>OX422143.1:182647718-183241442 GCA_949129095.1 Volucella bombylans | reverse complement strand
TATTTGTTTTGTAGTATATAACATTGTGTAAGTGTAAGTGTATGATCGTATGATCATCGTATAAAGAAGAAGCAATTTATATACCTTCAGATTGAAATCTGTGGCGAAGTCAACTTCAGTAAGCTGAAGTTCATGATGCGGCTATTTTCTATCACTGAAAGTCTTTCTCTTTAAGGCAAAGTTCTTGACAATGGATTTGCAAATGTTTTTTCTTTAGTTCTGCAACAATTTCCACAAGGTGTGGAATTTCTTTATTATTATTTATTTAGACTACCACGCTCTGACACGATCACTAACAGACTAACTCGCGTAGCCGAAGTTGTGTGGATGATTACCGGCGAGCGAGAGAGCGCATCGTGGGTGTAGAGAGCACTATGTAGTGAAGCGATGAGTGGCGAGAGCGTAAACCTGCGTGTCAGCTCAGAGCTCGTCCTCGCTGACAGGTCACCACAGTTATTAAAAAAAAAAAAATCTTATTCAACCACGGAAAATCTCTAATAGATACTAAAGCGGCCTTTACAATCTCGTAAAGCTACTGTATTGGGTGCTATTTTGGGCCACACGCGAAAAATGCTGTAACAAGTTCCGGAGATTGTTTTGGCTTATAACACGAGATTCCAACAGGACGGTTCTACATCACAAATAGTCAACATTACCGTCGATATTTTATGAAATATTCTACTTACGACTTTGGGTGCAAAAATCAGCTAGTTGGCACAAAATCTTCCATTCCCAAAGACAAAATAATTTTTAAAAAACAAAACTGTTTAATTTCACCAGAACGTGGTACAATAAATATATTTTAATTGGAAGTTTTGAACAAGCAATTTTTTAACAAAATGCCATTCTACCGACATTTTGCTGCTTCACAAAACCTCTCAATTAGTATGAACATACATCGCATAGGTGCCCTTCAAAGCATATTCGTGGAAAACTTCAAAAAATAGATTGTAATTAAACTAGAGCAAACAGTTCTCTTTGTAAGGTCTAATACAATTCATGAAGGGAAATAGCTTTTGACGCATGGTTAGAATTGTATTCCTAGCCAACGAAACAATTCCAACTCAAACCCGCTTCCCTTTTAAATTGGCCATAGATACAATAGTTGGAAACTGTGAAGAACCTTTTCATATTTGTGGCAATTAAAAAAAACCTTGCTCCAGATTCAAACAAATTTGGATAAAAATATTTCAAAAACCGTAAAACCAAGAGGCGATTTTATTGTCTTTTTTCACGTCGCAGATTACGTGTGTAATTAACCAAAAAAAAGTGCTGCATTAAAATGTAACCGTCCGTACGTAACTATCATATGAGATTTCCACAGATGGTGTTTCAGTTTAGAAGTGTTTTGAAAAGTTTAACCACCACCAGTGCGTCGTTGATTTTTGCCACAAAAAAAATCGTTTGTATTTGGTACAAGACTCGTGGTGTTTTAAGAATGTTCCATTGCTAGTAGAATTAATTGTTTTATAATTTAATTTTAATTTGGTGAGGGCTGACGTCGTCCCCATTTACTAGGCTTAATAAAGGGTGACCAGATAAGAGCGGTAGGAAAAAAAATTGAAATTATTCAAATGGCCACCTCGGCTTCAACCGGTGGGTTGATGATTCAGTCCAATATGTGCGGCGTTATTAAGGCAATATCATGTCGAATGTTGGCCTCGAGTTCGTCCAAAGTGGATGGCTTGTTAGCGTAAATTTAACATAGCCCCAGAGAAAATAATCGAGTGGAGTCAAATCGCATGATCGCGGCGGCCACTTCATGAACTCTCGAACAGTCGCCAAATTTCCTCCTCATAACATCGAGCGTTGCATCGCTTGTATGGCATGTAGCGCGGTCTTGTTGGAACCTCAGCTCGGATATATCGATGTTGTCGAGCTCTGATCACAGAAAGTCGTCGGTGAACATCGCTCTATATCTGAGACCATTGATGGTAACGGTGTCTCCTTCCCCATTTCGAAAGAAATAAGGTCCGATGATGCAGTGCCATTAACCGCATCAAACAGTCAAACTTTGTGGATGCATTGATACTTGGTCGAACACTTGTGGATTGTGTTCACTCCAGAAACGGCAATCTTGCTTGTCCGGCCAACATTTCCAGCACCCAATTAGCGAACTCACGGTGTTATCTATGGTCGTCAGGCTTCAATTCTTGCGTCAGCACGGTCTTACACGGATGCAGGCCCAAATCCAGCCACAAATTAAGCCGGGTTGACTCTCTGGCGGTGCCCAATTCAGCTGAACGTCGGTCGCCGAAATGACATTTCTGGGTCTTCTTCGATACTGTCCGCTACACGGTGGCTATGTTTTCTTCATTTCGCACCAATCTCCGTTTGGTAGGTGGCTTAAGATCAAAAAAAGTGTATTCACGCCTAAACTTAAATTTACAACTGAGCCGTAAAATGACGCATGATGAAACGGCAAACCTTACTGAATATTTTGACAGCTGGTTGTCATTGGTAACTTTGACAGCTGCTGAAACATAACAATTGGAAAAACTTTCATTGCTATCTGGTCACCCGTTACAAGCTTAAACTAACTTAAAAACTAACAAAAGTTAGGGGTTAGGAAATAAGGGAATGGTGGAGGAGATCAGGTTTGAGACGAGAAGTGCTCAGGTTAAAACCAAAAAGGAGACCCTATGGAGTATGCGGGAGATGGGTTGAAATATAGAAGAGACGAGGACAACGTAGATTACGAGGGTTAGTGTTGGTGGAAATAGATTGGTAAAGGGAGAACCAGAGAGCAGTCGATCTGCGTTTTTCGAGGGTATTCAGATTAAGAAGTTTGAGAGGCGGTCACGATAGGGAGGTAAGATAACAGGGTCATCTCAGGGTACTTCTCGAAGGGCAAATCGAAGGAAACGACGTTGAATGTTTTCAATTCGGGACTACACTTGGCTGGTAAATTCAAGAAGGACCCGAACAAGGGTAATGTAAAGTGTACTCTACATATAGCAATTTAGTAATTGTTGAGACAAATTTTACACATAAATATAACAATGGCCTTAATCCAAGCTTGAATATCAGTGAATATGACGATGTTTAACTTGGCGTTATATTTCAATGTAATTTATTGTAGTTTGGCGGCAGCATTCGCTGTTACCGATTAGACACTGGCAGTTTTCGGTGGTCTGCATGACTTTGAGATGTTCAAAGGTTCAGAAAACACACATGCACCTACTTCACACTGCATCTTTAAACCGTCGGTATAGATTTTTAATTCGAAATCCTTAATCACCTGTCCATCTTGCTAAAAGGGCAATTGCACATCAATGCGCCTTTTTAAGATTAGTTTGGGAAAAATGTAATCTGTTGGAGCTACGAGTTCTCCCGATTCAGAATCCAGAATATTCACAGTATAGCACCTCTGAGTCTGATCACACTATACGTTGTAATGTTTGCTATAAATACAATACATACTCGTATTATAGGTAGATCAAGAAGAAAAGATGCAGAAATAGCATTACAGCATCTGATAGAGTTGACCGAAGAGAGCCTGTTGGATATGTGTAGACCTGTTGCTCCTTGTACCTTATTTAGTTTGGATATGTTTAAAGCTTTTCGTAAAGCCGACCACCATGTTATTGTCTTGTGCTATTCAATTAGTTTCTAGTTAAGCTAAGAATCTAGGATAACTACTTTTACATTTTTCACGGTTTGCCATTCCCGACATTAGTGTTACTATGCCGTCCGTCTATCCGACTACCGTAATTTCTTATCTATCTCATTTTGAGAGGATGTTATGCATGTCTAGGGCCGTAATAAAAGTGAAATGACAACACCCTCAGATGTTCTCATATTCTCCTTAAAATGCACCTTATCGATTGCACCTTTTCCTGGGTATAGTCCGTTTCAAATCACCGTGCAATTGAAATGCTGCGCAAAGAGAGCCGTCAAGCGAGTTACATATGTGCAAACACCAGCACCATTGCCAGCACCAGGCGATGAATTTGACACGTTTATCCGGTCGATTACAAAAAATAATTAATTATTTCACAATTTCCTGGAAACACCTCAATTCGGTCGGTGTATTCCCAGAAAATATGTGCAGAAAATTGAATGTAATAAATAGAGGCGAACTACACGAAATGTGTGTAGTATCCCGTGTTAAGTCTTACAATAAGTTTTTTGATAATAAACGTTCCTAGTTACCAGTGATTTTGTTTTTTTTATAATCCGCTCAAACCCCGTTTATGTTATTAGCGCATGCTACTAATCTGCTCACTGGAAAATGATATTTATGAAACGGCTAAACTTTCTCCACTTCCTATCATATTTAATCCATTTGCATCATAAGCGCGTATATCTTATTTTCATTATTTCTTCTTTTCAACATCGTCATTGCCAGCTCCACTGAAAAAATATACAATGGGCACGCCTTCCACGTCCATGCATTCTCTCTACACTCTGGTTTCGCATCTGTCAATACCGGCTTCTTATCTTTTCCACAATACATTATCCAATGCCATTCAAGCAGATAATCAGTACCCGCTGAGACCATAGATAAACTAATCTAGATGTCAAACTCTTACTAATACTTTTGCAAACCCTTAACTTTCGCACAGACACACTGTAAGTGAATTCCAACACTTTTACATCTCTGTAACTTTGTCAGAATTTGCTAGAATGAGAGCAATTTACAAGTAAAATTGCTAGAATGAGAGCGATTTGCACGAGCCTGTGTAATGTGGATGACGTTTTTTTTGGTTAAAATGGGCGCGGGCAGACAGAGTCACACGGATAGGGGCGATCAGTAGGAAACCGGTTTTGACTTTCCAATATCTGGAAAGTTTGCAATCTAAGCTAGTTCATCTACGGCTGAGACTCAGTGCAATCAACGTCAAAGTCTGGTTACGCTCGAATTTCGTCTGGATCACTTCCAGGATTACTGGAAAAGAGGGCAAAATTAATCATCCTATCGGAAGATGGTATAATTTTTGTAAATGACTGGTCTTTCGACCGAGAGTATCGCCGCTGTGGCTGCCGATGTCGCTGAGAACGAAGAAACATCAACAAGACGACGAGCCACGCAATTGTGCATCAGTTAATGCCTCCTGACCGTCAGTCGCGTGTGAATTACTTAAGCGGTTGCCTCAATAAGCAAAATCTTCCTTTATGGGGCACTGAAAATCCGCATGTGATGAACGAATTGCCATTACATCCACTCACCCACTGTGTGGTGCGGGAGGAGTGATTGGGCCGTATTTTTTTGAGGACGCCTTCGACAATACGATCACTGTTACTGGCGAACGCTACAAGGCCAAGATAAACGACTTCTTACTGCCGGAATTGGATGAGCGGAGCTTGGTGATCATGTGGTTTCAACCGCACACACAGCACGAGCCACAATGGATATTGTGAAGCAAGCGTTTCCTAGTCTCGTAATCTCTCGTTTTGGCGATTTGACATGGCCAGCAAGATCGCCCGATTTAACCATTCCAGACTTCTTTCTTTGGGGCTCCTTGAAGTCGCCGGTTTATGAGAACAAGCCTCAGATAATCGCAGCCCTTAAGGAGAATATTCGACAGCAATGCGAACCGTTATCACCGGAAATCTTGCGGAAATCATGGAAAGTGCGATAAAACGGGCACTTATGTGTTTCAACACTAGCGGCAGCCACTTGGCGGATATCATCTTTTCCACTTAACAGAAATTTGTAAAGGTCTAAATAAAGATGTGCGTCCCTCAAAATCATTTATTTTTATTTAGTAAAAAAGTAATTCAAAAACAAAATTGGATGATTAATTTTGCGCCACCTTGTGTATGTATTCGTATATCAACTTTTCGTTTGGCCCACAGGTAGTCTTCAGACGTGCGTTCCACGTCCACACCTATTCAAAACTCTCCGCAAAGAGATAATGACCCGAAACCTTTTTGTGTTTACACGTAAATGCTTATGTACAATTATACATAGGCTTGTAGAGCTTTTTCACGCACCTGCGGACACACAAAGTGCGCCAACATCCACGGATACCGATTGCCATCGACCGTCTTTCCAACTTTAAAGGAAAATGGCCCAGTGGTGGTTTTGGAGCAAATACCGGCCCAAACAGCCACGTTCTCATCGTGCAATGGTGTTTTATGATTTATGTGAGGATTATCGGTTCTCGAAAACGACATCATCAGTCATCAGAATTCGCTTCCAAAAATTCGTCTCAGTTTCAATTATGAATGACGATATTCGCGTTAGCAATTCGTGGTTGAAATTGTATTAAATTGACGTGCTAACTGAAGCCGATCGGTTAAGAATGGTCAAAGTTATTAAACATTTCTATACCGAAGCCTCCATATGACGCACCCTGTATATGTTATGTTTAAACAATAAATTGATATGAAATCTTGACACGTTTGTCGTTTTTCTTATCTCAAGTTTAGAGTTGAATGCGATTTGTTAGCGAAGCTCAGTTGATTGATTGCATATCATATGCCAGATAGCAAATTTATAGTCCCATGCTTTTGTTAAGTACACTGCAGGCCAAAAGTCAGGACCTACCTAGCCAACTGACTTCGTGCATGCGAGGGAGAATGAATTTTATGAATTACATTGGGTTTTTTTTTGCATTTGGGTTTTCCGGGATGGACCTGGTTCTCATTCAACAAGCGTTTCCAGCCAGCTCGATCTTTAGCTGAGTTGGTTGAGTCGTGGTGTTTCCCTATTGCGCTGTCCCTCGAGGACGGATTCGAATATTTTTCGGACCGGAGCATTGGTGTCCATCCGCTCTATATGATCCAACCAACTCAGTCGTTGGACCTTCCCTCTTCTGGCTAAATCGATTAGATGTCCAGCTTGTACAGTTCGTTGTTGTATTTCCTCCTCCGCTCACCGTCTATGCACACGGGACCGAAAATCACTAAAAGAATTTTCCGCTCAAGAAAGCCAGCCATAGGGCAGGACTGGGATTATCACGGTCTTATATAGGGTCTTCTTCACTGACATTACTCTGCTTGCTTCCTATTATTTCAGTATCATCGGTGTATGCCATCATCACCCGCGGAGGACTTTGGCAAGGATGCTCTGTATAGCTCATCTCTATAGATGTTTTATACGCGGCCATAAAATCGATGAATACGTGGTGTGTATCTATGGGGCTCATGGGTTTTTTTTTCCAAGATCTGTCGTAGTGTGAATATTTGCTCGGTGGTGGACTTTCCGGCCTAAAGTCACATTGATATCGACCAATCAGGTTTACGAACGGCTTCAGGCGTTCACACAATACGTCAGACAGGATCTTGTAGGTGACGTTCAGAGGGTCTGCTTTCTAAATGCATCGCACAAGAAATGCTCAGGTTCCATTTATCGGGCATACTTTTTACAGATGAGTTGGTGTAGGCTCCTTACCAAGTCATCGACTGCCGCTTTGAAGAACTGTGCAGTCAGGCCGACCACTCCAGCGGCTTTGTTCGAAATAAGCTTAGATAAAGCTGTCTTCATTGCATCCAGGTCGGGGGCACGGAATTGTTGGTCTGCGCCTCTAGGTTGACAGGTTCATTCTGCCTAACAGGTATTTGGTTCGCATTCCGCGTTATGCAGTCCACAAAGAACGATTCGATTCTTTACATTTATTTATTGAAGATTATTTCTTTCAAGTAAACTGCGGCAACATGGTCCATTTTGAAGTTCCACGTTTTTTTTTCCTTTAATTAGCGCGAGCTCAAGGGGTTAAGGTACCCTTAAAATGTTTGCACACAGCGCGGGTGAAGAAAAGTAAGAGAGGTACCAATCTGCGTTCGTTTTGACCAATGACTCGATTAATGTTGACCTCAAATTTCTTAATCGCAGCCGGAGTATCAATGCAGACTTTAGACTTTACGTACCACCAAAGGAAAAGTCTAGAGGTGTGATGTTACATGATCTAGCGTAAAATTAGCTGTTCACAGAATCGTTCTCGCAATAAAGTCATGGTTTTACAGACTGTGTGGAAAGTGGCGCCGTCTTGATGGAATAACATGTCCTCGAAACCACCGGCACCCCAAATACGTCTATTTTGCTTAATGATGTAGCCACTAAGTCATTAAGCCCAGAAATGGGCAAAAACAGTGGATCTTCTTGAAGCTTTACAAGAGCTCAGCGACTCAAACGGTGATGATTCGGTTTCCGTTCTTGCACGACAAACCAAGTTTTTGAGAACGTCGCCGAATCGATTCATCACAGTCATCGCGAAAACTCTTCTCTACCGCCGCCGCTATATCTTCTTCACTATGTGCTAGATGTGGTCTATTTGGTCGTGTATTATCCAATAGCAAATTGTGCGTTCGATAGGCCGATTATGTGAACCATAATTTTCTCTAAACCCATTTAACAGCTGAATAATTTGTAAACTAAGTCTTGCCATGATGAAATGTGAAACAATATTGAATATGCGTGATCTCTCATGGAATCTCCACTGGAAAAAGTACCTCTAAAACAATCACCCTTTACTATGTTCCCTTGTTTGTCTTCACAGGCTTCCATTCGCGGTTTGTATCCGTGGCATGCTTTTTTACCTTTTGGCAAAACTTTCGAATCTCATTCCTAGAGTAGCATCTTTCTATTTTCTCGACCGCGCGCTTGTCATGCTCCTTCTTTTTCCTCCTGAGAAATCGGTGTTCACTTTTTTTTTGCTCGTAGAGCTCATGAGTACTGGGATTTCGTTGTTGTGGCCAAGTGAAACCCAGCGCATCAGAGGCGGCATCTTTGATGGCTTTTTGGCAATGTTGCCACTATTTATTGACACTTGATGCTGGCGGTGTAGCACCTCTTAAGAAATTAAGGGAGCCTTGGTTTTTCACAATTATTAAATTTTATGACTTTTTGTTGTTAATTCAGGACTTGTTTATGACTCGTTACATCAAAATGGTCGCCAAATCCCAAAATTTGTCGTCCGGAATTGCAAGGGCCTTACATAGAAACTTAGAAGTCATAAGAATTTATTTGATATTCTTTACGTCCTGTGTAAACAACTCAACAACGTCAAGCATCCAGGCGGTCCAGTTTGGGGATGTTTCTCTTCAATTGGAGTGGGAGATCTAGTTCGAGTGATTGGAAAAATGAATAAGGAGGCATGCAAAATCATATTGAAAGAAAATGCTATGACCTCTGAACTAAGTTTATTTGGCGAAGGATTCATATTTCAACGGGAAAACGACCCTAAACATACGTCAAGACTCCAGAAATCCACCTGAAACAGACGAAAGATGAAGAAATCTTACAGATCATGATATGACCGCCTCAATCACCAATTCTAAACTCTATAGAGCTGTTGTGGGAGGAGTTGGATAAAAGGATCATCAGAATCTACGTTGTGGAATATACTATTGGTTTGCTGGAACAATATACAACAGCCAGCAATTTAAAAACTGATAGCTACATTAGAATGGAAAGAATTGTAAAAACAAGTAGTCGAATGTGGGTTGAATTTTTCGACCAAAAATCGGTTAAAGTCACTTTCTTTTTGTTAGGTTTGGGGTTCTAATCAAAACACAGATTAACTTTTAATCTAAATAAAACTCAAATTCATAATTTATTTAATAGGTGGAAAGATTGACAAAGTGAGCTAGTCAAAAAAGGCGGAATAAAAGATGGATGCTATTTAATGACAACAGGTGTCAAAACTGACAATCCAGTTAGTGCAGTGCTGCCAGTATATAACAGCTTCCCCCTCACTTAATTCGGGTAAAACACAACCTGTTTTCGTGGACGCGCAGATCTTCGAATCGTCGGTGTAGTGCCTGTTGGATGCTCATCTTCTATAATAGGAGGTGTTATTGAATCCGGATGCACCATAGCATTTGAATAGTTTGAAATTTGTTCATTGTCGTTTGATGCCTCTGTTTGATGGTGTGTTGAGATCAGACTTGGTGAAAAAAAATTATCATCCTTACTCTCAGTTGGAGTTCGAAATTTCATCTGGTTCTGGTGGCGCCGGAATCGCCCTGTGTCAGCTCGTACTCTATACATTCTTTTTCCTAAGTGCTTCTCTACAACTGCAGCAATCCATTTTTCTTTACGTTGATATTGGCGTATAAAGACTGGTTGACCAATAGTAAACTTAGGTTTGAATTTTGTTTGTACTTTGCTGGCTTCTGGGATCATCGCGGAGAGAATGGTGCGATGTTGTCTTCCATGGAGTTTTTCAGCGGGTGAAATTCCCAAATCATCTGGTATTGAGCGATATGTAGAGAGAAAAACCTGGAGAGCTTCGTCCCACCGTGGTGTATCCAGCAAAATTTTGCGAAGAGCGGTCTTAAAAGTGCGTACCATCCTCTCAGCAGCTCCATTGAATTCTGGGTTGAATGGTGCTGATGTTACGTGCTTTATTGAGTTGCTTCGACAAAAAAATTGGAATTCCTTCGAAGTAAACTGGGTGCCATTATCGGACACCAAGGTTTTGGGAAGTCCTTCTAAGGCGAAAATTGTTCGTAGCGCTTGAATCGTGGCTTCTGATGTTATAGCTGCCATTCGAACGACAAATGGGAACTTTGACTTGGAGTCCACAATAATTAACCACATCTGCTTCTGAAACGGTCCAGCGTAGTCAATATGTATCCGTTCCCATACTTCTTCCGTGGTCGGCCAGCTGGAGTACTCTCGTGGTGACATGATTGCGTTGTTCTGACATGCAACACATCTGGAAACAGTCTGAGTGATGTCATCATCGATGCTGGGCCACCAGCAATACCGTCGAGAGATCTGCTTCATACGAGTTAGTACCCAGTGTCCTTGATGAAGAAGCGCCAAGACTTTAGGTTGTAGCTGTTTGAGTATAACTACTCTAGGACTTTCACTCTGGAAAAGAAGAACATCATTAACTGTTTCAAGAGAAAATCTCCTACGAAAAAATGGTAATAAAAAAACATTTGATTCTAGCTTTTCGTTTGTCGCTTTGAATCGCTGCAACCCTTGCTTCCGATGGGCGTATTCCTTCGGCATCGATAATATGGCCCAAGTAGTTGATTTCGCTCTTCGCAAATAGACATTTTTCGAGCCGACATCGCAATCCATGTCGTTTTAAACGCTCCAGTAGAGTCTGGAGGTTTTGCAAATGCTCGGCATTGGTTCGTCCAGAAACGATTATGTCATCTAAATATGATGTGCAAAAGTCTATATCCGAGGTTAATTGTTCGATGTATCTTTGAAAAATTCCAGTGGAACTTGATGTTCCAAAAGGTAACCGTTGGTATTGGAAAAGACCAAATTCGGTACTTATAACGCAAAGTTTCTTCGATTCTTCATCTAAAGGGACTTGGAGATAGGCGTCGGACAAGTCGACCTTTGTGAAGTATTGACCACCTTGAAGCTTGTGGAAAAGATCCTGAATTCTCGGAATAGGGTGACGGTCGATCTCTAACTGTGGGTTTATCGTGATGCGATAATCTCCACAAATACGTAAATTTCCGTTCGCTTTCTTAACTACGACAATGGGTGCTGCCCATTGACTAGTTTCCACAGGTCGAAGGATGTCTAACTTCACTAACCGTGCGATTTCAGCTCGGACAGCTTCTTTCAAACCAAAAGGTACTGGACGATGTTTAAAGTACTTAGGCTGGCTTTTGCGTTTCAATGACAAATGCGCCACAAAAAGTTTACTGCACCCTAATTCTGGATTAAAAACAGCTTTGTGTTTCTTGCAGATGGACTTTGCCTCGGTTGCCAAACTTTCTTCGTTTGTCGCTTGCAACACCGATTCTCCCTTCGAATAGCTAATTGAGAATTCAAAAGCTTCGAACCAATCTAATCCCATTATATTGGCACCTTTTGAACACTCGCTAACCAAGAAAGACAGATTGTGACTCTTGTCTTTATATTGAATGACTGCGTTTACAATCCCCTTTATAGGTACACTCACACCTCCGTAAGCTTTCAATGAACGACTAGTTGGTTCACAGGGGGGGTTACCAAGTGCCTGATAACCTTCGAGACCGACTACTGAACATGTTGCTCCAGTGTCTAATTGGAAACGCATTGGTTGCTGATTAACGTGAAGCGACACAAAAATTCTACGACCCTTCCGCTCGGCTTCCAACTGTGCTGACGAAACCTGATCGTCCAGAACATTTTCAATTATTTCATTGATTGAGTGATTCGTCTCCGTGTTCTTAGACCGATTGCTTAGATCAAAGCGATTTTCATTTTCATGTCTAGAACCGAAATGTGACGATGACCTTCGTCTGCGGCTTTTGGAACGATGTGGTGACTTGTTTCGAAAACCTGAAACGCTATTTTTTGTTGATAAACAAACTGTAGCGATGTGCCCTCTCCGATGACAATTATTACAAACTGAGTTCAGGTGTCTGCACTGCTCTCGATCGTGATGGATTAAACATCCAGGGCAAGACTTTCTAGTAAGATAATTTTCATTTGACTCACTTGAATGTGGTTGGTCACGTTTATGGCTGAGTTGATTAATTTCAGTTGATGGGGCTGTTGAAGCGATGTTTCCTTTCAAAATTTCAACTGCTGTTTGGGTTGACTCAAATGCTGTCACTAGCTCTTTAATCTCTCCTAGAGTTGGGTCTTTTTTTTGTGTAGCGGCCATGCGGACGGATTCATGTGGGGTGTAGTATACGATCATATCTCGTATCATGCTGTCAGCGTATGATGTGCGACAGCCTTCCTTTTCACAGACAAACTTGCAGTCTTTGGCTAGTCCCCTCAAATCGGCAATCCATTCGGCGTACGTTTGGCCAGGCCCCATTTTCTGTTGCAGAAATTTGCATCTCGATGCGAGTACATGCAGTTTTGTTTGAATGTGTATATACTCACATCAGTGGTCTCGAACAGTTTCTGGAGAACTTCATTGATGTAGTTACCACAGGTTGACAGAAAATTCGCCTTTTTCAGGTTGTCGTCCTCTACTGCGTTGACTTTGAAATGTTGTTCGAGCTGGAACAAATAGTTTTCCCAAGTCTCTTTTTCCACAGCAAAAACGCGAAACTGTGGGATGGAGTTGGGTGTCGTGGACGTGAATGATGTTGAACTCTGTAAAAGTTTCTCCATGCGGTCTGCGTTGGATTTTAGCACGTTCTCCATCCATTCCTTCTGCTGTTCTAGTAATTTTTCAACCAGTTTTACGTCCATGGATTTTAGTAATAAAATAACCTCGTCGCCAAGATGTTAGGTTTGGGGTTCTAATCAAAACACAGATTAACGTTTAATCTAAATAAAACTCTAATTCATAATTTATTTAATAGGTGGAAAGATTGACAAAGTGAGCTAGTCAAAAAAGGCAGAATAAAAGATGGATGCTATTTAATGACAACAGGTGTCAAAACTGACAATCAAGTTAGTGCAGTGCTGCCAGTATATAACACTTTTTGAACAAAATGAAAACATTTTTCCTCTTATTTTGGTTTCATATACTGTGTTCCCCGTTCATTTTACATGATTACTCTGTAGTAGAAGAGTCATTGTCGATGTTAGATTTTGCTTTTCCTGAGCGTGGCCTCAAACTTTTGGCCTACAGTGTATATGTAAAACAACACGCAAAAATGTCAACTTAAATGAGTTTCATGAAGGCCAGTATCTTAGATTTGTAATACTCGTATTATTGATTAGAAAGCAATCATGCGGGAATCATTCGTGTATGTGCGTAACATATGCTTAGAAAACGGTTTGAATTGCTTCCAGATTTCTCGATAACATATCAGTTGTCTTGACTTTAAACGTATGTACACAGGTATTTATAGACAAACACTTGAAGTTTATGACAGAGTTTGAATTTATTTATTGTTTCTGCGTTTTGACGGTCTAAGTTAAAAGTTCAAACCATATACGAGTACTGTAGAAAAGAAGCGGAGACCCATATAGGAAAAGTAAGCACAAAGTTCAGTTGTTATACAAAATGTGTATTTCAATTTATAGAGCAGAAACAAAATACATGATTAGGGCAACGGCTCTAGTCGTCGGCCACCTAACATTTTTTTTGACTTTGCTCTTCACCAGTTACTAAAGTATGTGATGAAAAGCGTTTAAAAAAATTCCATTGAATATCGAAACAAACATTAATAGATAAAAAAGAGAATTTTTATTGAAACCCTCACTGTTTTCTAGAAACGAACAAATTAATGAAAAAGTCATATTGCGCTAGTGGTCGGCCGCCAAATTTTAGTGGTCGAAAAGACCACATTCAATGATCATTTAGTTTTAATAGCATAGTTTGTTAAAAGACTAAGTTAGCATCAAATCATACTACTCGTATACTTATTTATCTTTTTGCTTATTTAGTAATTGCTATTGCTATTGGTCAAAAAAAAAAGTTATTGAATAGCTTAAGAGATTAAAAACAAAATAACAAAAAAATACAAATATGTAATGTTTTATTTATGATATAATAGTTCAGAGTCGAAACCAATGCAAAAGAAAATAATAACAAATAAAAGAAGACAATAAGAAATAACAGTAGATAATAAGAAAACTAAAGCGACTGCCAAAAACTAATGCGGCTCTTTCGGCGACTGCTACAGCACTGTGCGATGGTATGTAAGTTCACGTACTGCTGGACTTTTACCAGTATTGCCAGCTCTGACGTACTTCTCCTCCTCACATTCGGTCATCCTGATCACTGTCGTCTGTCCCAGACGACAACATGTCCCGATTCCATTCGACATATTTCCACAGCTTCATATTGTCTACGATTGTTGAAGTAACATTCGGACCTTCGACTTCCGCAGCTTTTCTAACTTCATATCGGCCATTTCTCTTAACCTTAATAACCTCGTATGGACCTAAAAACGAGCTTGCCAATTTTTTGCCTGCGACGAATTGAGTACGCTTCACAGCAACCAGGTCTCCTTCCTTATAAACGTGTTCGCCTTTGCGCTTTTTATCGTAATTGGATTTGTACACTTCTTGGGCTTTTTGTATCTGCATTCTGGCTTGTAGATCCTTAGTATCGGCTCCTGACACAACTTGTCTTTCAGCTGGTTGATTGCATTCAATTCAGCAGCGCCAATTTTGAACTCGACATCTTTTTTTAACAGCGTAGTTAGGGGACGAGCTATATGGGCGTAACCTTTAATAAATTTTCGGAAGAAACCGGTCAAACCCAGAAACGATTGTAATCGTTTTATATTTGTCGGAACAGGGAAATGTTTTACGGCATATGTCTTATCACGGCCAGGCCAGATTCTTCCATTCTCAACAGTATGCCCAAGGAAATCTATTCTGCTTTCCAAAAAACGACATTTTTTCCACTTGATGGACAAAGAAAAACGTTCGGCTACCGCTAGTACTCGCTTTAACTTCTGAATGCATTTATCCACTGTCTCAGCATAGATTATTATGTCGTCCATATACATTTGCATTACGTTTTCGGCCACAAGATCTTGAAAGACGCAGTTTATGAACCTGATGAACGCAGCAGGGGAGTTGGTGAACCCAAACGGTGTCTTATTAAATTCGAAAAGACCTTCTTTCGTAATGAAAGCAGTATATTTTCGACTTTCCTCTTCAACAGGGACATGGAAAAAACTGTTCTCTAAGTCCATGATCACGAAAAACTTAGCTGCCTGTAACTTCTCGAGTACATCGTCAATCAGTGGAACAGGGAAACAATCCTTCAGCACCATGGAGTTTAATTGACGAAAGTCTACACAGACTCTATTGGAACCATCCTTTTTTTTGACGATAACGACTCTACTTGCGAAGTTTGATGTAGATTTACGCACAATACCGCTTTGTAACCATTCATCGACCTGCGTTCTGATAGCTGCGCACTCGACAGGTGTATATCGGCTTGGTTGGTGTTTGAATGGCGTCATTTTCTCATTTGCAACAATTTTTAGTTCTACTGGGCTTTTTATAGGCGATGACGCTGGTTTGAAAGCCTCAATCAACCTGCGAATCAGTGGCTGGAACTGCGGAGAAGTGTTTATTTCAATTTCGGTTTCAACAATATTATATATACTTAGCTCTTTAGGGGAATCGCTCTCCTCCCAAGTCGATTTCCTGGTAAAATGGAAACCGTCGTCATCCAGAAGCACACAAAATTTAGACACGAAATCGTAGCCGAGTAAACCGTTGTACTCCAACTTTTCATCAGGTACTATTACGAACTTTTGCTGCACGTAGATATCATCTAGCAGTACCGTAGAATGACATTCTCCAGTCGGTGTTGTCTTTGTACTGCATAGGCCTCGAAGCACAGATGTGGACTTTTTCAGCTCAATATTGGTAAGTTTATAGAACACACATTCTTTGATAATCGACACATCAGCACCTGTGTCGACCAAGCAATGAACTTCTAAATTATTCAACGCGATTGTTTTGAAGCGGTTACAGTTTTGGACCACTTTCACACTCTTTTCGGCCTGGACGCAACTTCTTGACATGTGGCCATTTGCACCGCACTTAAAACATTTAGTTTCAGCCCGACAATGTTTTCTTAGGTGTTCTGTCGACCCGCAATTAAAGCAATGCGTTATTTTGCCACTACAGTCCTGTTTTTTACCAACGATATTTGACGTTTTCTGCATTACTTCGCTCTCTTTAATCTGCTCATATATAGCATATTTTTCCTGTAGTTCACTGTATGTCTTACTACCGTACATACTATATTCAATCCGTCTACTATATAACGAATAACTGAGGCGATGTCAACACCAAAGTTTAGCGCCGCTATTTCACGCATACGCAATATATATTCATGAAATGACTCCTCCTGTCTTTTCTTTCTTTCACGAAGTTTCTTATGAATATCAGCACTGGTATACGTACGCTTGAACTCGTCGATCAACACTTTTTTTAACTCGGCGTATGAGCCCACAAACACGGAATTCAAAAACAATGCAGCTTCTTTTTCCATCTTACTACGAGCCTGCACGTACCGTTGCTTTTCACATAGGTCATACGCATCGGCATTTTGCTCAAAATTAAAAAAAAACAACGCTCAACAGGTATATTTTGCCCGTAGAACTCCGGCACGACTTTTGCAAAACTTTCAAGAGCTACTCGTATTTTAATTTCATTCGTTCTAGTTTGTTCGGCTTGACACTGCATGCTCAACAACTTTACTATTTCTTCTAGCGTTTTACTGTTCTGTGTTACTCTTTCTTCTATGTTCATCACTTTGACTGAAGTCGCCAAACCCGTTTTTTCAACATTTTTTTTACTCTCCCTTACAGATATGTCTTTATTTTCCGTTGTCCCTTTTGACCGCGTGTTATATGGTTGTTTCTCTTCCACTGCTGGGAGTGCTTCTAAGGCTTTATTCGGTGTCTGTGTATTTTCCATTATATTCTGCGCTGCTCTTCACTTTTACACATAAAGACCCTTTCAAACCAAGTAAATTATTTGCAACTTAACAGCACTTCAACTTTATATGGCTTGGTTTACTAAATGTGTAATGATTTTCTGTACATGGCTTTCATAATTGACCCGTGGCGCGGTTGAGCCCCCAAATGTAATGTTTTATTTATGATATAATAGTTCAGAGTCGAAACCAATGCAAAAGAAAATAATAACAAATAAAAGAAGACAATAAGAAATAACAGTAGATAATAAGAAAACTAAAGTGACTGCCAAAAACTAATGCGGCTCTTTCGGCGACTGCTACAGCACTGCGCGATGGTATGTAAGTTCACGTACTGCTGGACTTTTACCAGTATTTCCAGCTCTGACGTACTTCTCCTCCTCACATACATAGGTACGAGCACAGTCCAAGTCGGTTGAGGTCCCCTTCCACCTAAGGTGAGGTGTCCCTCCGGGTTAGATTCGAAAACTCTGTGGGCCGGAACATTAGTGTCTATTAGCTCAACATGTTCTACATGTTGCGCACGTCGATGTCGCTGTACAGCTCTTATAGTTCATCGTTGAATCTACTTGTTCAAAGCCCGTCAATGCAAATAAGACCGAATATTTTTCGAAGAATTTTTCTCCCGAAACCGCTGAAAATATCTTCAGCGACATTCGATAGAGTCCATGCTTCAGCGCTAGAAAGTAGGACTGGGATAATCAAGGTCTTATATAGAGTCTCCGTAGTTTTTCGGGATAGGGCCTTGCTCCTCAATTTCCTTCTTACCCCAAGCAAAAAGCGATTGGCAATAGTGTTTCTTCGTTTTATTTCTGCTAAAGTGTTGTAGTCCCTTACTACCCCGAAATTTGTTGATGTTGGGTGTTTCTTCTTGTTGACAGCATCTACTTGGTTTTTCCCTCATCTACCGCTAAACCTATTTCGACACCTTTGGTTTCAATACTAGCGAACGCACCGTTGACAGTCCGTTGAGTTCTCCCAATTATGTCGATATCATCGACGTACGCTAGACAGATGAGCTTGGCAGGGATACCAAAACTATTGTAGACATAGCTCAATGCATGTAGCTCGTCTCTATAAATGCTGTCATATGCAGGCTTATACTTGATGAGTTTTTTCCAGGGTCTGGTGGAGTGTGCAGATTTATGGAGGACTTTACTGGGGTGACACCACATTCACACAAGTTAAGGCCTTGTATTCGATGTTGAGAAGATTTATACCTCTATATTTGGTACAGTTGAGGGATCGGAATTCCATTCATCAGGCATACACTCTTCTGAGCAGATCTGAAAAATGAGGTGGAGTATAATTCCCACAAAGTCACCTAGAGCAGCTTTGAACACCTTGGCCGGTAAGCCGTAAGATCAAGCTGCTTTGTTGAATTTCAGTTCAGACATTGCTATCCTTACTTCATTTTCGTCAGGTGGACAAAAGTTTTGGATATCATCGTCTAAGTTGATTGGTTTATTCTGAATGACGGAGGGATGCTTCACCGTTATACATGCAGCTTGTCAGCACCGATTGTGACTCTACTACAAGGTTTCCTTTTTCAGCTATACAGGCTTCTGCACGGGTCTTCTAGCCATTTACCTGTTAGCAAAATATTCGTACGTTATTCCCGGAATACTAACTCTCAACATCTTCGACCGCTGTTTTCGTCTTTTGGAGAAACCGATGTTCCTCACGTCTCTTCTGCTCGTAGAGCTCATGAGCAGCTCTCGTCCTTAGTTGCAGCGCCGATTTGTAGTATTCTTGTTTACCTGCATGAGCTGCCAGTCAATGTTGGCTGCCGGAAAGTTCGTACGTCTAGAATACTGGATGCGTGCCTTACTTATATCGCAATATGATCAGCTTGATTTCGCGTTTCATAATCTGAAGGCCGCCATGTCCCTTTGAGTATATTGAGATGAGGAATTCGTGTACTTGGTAGAAGAATATTACATCCTGCCGTCAATAAGTTTAATACATTTGCCAAACATGGTGACAAATGTCCTCTTTTCCTATCCTGATACTAAGATCGCCTAATACCATTTTAACGTCATACTTCAGGCATTGCTCATACGTAGGTACCTAGTTAAACAAAAAATGAACTTCAAAAGTGTCTGCATAGAGCGTATATTTATAGCTAAATTTTAAATAAAAAATAATTTAAATTGCATAATGCTTCTACATAACTGAGTTCCTTCAAGGAAGTACATTTGAGGTGGAACCACGAAGGACAAGAATCACAACCTATATTTTCCAGATTATCATCCTCAACATCACTTATAAGTTCTTCAAAACAATTCTTGCAGATTTGTTTAGCTTCCGAGGCTGTTGTTGAACTTTGTTTGGGTGTAATTCTTCTTTTCAGCTTCCCTCTAGGTTGTTTCTGTTTAAGAAGCTTCTTGGCCAGACGTTCTTCCTTCCGCTGTTGTTTTCCGCTCCTGTTCTAGTCGTCTTTTCCGCTTTTTGTTCAAAAAAATGTCCCTCCAACCTTGTGAGGATATAGCACTTGGAGATCTTGTAGAGTCTTTGGATTTCCTCTTGCTTTCAAAGCCAATTGGCTTAGGATAAAATAGGTGAATCGCTTATGTGATGTGATACCTCTGACACCGCATCTGAAGTTGAACAGGACGGTATTTTGTTTATTTCTAAATCTTCTTTTCGATTTGTTGACGTTTCAGCTATGTGTAATACTCCTTCGTCGTCTATATCACCGAGTGTAACGTTCAAAAGCGAGATTGTTGATGTGACATTTTCCTCCTCTTCATTGTCAGGTCCTTCTTCTGCTATGCAATCTGATCCTCCTTGAATATATTCTTCTGAGGTGTGGGTTAACTCCTTTTGAGCAGGAATGATTTCCTTCGGATCGCCTATTGGCTCTGCTGGCAAAGGAGTTTGAACTTCTGGAACATTAAATGAACTTTCCGGGTTGCGGGTCAATGTTTCTTCTCGAAAGCCTACTAGATCTCCCGGCAAATTAGCTTGCTCTCCTAAAATGTTCAATGCCTCCTCCAGGATGCGGGCCAATTTTTCGTCAGATATGTTTTTTGGAGAGCAAGATGACACTCGTACATTTGGTATGGTCGATGCTTCAATTATAACTTAACAGTCCGCATTTATTTCAGACTGAATGCTACTACAAACGTTGATTGCAGTCGTCTTTACACACCTTGTGTAATCCACAGCATTCGGGTCTAATGGGTATATGCCACACTTACGGAATCCGTTTTTAATTGTCTCATTTATATTTTTATTACCGAGAAGCGCTTTTTGCAACAGAGGACAAAAATATTTCTTGGTAAGAATAACACCAGGATTCTCTTTTTACCAGGAATGCACTGTTTGTTTCCAACTAGACTTTAAAGGTTTGAAGAGGCTAACATCGGCAGGTTGCATAATGTGAGTAGTCTTAGGTGGCAAGGCAAAGAGTATGATGTTTTTCTCACTGCAAAAGTTTTTCCAGGTCTGCAATCTTTGAAGGTGTTTTTATTTTACTGTCTTTAATTATCTTCTGAACAGTGTCCGGAAACCGTACTTTACTTAGATTAATTATCCATTTTGTAATTTTCTTTTCTTCGTCTGCTGAAAGGTAAGATTCTGGTCCAAACTTCGAAACATCTTCAGAAATTCTGCCATGATGGCGATCTTGAATTGTTGTCCTAGGAATTCCGTAGATTGAGGCGGCTTTTCTTATGCTCAAAGTATTATTTCTTATGTCACGAAGAGCCAAGGCCATTACTTCTGCGACTTTCCATTGGCTTGGAACGTATAAAAGTCTCATGGAAGCATTTATAATGTGGAGGAGCTTGACAAATGCTTTTCGAGGTAGCTCCTTTAGAATTTCACTAGTAATCAAATCGTATCCTGGAGCTTTATAATTTGTTAGGTTTTTTATTGTTTGCTGTATCTCAGACAGTGATACGGGCCAATTGACGTCCTTGAACGGTTTGAATGTTTCTTCCAAGTGGTCGGCAAACAAATTCGCTTTCTCTTTGTCTCCTTTTGCCCATTCGCCGTTGGCTGTTTTTATTGGTGGCAAGTGCATAACAGGTTTCTTAGTCGACTTCACGGCTTTCCAGAGCGAATAATTGAAACTCTTGTCCGCAGTCAAGCCTTCGAAGTAATTAGATGTCTCACGGTTCTTATATTCTTGCAGCATTTGCGTTAGCTTATTTGATAGGCGGTTCAAATAGGATTTATGCGGGGGCGCACGTGATTGTTGCCATCTCCTCCGTGCTTTCCTTTTTTCTCGTAGGAGGCCTTCTATATCGGGCGTGTATATTTGCTTTCCGTGTTTAATTCCTTTTGTTCGAAAGGAATTGTTGTTCCACGCAGCTCTTTGGATGATTTCGACGAACTTGCAACATCGTCGTAAGCGGAACTCTTACAGCAATATTTTCCTTGCAATTTCTTCTGAAACCATCAAAGTTTGTTTCCTTATTCGCCAATCTGGGTGATCTTTCGGTTTTTGCTATGATCCTGCCGATTTTAAAGATTACTGGCGAGTGATCTGAGCAGCGATCATAGGATTCTTCTAAAGTCGTGAGATATTTGGGGACCCCTTTTGTAATGAAAAAATCGACCAGGTCAGGTATTTTATTTTAGTCGGTGGGCCAGTAGGTTGGCTTGCCCGTCGAAAAAAAGTCCAAGCCACGTTTCATACTTGCTTGGTACAGTAGCCTGCCCTTCGTCGAAATGAATCCTGAACGCCTAAATGTATGCTTTGCGTTGAAATCACCACCGAGAATAAAGTTTGACCCAACTTGGTAAAAAAGGCGATCGAGGTCGTCGTCTGCCATCTTAGATCTCGGAGGGAAATAACAAGATGCGTTCTCGGCATGCTTAATCTAGTCTTTAATATAAAGTGAATATCCACCCCTCGCATTTTCTGAGGGATGATGCGCGTGATAACCAGAGTAACCTTTTATCTTGGGTTTAACTCCCTTTTTTATGTGTGTTTCCGAAATCATATGTCAATACGGTCTTTCCATAGAAAAGATTCTAATTCGTCGATTTTCTCAGAAGGTCATTTGCGTTCCATGCTAAAATCTCAACTGTTTCATTTTCATTTTTGTTAGATTTTTTCCGAGCAACAAACTCGAGCTTGCTTAGTTTTTCAAACAAGAGCTTATTTATTTTTACTTGTTCCTTTTATTTTTCTAAGATGACTGCGAGAATTTGAGGCAGCGGCTGTATCTATTTTGTTGGCTTTTGACGCGACCTCAGCTTATGAACTCGCGCAGACCGGTACAGGTTTTTTAATTGCACTTGATTCGGCAACGTTTTTTTGAGCAGATTTATGCTTTTCCGTTACCGGTTTCTTCATTGTGACTCTTTTAGCTTTCATGGGCTCATCGGTTTTAGGATATTGCACCTTTAGGTCCGGATGAATGAATTTCTTGGGACTTTTCATGCATTGAATTAAAGTTTTTTTTATTAAAATGATGGAGTGAATCCAACGCAAGTGGTGTGTGGATGGGCGGACCGACCGTCCTTCGATGAGGCGACTGTGACCGGACGTGACGTACACACGAAGACGACATAACGAATATGACGTGCCTGATTTCCGCTGATTGTTTTTTTGTTTACAGGTGGAGACTGGGAGGAACTTCGTTTAGGGGCTACCATTCACAGATCTGGCCAGAATGGTACCAATTGGTCGCATCCAAGTGCGATAAGGGTGGGTTGGCCATCCTCAGCCAACAACCCCCGGCTTATTTCAGGTCGTAACGAACTGTCATCGCTGTGTGATACTGGGACACACTATTCGGTGTAGGGTACGTAGGGTTAAGTTAGTTTTAGGTTTAGTTATATGTCGTTAATTAAGTTCGGTAGTTAGGGATTATGTTAGTGTAGGACTAGTTAGTTGTAAGCGCGAAAATCCCGGTCTTGCACAGTGGTGATGGCACACAGAAGTGATCTTGCTGTTTCATTTCCTCTTTCTTCTATCATCTTTCTCTCCTCCTATCTTTTAAGTCCGTCCGTAAAATAACGTAGCTTTCTCCAGGCTATCTTTGTTTTCTCTTTTTTTATAACCCGGCACGAAAACAAAAAGGTAAGTTGAGTTGCGATGTACGGGGTAGTGGCAAGAACCAACCCAATCCGTCGAGCTAGAGCCGAGCAACCGCGAGCGTGCCACTGCCAACTACTCCTGCATCATGGATGCCTCCGTGGCCAACTGACTCCTTACAATAGGAAATAAACGCGATCTAATCTAAAACAAAAAAAAACAAAAAGTACATATATCCGAGTCTTTGTGTTCGCCCATTCGAAGATTCTCCACTCGTTTCCCGTATATCCATCTCTCTCATACAACCAAGAGTGCAATGGCTGGAAAAACACGATCCACATCTCTCACCAAAGAGTCACTATCAACACCGTCACATAAATCCCCCGCCACCTCTGCCAAGGCAGTGAAAATAAACCAGCAAGCCGTAACATCCGCTGAACTAGAGAGCCGTTTGGGGAAACTCACTGATGAAATTATTCGGAGTATAAAATCCGAGGTGAGTAATCTGCGAAGTGAACTCATCCAGATAATCGAACAAAACTTCACAACATATACGAAGCAAGTCGATAGATCAATACACGAATTGCAGTCAAGAGTTTCAGTTATCGAAACGAACTGTGCTCATATTCAGAATAGATTTGATGCTGATGTGAGAGGAGAATCCCATATGCTCAAAGGAGAAGTTGCTGAGCTGCAGAGAAGGTGTGATGCATATGAGAGGAAAACACTTGCAGCTGATGCTATTCTTTTTGGCATCCCACAACTACCACAAGAAGATCTTAAAACCATCCTTGATCGACTCTGCCAAACAATGAAATGTGCGTCCCCTGAATTAGATGCTATTTTTCGTTCTCGTCAGAGGAATAATGCAAGTGATTCTCCCATTGTGCTCAAGTTTCGCTCTCCCAAAGAAAAAAACGAGCTGCTCAAATCAATTGCTCACCACTGCAAAATAAACAAAAAACAGCTGTGTCTGCATGATGCTGGTATAGACTCCAACAAAAACATTTTTATGCACGAGAGCCTAACTGCCAAAAATCGCTCTCTTCTTCATAAAGCAGCTCAAATGAAGCGCCACAAACAGCTGTTTTCTGTTTATACACGATCTGGTTCTGTTTTCGTGAAAGAAACTGCAAAAGGGAACAGCATAATGATAGAGAACGAAGAAAACCTTAACACCATCGCCGAGAGACATCAAGAAGTATCATCACAACTAACAACTTAAATTTTCTTCCACTTAAATTAATATAATATGCTCATTTTGTACGTAGGTATCCTAAACGTATGCTATGAAAAATTAAATTGTACGTATTATTATACATTGTCTTCTCTGTATGTATGTCGCTTGTGTTCTTGTTGTAAAGACTATGTCTCACTCAAATGCATTCTAATGGGTATAATATGAATTCCATAGACACTAACGATGGCAGTGAAGGAATGCTAAAACCTATGTTAAATGTTTTCTGTTCTCGTAGAGAAGGATTTAAGGTAGCCCACATAAACGCACAAAGTTTGCTTCCTAAAATCGATGAATTTAGATATGTTTTCCAAAAATCAAGGGTAGATGCAATATGTATTTCAGAAAGTTGGTTTAAGCCAAACATTAAAAATGAAATTTATAAGTTGAGTGGATACAGACTCTTTAGGGGTGATAGAAATGATCGTGGTGGCGGTGTAGCAGTATATGTAAGAGATGGCTTAAGATGTAGAAAGACCCTTTTATCTTCTTCTGACTCTCTTATTGACTATGCATTCGTTAATATAGTAAGCAATAACAATTCTTTGCTGCTGGGCACTGTTTACAGACCTAATAATGATGTAGATTTAACACCCTTCTACGCTTTAATGGAGTCAATATCAGTAGGTTCTAAAAATATAATTATATGTGGTGACTTAAACAGTAATCTTTTGGTTGAGAGGCATCTTGCTGAAGGGATGAAATCTTTTGACCTACATCCAGTAAATATTACCACTCCCACTCATCACGTTAGTACTACAAGCACTTTAATTGATGTTTTTTTCGTTAGTTGTACTGATAGCACTCTTTTTTATGATCAACTTTCTGCTCCAGCTTTCTCTAAGCATGATTTAATTTTTCTTACTTATGACTTTCGGGTACATAACCAAGCACCAGATACTACATTTCAATATAGAGACTTTACCAATATAGACAGAGTTAATCTTGAACAGAGCATAATTGCCATACCATGGGAATAAATTTATTTAATGCCATCTCCAGATAACCAGGTACTATTTCTCCAATCAAACATTAACTCTCTCTTCAACCAATATGTTCCGGTAAAAACAAAAACCATCAAAAACCCATCGCAGCCTTGGTTTTCAACTGAAATTCGTCAAATAATTAAGCAACGTGATCAAGCGTATAATCGATGGAAGCGATATCATATAGCTGAATTTCACCATATATACAAATCCCTCCGTAATACGGTTGTTCGAGAAATAAGGGCGGCAAAGGCACAATTTTTCTCTAGCAGATTAAAATCTAGCCTGGGTAGTCGAACACTGTGGAGTAACCTACGACATCTTGGTATAGGAAAAGAAAAACTTTCTTGTCCAAATAACACTGACGGTAATGTGCTTAACCACAAGTTTGTATCTGTAGGACCAACTAGGACAGCAAATCTCAACTTTAATTTATATAATCGGCATGCGCCTGTTGTGCAATCACCATTTAGCTTTGCATGTGTAGACAGTATAGAGGTAGTAAAAAGCTTTTTATCTATAAGGTCCAGTGCAATTGGAGTCGATGAAATTCATCCAGTTTTTATCAAAGCCATTCTGCCGTTGATCCTACCGTATGTGACTCATGCGATAAACACTATCCTTATGACAGGAACATTTCCACATCAGTGGAAAATGGCTAAAGTAATACCTTTACCAAAAAACTCTATTGGGGACGAATTTCGACCAATTTCCATTCTACCATTCCTCTCCAAAGTATGCGAGCGAATAATGCAAAGGCAAATTGACGAGTATCTTTCTCACAATAAAATGATAACCCATATGCAATCAGGCTTCCGAGCAAAACTCAGTTGTACTACTGCTATGGTAAAAGTTGTTGAAGATATTCGATCTAGTTTAGATAAAGATGAAGTAACTTTTTTGACACTTCTAGACTTCTCTAGGCATTCGACACTGTTGACCACGCACTATTTAAGCAACAGAAAACAAGACAACAATGTCTTATCTGATTTTCTTTGTTGAACTCGAGGGGTACCTCAAGGATCAATTCTGGGTCCTCTCTTATTCTCTCTATATATAAATGAGATACCAGATCTAGTCACACATTCCTTAACACACATTTATGCCGATGACGTCCAAATTTATCGAAGTTGCACGCTAGGTCTCATTGAAAATTGTTGCCTTGAAACTAATCAGGATCTTAATAGTATTTTTGGCTGGTCTTTGCAAAATGGCCTGACACTCAACCCTAATAAGTCCAAATGTCTGATTATATCTAGAACAAAATTGGATCTGTCATATTTACCGCAAATCACTTTAAATAACTCCCCCGTCGTTTTTGTGGATACATCAAAAAATTTGGGTGTTATATTTAACAGATTTTTAACCAATTACACCTTTGGATACACGAATCATATTGGTAAAATCACTTTTAATTCCAATCCTTGTGCATGGGTGTGAATTATATGGAAATTGTGATTCAATATGCACACGAAAATTACAAGTTGCCTTCAACAGTGCCATTCGATACATATATGGGCTAAGAAGATATGATCATGTGTCACATTGCTCAGTAAAAGTTTTAGGTATGCCTTTTGAAAACTATCTTAAATATCGCACTCTGGTCTTTCTCTTCAATATTCTTAGAACTCGACAGCCTGCCTACCTCTACAATAATTTACAATTCCCAGCGTCAAATAGATCCACCTATCTTATTATACCGAGATATAATTACTTAATATCTGAAAGACAATTCTTTATCAATGCCATCCGTCGTTGGAATTCAGTACCTAACCCTATAAGAGCACTAAGCGATATACACAGGTTTAAAAAAGAATTACAGCATCTTCTGTCATGTCAAAACAATTGATTTTTGTCTATAGTATTTATCTGGTTTTTTTTTTTTGTACTTTTTCATAGCCTTCGTATTCATATCCGACTTTTCTTTAATTGCTTTTAACTTTTTGTTTGTATTATTCATTTAAAGTTTATCTCATTCTGTAATAACTTAATTGCAACTAAGTGTATATTGTAAGTAGCTATTACAAAGTTATAAGATTCATTCTTACTGTTCTAGCTTTCCAAAAATAAACTAAACTAAACTTTTCCGCCTCTTTTGTATTCCTTTGGCGATTTCGCAACCTCGGTAATTAGCTGGGTGATTTCCTGTGCAATTAGCACAAACTACTGGGATTTGCTTATTTGTTTTGCACTCTTCCGAGAAGTGATTGCTTGCGCATTTTACGCATTGTAGATCTTTTTGACAATACGTGGATTATAGTTGGTTTGCCCTTACGCATGGGCTCCATTTTGACTCTGATATTTAAGATAGATTTAATTTTATAAATATCGTCGACTTCCCATGAACATAGGAAGTCCGCGTTTGACTATGGTATCTTTGTCGCTATCCGTTTGTTGCTTTACCTTCTTGATTATGTCCACGGCGTCAGTAATCTTAAAACATTGTGCTTGAACGTCTTCTTTTTTGCACGACGGGTGAAGTCCACTAGCGAAGACTCGTAACTGTTTTTCAAACTTATTTTCATAAGTATACCATTGAGTTTTATCGGTGTTAAGTTTCAGCGACAATGCGCGGTAAGAATCGGAGTCATCGACATTAATTTTCCACACTTTCCTTTTAGTGTTCTTTGGAGAAGGTCCCGTAACTTTCCGTAGTCTGCAATCCCGACCACATATATTGCGGGTGGAGGGCGAGGTTTCGTTTGGGGTTTTGTCTCGGTTGGTACGGTGGGCTTATTTTCATCTCTTGTAGATGAGCCAGCCTTACGTTTTTTTCTAGGCCTTTTCGCGAGTATCGGATTGGTTTCGCGAGCAAGTTCTTCTTCGTTCGTCAGGTATTCCACTGACTTGCAATCTATAGATAAGCGAGAGTTTTTTAGAACCTCGTTTTCTTTTCGAAGTGAATCTACTTCATTTTTAAGCTCGTAAAAGAGTCGTTGCATTTCATTGAGTTTAGCTCGAAATTCATTGTTCTCCTGTTCGAAGCATTTACTTTTCACCGAGTCCTGATTAACCGGCGGACTTCGTTTTCTATAAATATGCGATCTAGATGGTAGAGATCGGACTACCTTTGATGTTTTTGCGAAGGGATTTGATGGCAATAAATGGCGCTCTCCCCAGGATCCGTAGAGCCTACCTCCGAAGAGGGTAGATTTGCCAGTGAAACTGGATTGCCACCTAGGGTATTAGTTCCGTTTGTTTTGTCCATTGCATTTTTTGTATGCCCACGCACTCGGCATACAGAGGGTGCCTTTTTGTCGCCTTTTACGACAGGCATGCCTACCTCGGGTATATTCTAATTTCCCTACCCAAAGGGGCTCAAAAATGACTTGAAAAACCGAAAACGTTAGCTCATAACGAGTATTATTCGCGGCGTAAGATTAAAATATGGAGTGAGAAACAATCAGACATTTGGACACATGACTACGGTACGACAGCAGTCTAAATCGATTAAATGTGTCGGAAGTTTGACATTCTTGATTGCTGCCAATTGAATCCAAAATAAATGCAAATTTTCAAATTGTCACTTAAATGTAGAATTATTTATTTTAAAGCGCTAACGCTTGCCTATTAAACTATATACTGTTTAAATTTCGCGATTCAACATCCAAAACTATTCAAAATAAAAAAAAAACACTGCCCCAACGATTTGAATGGAAGCCATTCAGAAGCTGTCTTTCACTGCAGCATTTCCCGGACAATCTGAATTCCCCACTCTATTAAAGAACGACATTCAATTGTTAACTCTTACTCTTAAAACTCATTGTTCCCCAACTTGAACTTCAAAAATATCCAACCCTTGGTAAAGTAACTTTGTGTTCGTTGCAGATGCAAAGCAGCACAAACCCCCGAGGACAAGGCGAAAGTAGCTGAACTAAATAAAAACACCCTAAAACGGAAAGCCCAACTCCACGAAATTGAGCAGTCGTTACCAAGGAAATCCGGATTCTATCTAAAAGTAAGTTTTTGCCATCCGATGGGAAAATAACTCCCGGGATAAGAATAGCAGCTTCTCCTCTCCTTTATCGCTTAACCACTTGGACCATCCCCACAGATTATCCTTGGCGATGTGAACGTATCAATACTGAACAGAAACGATAAAGTTGGCTATAAAGATGACTATGAAAAGTTTAAATTAATACTCAACGTAATAGGACTGACAATGGCGTTCCTTAATTTGATATTCAACTACAGGTAAGTTGTGTTACGATGGTCCGGTTAGGGTGATGCATTTTGATTACATTTCACTTGAATTCCCAATGCAAAGGGCTTTGGAATTAGCATTTATTTTCTTGCTGGTTTGGTATTATTGCACATTAACGATACGTGAATCGATTTTAAAAGTCAATGGATCACGCATTAAGGGCTGGTGGAGAGCACATCATTTTATATCGACTGTGGCAGCTGGAGTACTGTTAGTATGGCCGCAAGGTGAACCATGGCAATTATTCCGAACGCAGTTTATGTGTTTCAATGCATACATAAGTAAGTACAATAGTTTCAGTTAGTACTGTTCGTATTAGACAGAGTCCTGACACGTAATAGTGAAAAAAAAAAAATGTTTCCTATCCCAACAGGCATGGTTCAATATTTACAATTTGGCTACCAGAAGGGTTTACTTTATCGGCTAAAGGCCTTGGGTGAACGTCACAATATGGACATCACAATTGAGGGCTTTCACTCGTGGATGTGGCGGGGTTTGAGTTTTCTGATTCCATTTCTAGTTTTTGGCTATGTGTTACAGGCCTATAATGCATGGACGCTTTATAAATTGTCATCGCATCCGGACGCAACCTGGCAGGTAAGAATTATTACTTCTCTGTACGAGTATACTGTATACATGTCTACGTAATTTATTTTAATTTCATCATGTAATAGGTTCCAGTGATGAGCGCCATGTTCAGTCTGCTGTTCGTCGGCAATATGGCGACAATTTTAATGATAGTACCACAGAAATTAAGGGAACGAGCAAAGGAGCGTTATCGTCTCCTCAGCATGGGTAAATCGATGAAATTGGGCAAAAAAGTTAAGGTAACCTGCAATAATAGCGAATCATATGAATATTTATGAGCTTATCAAACCCCCTAGGGCGACAAGAATTCCTCCAGCGGCGAAAATTCGCGCAGTGTTAGTCCAGTTATAGAACAACCAGTTGACATCCTCACTGAAAATACCGAGATAACAGAGATTGAAGAAACCGACAAAACTAAGTAAATTACTTGTAATTGCTGATGATTCAAGCACAAACAATCCTGAATGATAACATCCTTCAGATTTCATTATACTATAATTCATAATTTATTGCAAACATATGTTAACTTCAAGATATCTTATGTTAAGTAGTTAATTCTTTCGAGTTTCATGTTTCGAGTTTTTTTTTTTGTATTTTCTTTTTGCAAGTGTCTGTGGATGGTGTTTAAGTATGCAACTTTATGACTTTTAGGAGTATGTACTTGTAAGGGAAGAGTTTTAGCTGTGTGATTCTGATTTTTTTTGTTTATTGGCAGTCTAATCTATACATGAATACGACAAATACAAATATTCCGCCAGTTAATTGTTCCTTTTTTAAGTAAAACCTATAACATATAATGAAAAAAAATATTTAGCTTGTGTTAAGATATAGTTACGAGTACGAGTATGTATCTTTCTTGTGTGACACTCCGATTCTAATTGAGCAAGTTGCCTATAGTCTAATTGTGCATTTTGTTTTGTGTGTTCTTCTCTTCTTCTGTTCTTGATTTCCTATTCGATATTTTCCATTTTAAGCAAAATTTCTTTCATAAACACGTTAATACGTAGATAAGTAACTTACAAACTTACAACAGGGATTGCATTTCTTTTCTCTTGTATTATAATAAGAAACTTTTTGGGAAAAAAAACAAATGAACAAAAACTAAACATTTTTTATTGATAATTAGGTACATTGTATGTACATTTGTCTACTACGTATATCACTAATAGAATTGTATTTAAAAAATAGAATTATATATATATATCAATAAAATGGAAATTGATTAACATACATGCCTAGGTAGATGTCTCTTGTTTTTTAACGTAAGTACCTGCCGTGTGGGCTTAAACCTACGGGATGCCCATACATCCATGGGAGCAAGGATACGCCTTGCCATCGCTCACCGTCAATCCATTGATACCAATTCGGAACTGTGTTGCTGGCACAAGTTCCACCCTTGGTATGAGTCGAGGCCGACCTAAAACCTCTTACTGTTCTTAGGGTCACAGCACCCAGCACTTATTGCAACTCCACATTGAGTCAACCAAAGGAAAACCAAGGAAAACCATAGGAAGACTCTTGCCCGCTATTTTGGGTTTAAACCACAGCCACCATGACGCTCCCACAAGGGGGCCTACCTCTAACAAGTCAGGCCCGGACCGAGATCCGGGGGGCTCCTGACTCCCATGGTACCGTGATTTAAGTCCTGGTAGGGACTACCGGTAGTCCAGCCGCCAACAAGACCTATGACCGGCAGCTTGTGACTGATCAAATCGTAGCAACCTTCGGTAGCGTCATCTGAAGATGTTTACGATAAGACCAGTACTTTGCTCTGCCCCCGTTCATTATTAGACAACGTCATTAAAGGGCGAAGCCTTGATAATTGGGCGGGGGCCCACATGCCTAGGTAGGCATTATTTCAATCATAAAAGTGATGGTAAAATGGTAAATATAAGTCTTCTGCGCTGATTGTTTTCAATACGCGTGATGTCTTACGCTGTGTACGGGCAGTCCGGCGACCGTACATAATAAAACTTTTGTTAGCAATTGTAGGTGTCCAACGTAAACACGTGCATTGATTTTCAAATAGTTTGATTTTGCCCGCATTGTTGTACGGAAAACAATTCGGAAATTCAAAAAATAGACAATAAAGACAAATTATCTGCAGATAAGGAATGGGACTCAATTGCTAAAACTGTGGGAATATCAAGTAAGTAAACAATGTAATAAGTTTTATATTTTATTTATTGAAAAGTACACCCAACTCTCTTTTTACACGGATTTGAAGTTACACGGCTGAAAAAATTTTTTTTTGTATAAATTGTTTTATCTAGTACGGTTTCAAAATCACTGTTTTGTAATTATGTTTGTTTTTACAACACTTGGCACCATTGCTGAGCATTGCTTGGCACGTTTTAGAGCATCCAAATGTTCAAGTAATATTTTTGCCACCTAATACCACTTCCTTGATTCAACCATTAGATCAGGGTATAATTGCTACGTTTAAGCTTTTATATTCAACGAGCATTCCAACATATTTTAGATGCAGTAGAGAAGGACAACCTTACGATCGTTGATGCATGGAAAAAATATTCTATTTTGGATTGCATTACATATGCTGCAATGGCCAAAGAAAAGTTAAGGGTATCAACATTAAATTCCTGCTGGAAAGCACTTTGGCCAGAATGCGTCAAGAGTGGTACCTCAGTGCCCCAAGCATCGATGGCGACTTCTGAAATTATAGCCTTGGCACACGAAATCGGAGGAGAAGGATTTGAGGACCTACAAATTGAAGATGTCGACGAATTAATGATAGATAAACCTCTAGATGATGATTGTCTGATTGAATTAATAACAGATGACGGCAAAACTGAGAACCATAATAGCGATAAGGACGAGGAGATCGAAATATGTCAACTAACTGCTAGTTTAATTGATGACGGTCTAACATTTGGTAAAAGTATGGTGAATCATTTCTTAAAAAACTATCCAAATATGGAACGTGCCCTGAAATTCGAACGAGATATTAATAATTGTATTGCTGGGTATAAAGAGTTGTATAAAGAACTTAAAAAACCAAAAGTTCAACTTTCTACAAAAGATTTTTTAATAAAAAAGTCGACGGCGCAAGACCTTTCGGAAAGTAGTCCGACAGTTCAAAACTCTATTACCGGACGAAACTCACCATTGGATAATTTGATGGATATCTCCAGTGATGATACCGACTTTAGTCCAGATCGTCGCAAACAATTGCTCTTGTTATCAAGTAGCTGGATTCTGGATTAACAGATTTTTTTTGTTTTTTGCTTGCTCTACCAATTTTTCACCAGTATGAATTATGTATTTTAAGTTTTAATTATTGCTTTCAATAAAATTCGAAATTTGGCAGAACTAATGCTGAATGCACACTCAACTGTCATTCTGGCTCGTGACAAACAGTAATTAAAATTTGAAGCAGCGGCATTGTTTTGAATTCGCTTTGCATGGTATGGCCTCATCAAATATTTTCTCAAAGGAAATGCTTCGTCAGCTAGAAACACAAACGAAGTCTTCTGCTTCGAGTTGGGTAGCGGCTTATCTTTTGGCAAAGACAAATTACCATTTTCGATCATTTTAAAAATGGCTGAATTTGCAAAAACTCCTGCGTCACTATCTTTTCCATATGGGCCCACATCGATCATTGAAAAGCGATATTTTGCGTCAAGCACTGCCAAGAGTTGTTTCGGTAAAAATTTACCACAACAAGCTGGACTCTTTTTCCTTGAAACCATCGCTTCACTCTTTCGAACCTTTCCCTTTTAACAGTTGTTCGCCCGAAATTCTGAGAGAGTGATGGGCAGTCATGGGCGCATCAGCCATCGGTGCACTTTCTCAGCATCTTGGAAGGACAAAATAAATAGGTACGACGGACGGTCAAAAAAAAAAGGTAGGAAGAATCCCGGCAGAGCAGGCGGACGGCCTGATACAAGAGCGCAAGGAAAGCCGACACTTGTCCCAAATGTCGTTTTGTCTCCCCAAATAGGAAGTCTCTAGCCTTAAGTAGAGTTAAGGCATTCGCTCCATCCTTCCAGCTCCTAAGCCCTTCACCTTTTGACCCGCCTTGTCTGTTATGTCCGTTTTCGCTTTGGTGAAACGTATTTGCGAAAGGCACCTGTGGTTAATTCCAATTCCGGACTTCTGCCTTTACGCTCCTCGGAAGTGACAAGCAGTGGGTCCACCCGGGACGGCCTGGAATACTCTGAACATATGCCAGATGGACGGTCTGGAACCCTCTGTGTAAATGAAAACTCACACAAGTTGCCTAGAGCCAGGCGGACTGTCTGCAACTCTGCAACACACACCACACAACACATCCATAGAAACACAGGAGCAAACGAAACAGAAGATAGGAAAAAAAAACAAACAACAAATTGTACAGTGAAAAATAAAACATTATCAGTGTAAAGAGTGGGACGCTATCCGATATTCCCTTTTTCCCTCCACGGGGAGCACGGAAGCTCACTGGGTCCTCCTTTCATAAGGGAATTTAATTTGAGAAAAGCTTCCTTCATCCGTCCTCAATTTTCAAAAGTTTAACCTAAGACCCCTAGATCCTGACTTAGTTCCCCTTTCGTAATCGCAAATGAATAGAAAATGAACTTTCTTTGTTACTTCGACTTACTTCAGGGATCAAATTCGGGGAAAGAAGGGGTTATTTGAACCCAAGACAATTCAGGGGAATCGTTCACTTAGGCCAAAGGAAATTCCCAGAATTCGGAAATTTCCCCGATCTAGCGGTGCTCCAAGCCATGTTTACACGCTCCAGCGAGGTAGCGGAGCGGGCGATAGCGGTTCACTCTTAAGCGGTTTCTGTTATGGTAGTTTTAACTGCCGCTTGACGTGTTCCGTAAACAGTTTATACCCAATTCCTTTGTCCTTAAAAAAGTCCGATCAATAAAATACTCGTTATAACGTGACTTTCGACTTTTGTTGTGTTTTTTATTTCATCGTCTTAAGGTTTCGCAATTCCTTGCTAAAAGGATTGCGTGGCGTCCTACGGCCACATTTGTGTATTCTTTGAGATTTGCTACGGTACTTCCGTATATTTTTTTTTCTTTTTTTTTTTTTTTGTTAACCATAAACCCACCCCTATCTGAGCAGCCGAAAGTGGCAGCACTCAACCTGCTGCCTGTTGCAAATTTCCCCTTTTGGTCTTTTTTCGTTGTTGGCGCTGCAGTCCGCCATTACCGAAATAACCACCAGCTGTGTGGTTCGCAATCGTTTTGTTGGTTTTATTTTTGAAGTTTGATTCCTGCCGGCAGACCGGCTACCGAATAATTAATAAAAATTACAACAATCAACATAGTACTATTGAAAAAAACCTTTGTAATTGTAATACATACTGCCAGAGTTTTTTGGACACTTTAGTCTTATGTGCTTTCCATCTATACTGCCTAAACAGTTGGGGAAATTCTATTTTTTAAAATATTCTTTTGAAACCTTTTCAAGTCGATGGGTAACTGGTACAGGCATATGTATCTGGAGTGATTCCCAAATGGCTCTGCAAACTTCTATGATTATACAGGGAACAGACTTCGATATTCGAAAAGTAAAATCAATTTGTTTAAATGATATTCCTGTTGATAGGTACCTGAAACAAAAAATGTTTATCTAGTTTTTCTTTCATTAAAGCGATCAATTACGACAACTTCGAGTAAGATCGAAATTTCAAGATGTTTCACTGCAGGAAACGCAACAAATGGAGGAAATGCGAAATCAACAAACTTCAAATCAATGTCATCTTATTCCGGTTGCCCGTATTTACGTTTGACACAGCGTCGCACATTAGTAAGAGTGTAAGCTTGTCAATCAAAAGTACGCCTGGTCATATTTCACGCTTAATACTCGTAAGCTAGTAGCAGAGTTGGCGTTTGTAGTAAGCTTGTAAATCAAATTCACTTGCAAGCGGAAACATTATTCTTTGGATGTCAATATTTGAACAAGTCAAGCGCAAAAAGGCGATGCTTGTGGGACGTAAAGTCCAAAGATTATAAGCTTGCAATTTAAAAGTAATGAATAATCATGGTAAGTACCAACATTGTTTGATAAATTTGAGTACCTGTATGAGGATTTTGTTTTAGAGAGATATAGAACTTTGAAATGAAATAAAACACATAAAAATCTTGGTAATGGGTATTTGGTTTATTTGGCTTCTTATTTTCTTTTTTGATCGGAACAGAGCACTCAGGCAAAGAACTAGTCCTTGTGAGCTTATTTTAATGGAATCTTTCAAAGAATGATCAGTAAGCGCTTCAATGATAAAGTGCCTATAGTACCAGTACTCACCACGTCAACGCCGAGTACTTGTAGCCTCTGCGAATCTGAGACTGACATTCACAGAGGCGGTGCTCCGCGATGTCGGCATCACTTTCACACCAAGGTGTCGCAGGATGCTGCCCAGCATTTTCGTTGGCGAATGCATTTCCCGTGATCCCATTGTGACCTAGGATCCAGACAAGACTCAGTGAATTTAACCTTCCGACTGCGTTGAGTGATGTCTTGCTTTCTCGAAATAGCTTCGAAATCGTATCGGGGTTCAGCAAGACTCTATGCATAGCTGAGCTGTCGCTATAGATGCAAATGTTTCGCCCCCTCCACCGGTTGTTCACAATTTAGTGCGTTGCCATTCGCTAATCTAATGCCATCCTCCAGAAAGACGCAAGCGCCGTATCCTATATGTGTTTTGGAGTCATACATGGAGACCCGACTACATTCTTTCGTGGGCACAGTCGATTTCGTATTTTTCCTGCAGCAAGAGTTCAGGTGTCATATCAACAAATGGTATGTCCATAAGACCAAAGTCAAAAGGCAGTCATCAAAACTCTAGTGTATGTTGTACCAGGGACCACTTCTTTTTAAACGGAGTGAGAGTGCAGCCCATGACATGAATATCAAGGGAAGAAAGGTTCATCAATGCATATAGAGCGGAGCCAGACGTGCTAGCAAAAGCCGCCATGCAACCGAAATAGATCGTTCCTCAGGAGCCTGATAAAAGAAGCAATGACATATTTTCTTGAGAACTTCGACAGCCGACGTATAGACCCAGAGGGCCCTTCTCGGTGACAGGCCTCATGTCTTGCCAACAGCTTCTTTGCACTGCCAGAACACTAACAGCGCTTCATAAGCTTTCGATGCAACATGTACAGAGTGCGCCATCTTTTATGCCGGTATGTAAACATTGGCAGCCCTATTCTGCTATACGCCGGGGGGTCAAAAGTCAAAGGTCAAAGTCAAATACGACTTTTCCGACCCTGCTATCCTTTCGAAGTGAAACATTCACTTGTCGGTAACGCAGGTCAGTATTCCACAATACGCACGAATCGAATGTCCCCATAAAAATGATTAGAATCTCTTGTTTCAAAATTGTAATAGAGTGCTGCACTATCCATATTTGTTTTTCTTTCCACACAAATTACACAGTTGAAATGACACTTAAATTTCCAAACGGGTGGCGTTTAAATCTTCGAAACTTTGAAATAGAAAACGGTAAGGCAGTTCACCCGCCGTATAACAGAATACCGGTACGAAGTGAAAGTGAATCGAATAGGTGAAGGGAACCTTCGATCCGTACGTATAGCAGAATAGGGGTGACATTTATCAAAGACTTTAGTCGCTTTCCACTGAAAAAAACGCGCTGAAATAGTGACGCTGTAGATTGAAAATAGTCGATAAGTTGTGTTAACTCAACGTGCATATCGTCGAAAATATCGTGGCCAACCAGCACCGTCTGAAAACACCATTCGTCGCTTGGTGTCGAATTTAGTTGACCACGGGACAGCAGGAGATCATCGACATGCCGTTCAGCAGCACCCAAAATGTTTCAATGAACTGGTTTGCATTCCTTTCCGTATAAAGTGCAATTGCCTCAAAGAATATTGCCGACAGATCGTCCACGTCGCTCGAATGGTTGACATTGAACTTGATTTTTGGGATCAAATTTCAAAGAACGGCGAGGCCCATTTCATACTCTCTGGTGCCATTAACAAGCAAAATTGCCGCGTTTGCGGAACGAAGAATCCACACGAGATCCATGGAACACCATTGCATTACTCTACGTACATACTTACTCGTAGCTTCTTAGGAGAATTCGATGGTGATACCTCTAAGATACCTGTCAGCTTCGTCCTTCTAGTAACGAGAAAAACCTCAGTTTTGAGAGGGTTGACTGAAAGGCCATTTTTAGTGAACCAATCGTCGATCACGTCTAGGACTGCATGTGCTTTAGATAGTACAGCTTCATCATCCGCATATGTTTATGCATAAACGTCATGATCGTGTTGAGCAGTGAGTTGTCCAATATGCACCATAGCAGAGGAGCAAACAAAAATTTACTTTTATCCACAAAACTGGTGATTCCTCTACGGTGTGATGTCTGGCCGAGTTGCACATGTCGTCAAAAGTTGCGTTGTCGAAAACACCCTTAATGTTAATGAATATGTCGAGCGCGTATTGCTTTTTGTCGAATGCGCCTTCAATTCTGCCTACCAGATTTTGAAGCGCACTCTCACAAGATCTTGGGTACATGAATTTCTACCATTCTCTCGCTGCTTTTCAACATGAAGGAAGTCAGACTTATAGGTCTGAAACTCTTGGCGAGTGAGTAGTCCTCTTTTCCGATTTTCGGTAAATAGGTACTCTTACTGTTCGCCAGGCTTCCGATATATATGCAAGCGCCAGGCTAGTAGTGAAGATTCTCTTCAGAGTTAACAGCTGCTGATCTGCATATCTATACGGATATGCTGCCGGTGCCAGGCGACTTGAAGCCATTGAAGGAAGCAACAGCATGATTAATGGCTTCAACCGAAGAGATATACTCAAGCATGAGACAGAGAGACTCTGCTTTCAACTGGGTGTAGGTGCCATCAAATTTTCTGAATAATTCCAGCCTGGTTGATCTTCGCTTTTGAGGACTTTGACCAACCTACTAGTTTCACCGACACCTTCAGTCTTTTAGCAAAAATCAGTAATCTCTCTGACATACCTTTTGGATAACGTTACTTGCTGCTTGTTACTATTGCAACAAGTCAGCTGAGAGCCAACATTGTTGACAACCAAGTCAGACGATAGTACGAAATCCAGGAGATGATTGCCTCTCATGTTGCATTTGCCACTGCCCCAAAAAGTATTCTGAGCAGTGCACCATATGATAAGTCCCCCTACAGCTTTCGCGTGGGTGGAAATAACGGATCATAGGGGAAATAAGCAGACGCAAGAAAGAGTTTGTGCCATTTTCCGTTCCATTCATCAAGGCGAGACAGGGACGCGAGTCACACCCAGGAGAAGGTCTCAAAGGCTGCGAAAGAAGATCTGTCTAAGCCCATAACTAGAGAAGGGCCGTTCTTGTTTTCCCGATTCGTTATCTTCTTATGAGAGTAGATTTTCCACTTTTCAGTGTCGAGGCTAGGGTTCTGGTTATGAAGACGCATTAGCGCATCCCCGTTTCCCTTAGTTGCCCGGAACCCAGACGATGGCGTGGGTCAGTTTAGGTTGTCTCAAAACCCCGAAAGTCTTAGTTTCCAAGGGTGGGACTGTCGACACAAACCTGTTCAACCTTTCAAGAGTTTGAATCGTGGAGTACTTCACTCTAATGGTTCCGTTTTCCTTATCGTATCTCTCTGCTTGTATGCAAATATTCTCTGCTCCGGATAGCTTTCATTGTTGATTAACACAGTGCATGCACTCAGCGTCATTCAGATAGCGAAGTCCGTTTACCATATTTAAAGTCCTGATATCGACTACCGGCAGATTGTAACTGGTCAAATCGTTGCAATCTTCTGTATCGTCATCAGACAACCGTTATGATAAGACCAGTCGTTTGATCTACCCACGAGGGCCCAACCCCTGCCGTTTCAGTTTCAGATCCAAGAGGTTGGACGGATTTATTGGGTGTTACTTCCGCCAACCTGTTTCTCTTCTTCGTCGCTGTTAATGGATTGAGATTTTTAAAACTCGCGTCTACGACAGCACTTACCATCTTACTTAAATCTCCGTTTTCTCTTCAACTGCCCCTTAGACGGTAGGCCCCTCGTATGATACCTCTTCTGGAGCCCGTTCCACCAATCTGACCACTAATCTATTGTGGCAGTATAGATTGGCAGGGCCTTTATTGTACTGGTTCGATCTACCGAACGTGTCGTAGAAAGAGCCGCAGGAGTCATCGAGCAGCTCCTGGGTCAGCGCCTAAATTAGGGGCAGTTTGGTAGTATGTAGGTTGGGGATTGTACCACCCGAAGTATAATTCGTTGGGGTTACCTCTACACTTTTAAGCGTTTTACGTCTCTTTTAGAAGTCTCTGGCGCTTAGTTCGACATCTAATCTGGGTTCTTTTCAGATTCTTAGGATCTCTGACCCTTAAGCATGCCTGCAACGACAAGGCAGCTAAAGAAAGCCGTAGAGGTCATCGCTGAACAGTATTTTGTGCCGAAAAAGAGTGATCAAGAGCAATCTCATTTTCGGTCCATTTACCAAACGAAAGACGCAACCGGCGTCAAGCGGCTGCAATTCATGCACGAGCATGGAGTCTGGAATTAGCATTTTTACAATACTCACTTAAGGCATCTCTCTACACCTTCCATACCAACAAAAATGCGCCTTCGTGTTAATCGATTTGTTATCACATCTGCAGCTGTTATTCCAAATGCGCATCTAATGTGTTCAGTGAACAATTGTGACTGCTTGTAAATATGCGGGGGTGAATCTATCATTTGACGCGTATGTTTTGCAGATTCAACAGTCACCATAAGTTGCCGATCAAAGGCGTACTGCGCGTTCGGCGCCCATTATTGTTTGAAGAGAGGTGAACCACTTGTTCGTTTACGTCGCGTTTTTTACTGCACTTCACTTCACTACGACGACAATATGTCGTGTCTGCAAAGAAAAAAATTGTCAACAGAACTACGGGAACCCAGTTATAGCCCCGCAGTGACTGAATCATGTCGCAAAAGGTAGATTTCGCGTACGAAAATTAATCTTACGAGTGTAAGCTCCTCGGGTCAAAATAAAATTCAATTGGACTGACCTTATCTAAACTGATGTAGTTCGTAAAAAATCTCTTAAATTTGCTCTAGAAATTTCTTGGAAAAAAGGCAAAAACAGGACAGTTATAGATGGCGCTATAGTCTAGGTTGAAGCCGGGCCTCAACTAATAGCTATTTCTATTTAGCGCAATATTGCCATAGTCGCCTCTAGTTGGCACACAAAATTGATTAAGGTCTCTTTCCATCGGAGTGAGCACTCCAAGATCGTCCTTTACTGCGTTGTCCCTCCGGCATGCATCGAAGCTGATGGATTTTGGCCCTTCTGACAAGGTCTATATAGCTGTACAGCCCATACACTGTATGTTGGCTCGATCGCAAGTGATCAATTTGGTTGACTAGTTTTTGATCAGAAGATAGGCAGTCCCCTTTGTGGATGCTGAGGTGTTGGGAACGTTTGCTGATCGATCGGCCGTTCTCGGACGTTGTATTATGCAGTCATTTCCAACTGTGTGGCCAAGGGTGCTCCCTTTTCCTTGGCGTTGATATGACTAAGGAAGGTCTAATGTCTTGCGGAGGACACTGCTCATAAATTTGGTCAAGGAGGAGTTCATATCAGGTTTATGTTTGAATAGAATTTAGTCTTACAGCTAAAGACTTTTGGTGTAAGTCTTTCACCGATGTCAAATCTGCATCCAAATACAACAGCGTGTCTCTGGCACAGTTTAAAAAAAAAAACAAAAAAAAAACAAAAAAAAAACACCACACTTCTATGTGGCAGTAATATCCTCCTTCGTAACGGTGCAGGGTCTCTCTAGTTGTTCGGCAACACGTGTTCTATTAAGAGCCCAACGATTCCATGTGCAAAGCTGAAATTCGTTGTTCGTTTTTCGTTTACTAATATCAACCATATCAGAGACTGCCAGTCGGTTGACAACGTTGAGCGCTCTAAGTGTATGTTTATATCCGCTCGTCTTAAACTATCTAGAACACTTCCTAATAATTGTATTCCCACTACCTCCCAGTCCCAAAGATGGAGAAACGTGTCAAACAAACGCCCTTTAGAGAATTTTCACACGATTTCCTATCTTATGAACATGTACATACGAGCATCTACAGATTTTACCTTTCACCACGGTACAGTTCGAATAATGAATATTCAAATTGCTAATGGAGCACTAATTCTGATAGAAATCCTTCTGTATAGTACTTACAGAATGAATTCAAAATCAAATTGGATAGCAATTAGCATTAGACACCCACTCCTTTAGTCACCTGCAACTCCAGGCGACATCAATCTCCAACTAGCACTCTTATCTCGGCGCGCTCACTTCGTAGACGAACTCAAACTCAAGGACGATACAAATTGACTGCATATTAAAGGGTTTAACAGGCAACAACGTTTTTCAATTCAAATTCAGATGTCAACTTAGCAGCTTAATAAGAGGGTAGCTTTGTTTAACTGGAAAACTTTTCAGGAACACAGCGGGAAAGGTGCTCGCACACTTGATTGCTTCGGAATTCCTTTGAACATTCAAACTGACGAAGGCATTGAGTGTCTGCTGACAATGTAATTAAACTTCATCATTTGCAATATTTGAAAACGTTAAAACCGTCGTCGCTACGGTCTTCACCAACAGAGAAAACACTCGTAGGATCCGATTCACAATTTCTTTTAAAATTTGATTAGAGATGCAGACTTGGTCCTTTGAAACGTTGATACCTTGTTTCAATTTTTACTTAAGCCCGTCTCAACTGATGATGGTCCTCAAAGTGGGGGAGTTTAGAACAAAACAAAAAAGAATCTACTCGTATCCATCCTGAGACAAGCAGAAACAGGATCTCTCTCTCTCTCTCTCAGTACCTATTTGCCATTTACACAAATGAATGTGAATGCAATGTTACAACGTTATATACGAGTACGAGTACGAGTACGAGTACGTTTTATATGAAATCAACTGTTTCAATTTCCCGACGGCGTGATTTCCTTCCTCAACAGTGTGACGTGCCGTGTTAGCACTTCGCAGCCATTACCACATTACCACTGTCCCGTGAAAGCGGATCCTAGCCAATTGAATATTTTCGCGCTGCAGCCGACACAAATTAAACGGAGATGGAATTCACCTCCTTCGGATGGAATGTTATTCTTTTCTCTGCTCTGAATGAGCATTTTTATATCATTCAAGGAATTCGGTGAATACACATTCTTTTCCCTGGCAGAGATTCCACACCATGCTGTTGGGGTTGTTCTTGGGTTGGGGTCTGCAGCTTGACGCTTCTGTCCTACGAGTACAATATAGAATGGGAGTTGTTAGAGAGCGCACGATTTTAATAAAGAGGAAGAAATATGTTGTAAAAAGTGCGGCACTTTTTTTTTTAGTAAAAGTAAAAGTAAAAACAAAAAATAAACTTTCCTGGCAGAATGAGGGTAATAAAGTGGATCTTCCTTGGGTTGGAGAGATGCACAAGCAGTGAGACTGCCACCGCCATCACCCACCTGAACTCCTGAACTGAATGTCGTAACTTAATTTGGCTTCCTTCGTTTTATTTCACGCATTAGGTAATTTCCACTCGCACTCAAGCAACAGTCCGTAGGAGTCGGTAAGCTTTCTGTTTGAATTCACCAACACCTTCGCAGCGAAATGGGTGTGTTACATTAGATTACGAAATAAAAACATAAATTCTAATAAAAACAAAGCAAGGAAAAGCAAAAAGATTTTTTGTTGCTCATGTTCGTGAGGCAGCCGTAAGTACCATAAAGGGCGACGGTACATTGCTACAGTGCAAAGCACGAGGAGGCCATTGGAGAAGTGTCGTGCTTTTGCCTTTAATAAGCAGCAACTCATTTGTACAATAGATATGCTGGCGTGGAAGTTTGCAGTAAGTTTTGGTATACGAGTATACTCGTATTTGTAGCTGTTATGGGGTCTACTACTGGTTTAAACAAATCCTTAAGGAGCAGTTCTTATTACATCTGTTTAATAGGGATACTCCACATAATCTGAAAGCCGAGAAATACTGTAGTTATTTATCTGGTAAACACTTCAAAGCATGAGATTGCAAAGGTTATCTCAGCATTTCATGAATAGCTACACCTTGCTTGATCGATAGATGTGTTGTAGATACGAGTAGATGTATGCGTCATGGACGTTATTAGGAATAAATACAAAAAGTAGAAGTGATGAAAAATCATAAAAGTCCGTAAACTCAATGAGCCTATGTAGACAAAAGTCGAATAACGATGTCTTCTTACAGTTTTCCTGAGTCCTTAAAACACCCAAAATCTAGGAATCGCCCTTATATAGTGAAATCTAATAACGTAATGTAACAAGGTAACTACCCTATTAAGTGCCTGCTTCGTTTTCCAGTTGTTTCACGATTAAAGTTGGAGCGGCAATACCAAGTGATTACACATCAATTGTCATTATTCTACCTCCTCGTTTTAGCCACTGATCAGTGATCTCGTCCAATCCTGCTTGATTTGTTAGACGTGCGATTGTTGAGTAGGAGAAAATACGTTAGCAACAATAAAGTCTGAGGTTTTTTTCAATTCGCAATAGCTGCCTTACGAAGTCTTCGCCCTGACTGAAACAAATCTAACCCTTACATTAAGAATAATTAACTTATTACACCCGACTATAGGGTTTTCCAATAAGGACTTGATAATTTGTTTTTAAATAAAACGCAAACCATTTGAGATATTTCAAAAACGTTATTATCGGCTTGAAGTACAATCAAAACATTTATGAATGGAACTCGATTTCATTCATATGGCCACCGCGGGCACGTTTGCAGCGGTCGATTCGTTGGACCCAATTTTCAACGACTCAACCACACATTTCGTTCGATGTTGGCTCTGACCTCTTTCAATGTCGTCGGCGTGTTGGCATAAACCAACGACTTAACGTAGCCCCACAGAAAATAGTCAAGCGGCGTTAAATCGCACGAACAAGGCGGCCAATCGACTGGCCCAATTTCTTAAGATAACACGCTCACCATACTTACTCTTCAATAAATCGATTGTAGCGTGTGCTGTGTGGCTTGTTGCATCATCCTGTTGAAACCACATATCGTCCTAGTCCATATCTTACAGTCGTTCATAGACCTCGACAGAGGATAGACGTGTTGACGTGATTCGGCTTCTTCATAAGTAATCCAGTTTATCTTTAAATATAATCAGATGTGATTTTTTTTAATTCACTCGGTAGCCCAGCGGCTAGCGGCGTCGGACATCGAAGCGTGGGTTACGGGTTCGATCCCCCACGTCAAACTTGGAAATTCTGTTTTTTTTTTTTTTCTCTTCGTTCTACACAAAGTGTGATTAAAACAAAACAAAAACAATTAACAAATCACGTGATGGATGGTGGAGAGCACTCCGCTCTTCCCATAACGGGAGTTGGAAAAGGCAGTAATAGTGTTGCCAGTGCCGTTAAAGCCATTAAAAGGAGGGGGAGTTTGAAAACTCCTCCTAACCTAAGAAAAAAAAGGATAAATGCTGTTGAAACAGCAGATGAGGTCCGTTATGAGGAGGGCAATAACAACTTTGCCTCTCTAGCGTCATCCGAATCGGAAGATGAGGATGAGCAAATAAAGAAAATCAACATCAGCATACAAAAGCTGACAGAGAAAGTGCTTGCTATGAAGCAAAGGCAAACTGCACGCAGGCAGAGGGAGCAACTAGAAGCAGAGAGCTCCCAACATCAAAAGCCACAAGAGCAGAAACAACAACTACAGCAACAACAAAACCAGCAGAAGCAGAAGCAACAACTGCAGCAAACAATACAGCAGCAGCAGAAACATCAGCAGCTGAAAAAACAGCAGCAGCAACAGCAACAACAACAACAACAACAACAGAAGCAGCAGCAGCAACAGCAGCAACAGAAGAAGAAGGAGAAGGTGCCTCCTATCAACACCTATAAATTAGAGGTAAATGAAACCAAGGACCTGTGTAAGTTGGTCATTGGAAGTAATTTTAATATAAAGAGATTGGGGAACGATCGCCATGCCATCCACTGTAACACAGTGGAGGGCTACGCGAAAGTGAAAGAGCTCCTAAAGGAAACGACGACGGAGCACTTCTCATTCACACCAAAGTGTGAAAAGCGGCAATCGATGCTGCTGAAAGGGTTGGAACCGTCTTCTGATCCTGAGGAGATCCTGGCACTGCTCAAAGAGAAGGAGTGCGAAGGACTCAAGTTTGTGGGGGTAAAGCCATTTACCATAGCTAGAGCCAGGCGGGAGAAGCGGAGTCTGCAGTTCTTTCTGGTGCAGCTCAGTCCCGAAAGCCGTCTGGATAGTCTAAGGAGTATCAATGTCCTAGACTTCCAGGTAGTTCACTGGGAAAAACTAAAAAGGAGCGAAGGCGTTTTACAATGCGTTCGCTGCCAGAGGTTCGGGCACGCCGCGTCGAACTGCCAAATGCAGCCTGCGCCAAGAACCACAGTTCCGAGGAGTGTGCTCTGGGTGTTGACGGAGCATCCGATAGTTCGCAGCTCTCGTGAGTGTTATGTGGAAACGTGGGACACACCGCAAACTATTGGGGTTGTCCTAAGTTCGCTGACATTAAGAAAGCAAAACTAGCTCGGCAGCAGAAGGTGGAGGTCAAACGTTCACCTATTAGGTTCCAAACACCAGCCGTCACGTCCCAAATTTCCTACGCCCAAATGGCGTCAGGTAGAGGGGCTACGGTACAGCAAGCGACTGTTGCTTCTCCGGCGCCAATGCCGAGAACAACGGAAGCTGCACCTAATATGCTGGCCATCTTGCTCGCAATCCAAGGACAAATGGCTCAGCTGCAAAAGCAGGTGCAAGAACAGGCCAAGCGGGTGGACCAGATCTACGCGCTGCTGCCGGGCCTAACGCAACACATGTCGTAATGGGTACGCACATGGTGGAGCAAACTTTGAAGGTCCTTGCGGTGAATGTTAATTCACTGATTAGGATTGAACGAAGAGCCGCAATGTTTAAATTGCTACAAGACCAAACTCCTGATGTGCTTTTCGCTAGCGAAACTAAGCTAACCGATAACCACAAACTGGAGTACAATAATTATATCGTTAGAAGAAGAAACAGGCCCAGATCCAAACGTGGAGGCGGTGTCGCGATCTTCATTAAAGAAGGTATAAAATTTCACAGAGTGTACAAGGGCGTGTTGCGCAGGTTTCGGGTGTTGGAGGCAGTCGTCGTGTACATCCCGCTCCGCAGTGGAAAGCGGCTGTACTTGACCTCTGTTTATGCACCTGAGGCTTCACATTCCACTCTATTCATTACAGAGCTCGACACGCTTTTTCGACTTCTGAGGCTGGAATCGGGGGAGAATTATTTTATAATCGGCGGGGATTTCAACGCTAGACACAGAGATTGGGGAAATAATTTACCAAATACTAGAGGGAACCTACTACTCGATTGGTGGGGTCAGCACGATGTCATGTACAGACTCGGTCTTAAAGCGACAGATAACCCGTCGTTTCCCAGAGGCGGGTCTTATTTGGATCTACTGCTGTACGACGAACGTATACGACAGACACGTACGAATTTACAAACATTAAACTGTCTGCGCACATTCGTGTATGACAGTGACTATTGCGGTTTTAGCACCGAAATTACAGTTCCCAACGAAATTGCGGAATTGGAGGAGTTTGTCCAAAAGTATTCTTACAACTACAGTAAGACTCGATGGACACGCTTCTCCGCAACCTTGACAAGAGCGCTCTCCTCGAACACGCTCCACCCACCGTCCAATAGGAATTTGTCAAACGAGGAGATCGACAATTACCTAAAACAAATGGACGAGACAATTAAACAAACTATGGACACTACAATACCGCGGTATCGACGTACGACTAACGAAGACCTGTTCCACAATCCTACTATTGACGCACTGCACCGACAGAAAAGTAGACTTCTGACAAGACTCAAAAACTTGTATAGACAGTAAACTGACAGACAAGACCCGGAGATTAGGACACTGAAGTCGTCGATTAAAAATGTGCAAAAGTTATTAAAAGAAAATTACAGAATCTCTGTAAGTTTGTATTGGAACAACAAGGTTCGGGCTGTAAACACCAGCAACCCGAATATGTTTCCGCAAATAAATAAACTATTTTGGAGAAAAAATCAAAACGACCTTCAGTGTCTTAAAATAGCCCGGACAACAGACAACGAACGGTTACTGACAATAGCAGGTATTGATCCAAATGAGGCCGCTGATGATGACGACTTTTTTGTGATCGAGGATCCACAGGAGAAGGTTGAGGCCATAGGGGCGACTTTCCAGGAAGTATACAAGGCCACTGGTACCATTGGCCCTAATTGCGACCTGGAAAATCGCGTCTTGGTGCACGACTTCTGCATTCGAAATGAAATAGGGAACGGGCGATCCGAGGGTTCTGGTTTCACCCGGTTCAGTGACGAAAATATGGCCAATAATGTCATTGCCAGAGAGGGTGACCTACGCCCGCTCATTTCGAAGGAAGAACTCCATGAGATCTTCGACACAATCAGGGCTAAGAAATCAGTGGGGACCGATGGTATTCCGAACATCGTCCTTCGACATCTTCCTCTAGAAGCGGTGGACATTTACACCACCCTGTTTAATAATGCAATGAATAATGCACATTATCCACCGCATTGGAAAACGGCGGTGGTTCAACCTATCCCCAAAAAAGGGAAGGATATATCCAATTCGGCGAATCTCCGGTCGATAAGTCTCCTTCCGAATATCAGTAAGGTTTTTGAAAAGGTAATCAATAGAGCCCCGTCTAAGTGGGTTGAGGACAAACATATATTTCCGGATAATCAATTCGGTTTTAAGGCGGGACATGATATCTCACATGCCGCGTCTAAACTAGTGTCCGATATCCAATGGAATAAAGGCAAAAAACAATGCACTGGCGCCTGCCTTGTTGACTTGGAGAAGGCCTTCGACACCGTATGGTTAGAGGGTCTTTTCTATAAGCTGACTAGGCTGGGGATCAGCAAACCTCTCTTGTACATTCTTTATAATATGCTACACAACAGACAGTTGCGTGAAAAATGGTGATGTGACTTCTGTTGGAATATTTCAAATTAAAAATGGTCTTCAGCAAGGCGCGGTCAATTCGCCGATCCTATTCAACATTTTTACAAGCGACTTGATAGGTTCATATGATAGCATACAGAACAGGTCCAAAAATCGAGGTCATTAATACTCTCTTGCAGCGTGACTTCGATAAGATAAGACGATTTTGCGATGACTGGAAGTTGAAAATCAACTTTCAGAAGTCGGAAACCATTCTCTTTAGGACGCCGTTGTCTGGAGCCTCTAGGGATACCAGAAAAAATTGGCGAAAGTTCTCGATCATTGGACAGTACGGACAGCCTCTTGCCTGTCGAAATGTAGTCAGATACCTTGGAATCTGGCTAGATCAGTTTCTGTATTTTGGCAAAAATGTAGATGCTGCTCTGGCCAGAGCTACAGGTGCTTTTGCCATTACAAAGAGACTGTTTTATAGCAGCCAACTCGATGCGGGGGTAAAGGTAATCTGCTACATGGCCCTTATCAGGCCCATGCTGGTATTTGGTTGTCCCGTGTGGTTCAACGTGAGAGCAAGTTTATTGGAAAAGATTCGGGTGTTTGAGAGGGTTTGCCTTAGGGCTTGCCTTCGCTTGTACAGAACACCAGAGTCGGAGTACAAGAAATTTATCCTAATGAGGTCCTTTACAACAGGGCGAACCTAATACGAGTGGACAACTTCGTAATTAAGCTGACTCGAAGGCACATTGCAAGAGCAATGACCTCGACGAATAATCTGATATCTGGGGCTTACTACCCCAATTACCTTTACCACGAGAGTGTGCGCTCTGACGGCTTCGTTCCACCATAAATTCCATATGCTAAGTTTTTTCTTAACGAATATTTTGTCTTAGCCTTAAGTATAGAAAACAAATATTAGTAAAACAAATGTAAATAAAGTCGAAACACATAGCTATAAGAATTTAGAGAAGCTTAGAGTGCCTGTGTGGGGCCAGTAAGTTAGCATAAGATTGTTAAGTAATTGTAAGCTAGCATTTAAGCATTTTTTGTTAGTATGTAAGAGTTAGTGATTAAGGAAATAAAACGCATTCAAAACTGAAACTCCACATCTTACAATTCGGGCCAAAAATAATCGGTGATCATGGTGCGATAACGCTGACCATTCACAGTAAAGTGACGATAGTTATCGTCGACGAAAAAATATGGCCCAAAAACGCCGCCGGCATGTAAACCGCACCAAACAGTTATTTTTTGTGGATGAAGTGGTGATTCATGAAGCACATGTGGATTTTCACCCGACCAATAGCGCATATTTTGCTTATTGACGAATCCATTGAGCCAAGAATGAGCTTTGTCACTGAAGATGATTTTGCGATCAAATTCACCATCTTGGCGCATTTTCTCCAGAACCCAATCGGAGAACGTACGTCGCTTCAAATGGTCCATCGGCTTCAATTCTTGAGTCAGCTTCATCTTGTATGGGTGTAAACCAAGATCCTTACGCAAAATACGCCATAATGTGGTCTGAGCGATGCCAAATTCTTGAGAACGCCGTGGAATTGACTCTTTTGGATCGTTTGCTACGGACGCCTGAACGGCAGCGATATTTTCGACCAACCCGTTGTCTCACTGACACGGCAACATCACACAACGAATATGTAGACTCAAATTTTTGCACTAAACTTGTTATTGCCTGTCTACTAGGGCGAGAATTACGACCGAAAATTGGAGTTAACGCTCTTAAAGTTCCAGTCACCGACTCCGAATTTCGGTAGAAAATTTTTATAATTTGCAGACGATGCTCATTCGTGTACTTTACCACGATGAAAATGTTGAGTTTACTGAATAAAGTGACAGTGACAGTTTGATGATTAGTGAAAGAGTGCGTTGACAAATTAAATTTTCAAAGTTGTCAAGTCCCTATTGGAAAACCCTTTATGTGTTAATACTTAATTCATATGCTTCTGTGCAATCAACTCTCGCGCGTTTTCGATGCATCTGTGTACTAAGCACAGAAATTACAAGGTGGCGCAAAAGTTATCACCCTATGTTCTTTGGCTGTAAATTTTTTTATGAATGAACAACTTTGGTTCTCCTTTTATTCTTTTTTCCATTAAGTCGAGAAAATGATATCGGCTATGTGGCCGCCAGAATTCAGGCCCGATTTGTGTCATTTTCCATCACTCTTGCCAGAACTTCCGGCGATAGGTCCTCGTATTCTTCACGGATATTCTCTTTGAGGGCTTCAAGAACCTGAGGCTTTTTGACATAGACTCGTGACTTCAGTGTAAATCGCCAAAGCGAGAGGTGAACGGAAAATACAGCCCTCAGAATGTTAGGTGTGGCTTGTGCAGTATGCGCCGTTGCTCCATCCTATTGGAATCACATGTTCTCTTGTCCCAATTCATACAATTGATGAAGGAGAAGGTCGTTGAGCATGGCTCTGTAGCTCTCGCCATCCGCAGTAGTCGTTTGGCCTGCGACATTTTCGAAAAAAAAAGGTCCGGTGACGCCTCCAGCGTAAACAGCACACCATCCAGTAACTTTGATCAGGTGTAATGGCTCTTCGTGCGTTATGCGCGAATTTTCGGTGCCCCAGAAGCTATAATTTTGCTTATTCACACATCCACAGAGATGGAAATGGGCCTCGTCGCACATGATGAATTTCGATGAAAAGCTGCCTCTCTCGTGGTCGAGATTCAGGATGGCTTGACCGTAAGTTACAAGCGCTTGGCGGTTAACATCTAACAGTTGATGCACTCTCTGCACTTTGTAAGGGAACATCTTACAGTCTTTTACCAAAAATTCTCTGTTAAGACCGCCGATTAATGCCCAATTGCGTGGCACGTTGTTTGGTCGATACTCTGGGGTCCCCTGCGACATCTTCAACTACAGCTTCGATATTCTCAGCAGAATTGCTGCTCCAGGACCGGCCAGACCTGGCAGCATTTCGTGTTGTCCCATACTCTTCTAAGCGAGCCGCTAAACGTAGTAGTGTTTGGCCGATTGGTGTCGCAAGGACGGGAAATCTGCGCCAAAATTCGAATTATTCCGCCGAAAAACTCGTAACAATTATTCCGCGTTCTTTAGAAGTATAGCGATTCATGTCTTGTTGACGTGTATTTTATATCTGTTCAGTTCACAAATGTCAAAGTAGAGTTGTCATTTGGCGCCATTTGCAAAAGTGATAACTTTTGTGTCCCCTAGTACAATCATAGGAACGTGACCTTCAAGTTTTAGCTGAATTTAAATTCCCAAAGACAATTCTGTGGCATGCTCATTTTAAGAACTTCATTGACGTTGATGTCCTGTAGTATACGAGGATCTGGATTGGCTACGCTTTAACATATCTAAAATGCGATTATAGCTTTATAAAGGTTGTCGCAAAATTCTCTCAAGTGGTGCCAACGAGAAAGAAAGACGCCATCACAGCGGACAGCGATGCAATATTGTAAAAATAATGAAGGCTTGGCAGCTACAGTTTGCAATTTTCGTGTAAAATGTGGTCGGAATAGTGATTTAACTTCCCCAACTGTGACGGGATTAATTCAAATATTCAGGGAGACTGCAACAATTAGTGAGCCGTCCTTCAAATAGTCGTTCAACACAAAACTTCGAAACAGTGCGTAAGACTATTGCTGAGAGTCTTGGAACATCAATTCGGCACCGTGGTCAAGAATTGGACACATTGAGCAGCTCTTTACAGCGTATTCTAACGAAAGATTTGCATCTTCAATCATAGAAAGTCGAATTGACTCAAGAATTGAAGCCTACTGACCACGCACAGCGATGAGAGTTCGATGAATTATAGAACAACAACAAATGGATATTTTCAAACAAAATCATCTTCAGCGAAGAGGCTGATTTTCATCCCCCCAATGTGCAGATTCGCAAGCCTTTGTACACCCTTCTCTTGGTGAGTGCAAGACATGGAAGTACATCTTTCTTTGGAGCTGAAACCAATTTTCTTGTTCATTTTGTGTCAACTCTTAGATCATATGAGATTATGACCTAGGATCAGCATGGATATGTCGTCTGTGTAGATTTAGACTTGCACCATCACCAAATATTGGCTGAATTTTTAAATTTTTTACAAAAAAAAGAAAGAGCAGTGCTTTTATGATGGCTTTAACACTGCTCTTTGGAATGACATGGACTGGAGTAACATGGGATGCGATTGTGACTAATCATAATAGCTTTGTCTGCTTTCAGCCTTGATGCGTCTAGTGCATCGTTGTCAACCAGCATTGGACTAAAAGTACACTTAAAACTACGTATGTTCGTGCAAGTACTCGTATATTGGTTTTGTAGCACACTTGTGCCCTGCACTTGGTCAATCAACGAACAAATCAAATTTATCTCTCGCAGTGGCCAAAATGTTTTCATTTAAAATGAAATAATATTTACGGCGAAAGAATGTCGAGCTTTGTCCCTTTATATCTTCGAGTGCAATCCACCACTTGAATTGTGTGCTCGTGTTTGAAAGCCGGCTTAAACCACAACCGTGCGCTTACATATAATTGTGTTAGTTTGCTCGTCAATTTCCTGCTTCTACTCGTACAACAGGCAAAAAGCACCAAATTCAAATATTTTGGACAATTAGGATTTGTAAAGGAACGAATTCATTTTGTTGTTGCGGTGACGGAAAATGTGGAATGCCATTTACGTCATGGCTCTTTTATAATGCATTTTGGACCGTTTTGCATTGTTTCTGCTTTACGGATGGCTTGGCTTACGAGTGGCCAGTGCTGCATTTTGGAATTAAACCATTGTCAGCAGTTCTTTGACTGTGTTTCACAACAATAGTGGTGAGAGAACTCTCCCTGTTGGGAATGCTTTAGCACTTGGACAGTCCACTCATTGTTAACTTGCGACAGCGTGTTTAAATTTTTGTTGTAAAATGTACCAGCCAACCACTATCTCTTTTCTCTTAATCGATTCCTCTGGTTTTGAGGTCATCTGGACATAAAAGGTCTATTGTGGTAAAAAGTCGAGGTAAGATGAGCCTCAGCTTTCTTATTTAACTTGAGAATCACCCGGGTGGAGATATTTTCCAGTTTCTCAGTCACTAAGGGGATGAGACCGGCGCATCTATAATCAATTTAGTGAGGCGTTAGCCCCCATATATTTCGCTTAATGCAAGCTTAAAGTAACTTAAAAACTAAGACTTAAAAACTAAAAAGAGTTAAGGGTTAGGAAGTAAGGGAATGGTGGAGGAGATCAAATTTAAGACGAGAAGTGCTCAGGTTAAAATCAAAAAGGGGGAGGTTTGAGTTGACCTACGGAGCATGCGGGAGATTGGTTCGTTAGAGCCGTAAGAGGTGCGGTGGGTTGGGATGTAGAATAGACGAGAACAGCATAAATTACGAGGGTTAGTGTTGAAGGAAATAGAATTGTAAAGGGAAGCGCAGTGCACAGAACCGGAGAGCAGTCGATGAATTTTTAATTTTGATTTTTAATTTTGATTTTTAATTTTGGTGGGGGCTAACGCCCCCATTTATTATGCTTAATACAAGCTTAAAAACTAAGACTTAAATTAATACTAGGGCTTAAAGCTAAGGATGGTGAAGGAGATCGAATTTGAGGGAAAGTGTGCTGCGATTAAAATCTAAAACGGAAAGGTTGGAGTTTACCTTATGCAGCATACGGGAGATTGGTTCGATAGAGCCATATCGGTGGATAGGTAGATAAAAGAGACGGGTGGAACGTAGATTACGAGGGTTAGTGTTAAAGAAAATGGAGTTGCAAAGAGGCATGCAATCGACGGAGCCTGAGAGGAGTCGGTGAATGAACAAAATGTCTGCTGCGTCCCTTCGTTCCTCAAGGGTATTCAGGTTAATGAGATTGAGACGGTCTCGATAGGGAGGTAAGATTAGAGGATCGTTCCAAGGTAGACCTCGAAGAGCAAATCGAAGAAAACGACACTGTGAGAGCATCCAGTGAATATATGAACTCGTTGAAAGGGACACCACGCTTGGCTAGCGTACTCGAGAACTGGGCGAACGTAAGTGATGTATAGTGATCTAGTCACGTACGGGTTGCAGAATTCTTTGGACCATCTTTTAACGAAGCCGAGTGATGAGTTTGCTTTAGAAATTATCTCATCAATATGCGAGCGTAAATTAAGCTGCCTGTCGCATAATATGCCAAAGTCGCGGAGAAGGTAATCGATTGATATTGGTGACAGTTCTTGATTCACCTATTAGATCTATTTGAAGGAGGCTGGAGTCTTGTTGTGAGGAAATGGGTTTAAAAAATTTGGTATCGTTAGCATAGAGAGAAAGTGTTGATTGTTGAATGAGCCTTTGAAGGTCGTTAATAGTTAGGATGAAGAGGAGTGGACCTAGGTGACTACCTTGAGGAACACCTGAAGTGGCCAAGAAAGGGGCCGATAGGACAGATCTGAAACGAACATTATAAAAACGATTATCCAGGTAAGAAGATATCCATTTTAGCAAAATGGGTTCAAACCCGATTAGCTTATGAGATATCTTCTCAAAAGCCTTACTGACATCAGTTGTTATAACGTCAACTTCTTTACCACTTTCTAAGGCTGAGAGAACAGAGGACACGAATTCTACGAGGTTAGTGGTAGTTGATCTACCCTTCAGAAAGCCGTGTTGATTGGGGGAAATAAAAGATTTACACTGAAAGCTTAAGGCTTCATGCAAAATACTTTTGAGGAGTTTGGGTATATGGGAAAGTTTAGCTATAGGGCGGTAATTAGTGACTTCGCTCTTTAATCCCTTTTTGTGTATGGGTGTTATGAAAGAGAACTTCCATATCTGTGGAAATTCACCTTGAGAGAGCGATAATCGGAAGAGATTAGCAAGGGGGCGTGAAAGAGTTGAGGAACACTTTTTAAGAAATATGGATGGAAGGCCATCTGGGCCGGGTAAGTATTCATCATTAAGTTGTTGTAATTTGTTTTTTATTACTGTATGATCAAAGCTATGAGAAAAGTTAAGTAGGTATTTGAAATAAAAGGGATCCGGTACGAAGGAATTATCGGCAAAAGATTGCTTAAAAAAAGTAGCAAAAAAGTTAGCTATGGTATGCGGATCAGTTGATGATATATCTTCGTATGAGAGGGATGGAGGAAAACCGTCGGATTTTTTTTTGTAGTTAACGAATTGGTAGAAAGACTTAGTATCATTTATAAGCCTTGATTGCGCACTATCAAGGTATCGCTGATAGAGAAACTTATAGAGCTGAGCGAATTGATGACCCGAGATAGTTTGAATAGTCAACAAAAGAGTTGGACCGGAGGAAAACTGTCCATAATTTGTTTCTTTTGTTACGTAAAGAGCGAAGTTTACGATTATACCACGGGGGGCTCGTAGAAGAGGTCCTATTACGCGAAAAGGGGACATAGAGAGAAATAGAATTAAGTAATTCTCTGTAGAAAATAGAGAGAGCACTTTTTAGGGGCATATTGGCGAAATCAAAAGAACACTTACTAAGATATGCGTTAATTTTGCGGAAATTCGCTTTATGAAAGTCGTAAAAAGTGGTAGCTGCAGATGGGGTGGGGCGGAAAGGAGAGTGGTGGAAAAGAGAAAGAAGAAGTGGTGGCTGAAAGTTATCAATGGTCGATAGTGAAAGGGGACAGAGCGAGACAGAGGAGTTTATGGGGTCAGTGGTGAAAATGAGGTCTAATTGCCTTCCCACATAGTTGGAGACTCCACTAACTTGGCATAAGCTAGAGTCTGTGAGCTCATCCAAGAAGAGACATTCTTTACTCGAGATAGGGTAAGCGATAAAAAAAGATTTATCATCTGATTGAGTCCAGTGCAGCTGAGGTAGATTGAAATCGCCAAATACGATGATATCATCGAGAGGATCAGATAAGTTAATTATTTGATCAAATAGCGAGTTGGTAGCATTCGATTGGTTGGGCCGGTAGGATGTAAAAACACATAATGTACAGGGACCTGCAGGGGAGTGTTATCTTTATTGAAACGTAGTCAAGTTTAGAGGAAGTAGAAACAGCGATTGGTGAGGAGTTTATGTCATTACGGACGGCCAATAGGACACCTCGACACGGAGCATCATCATTTGGACGGGTAAGATCGTCGTCTCGGAAAACATTGAAACTAGGGGGGAATAATTCCTGATTCTTTATATCGGGAATTAGATTAGTTTCGGTCAGAGCGTAGACCTCAAATGGGAGAGCGTGAGATTGGCGCAAGACGGTACGGGTCTTAGATCGCAGTCCTGTTACGTTTTTATAGTAAAAGGTAAGAGGAAGGTTATTACGAGAGGGCGTAGGAGTGGATGATCGAAACACTGGCAATGGTAGCACGTTAGGGACGAAAAAATTTGTCGTTGTCAGCTCTGCTTCGTTGGAGGTGTGAGATCCTTTTTGAGTGCACATGGTTACCGAAAGCAGCAAGGTCGTCTGAGACTTTTTGCGGAGACATATTACAAATCTCGTGGAACTTGATGTATAAGTTCCTCAGACTTGTAAGGTCAGTAGGGATGCCACTATCTCCTCTCTGGCGCTCCGAATTGGAAACGCGGACAATGACAGCAGTCTGAATGATGCTGAGTGCAAACACTGTGTTGATCAACTATGAAAGCTAACCACAGCAGAGAATGTTTGCAGTAGTGAAGTACACCACGATGCAAACTCTTCAAAGGTTGAACAAGCCTGTGTCGACAGAACGTCTCTTGTGTTTGCGTGGACACCTGCCTCTTACGGCCTTATTCCACGGGATGCCCATACATCCATGGGAGCAAGGATACGCCTTGCCATCGCTCATCGTCATTCCACTGTTTCAGATACCAATTCGGAACTGTGTTGCCGGCACAAGTTCCACCCTTGGTAAGAGTCGAGGCCGACCTAAAACCTCTTACTGCTCTTAGGATCGCAGCACCCAGTACTTATTTATTTTATTTTATTTTATTTTTTATTTTATTTATTTCATTATTTTATTTCAAGTTATAAATTTAATACAATATACTCGTATTACAATATTATATTTGGTATAGTTAGGGACATTCTATTGACCAAGGCCAAGTGGCGAATGTACCATTATTGTTCAGCAAAAAATTACTTATTTAAACATTGATGGGGAAAATGTATTTAAAAATAAACAAATGCAATAGAAAGCTAAGTGCAACAATTTAAGAATTATATGTAAAAAGCAAAAATTTTAAAATTATTAACTAAATAAGAAATTGATCTACTGTACAATGATCGTAAGCAAAAAGCCAAGTTATGACATTTTTTAAGAACAAAGATTGCCTTCTTTCGCACCTAATACTTTCCGGTAACTTATTAAATGCGAGGAGCAATGACGGTGAAAAAACGAGAAAAAAGTGCTTTATTGATTCTAGGTAAGGATACAAAATTCATGGAATTAGCTCGCAAGTTAAGATTGCCATACAGTCTAGCGACGTTATACCCAGAATTCTGGAAAAATATTTTCAAGACTTTATAGTAGTAAAGGTGTCTTAAGGGTAGTATTTTATGTTCCTTGAATAATCTAAAACTGGGGGTTGTACGATTAACTTTGCAGATTAATCTCAAGCAGTGTTTTTGCTTAACTAGCAAGGGTTGTACTTTGTTGAAATGTGTACCGCTATACCATACTGCAGATTGGATTTAAAAAGACCATTATATACCAATTTTAAAATATCGGATCCGCAATATATACTAAGGTGATAAAGCTGTCTTACTACTAAGTTAAAGTATTGTTATAAATGCAGGGTATGTTCACTCCAACTAAGCTTTGAGTCTAAAGTAACCCCTACGTATTTGAAACATTCGACACGTTTAATAGCAAAGCAATTTGTCGAGCAACTAACATCGGTATTGTAGGTTGATACACCTTGATTATGAGGACAAACAATTCTTAGATTAAATTTAAAACAATTTGGTGAGTGATATTTTAAAGAAAAGTTATCAGTCAATTTTCCCTTAATTTTAAAAATCATGTACTTTGTTTTGTTACTAATTGCTAGTTTATGCTTGTCAAACCACCTACGAAGCAAATCTAAGTCAAAATTAATGTTTGCATTGACATCAAAAAGGTTATAACAAGAGTAAGTTAGAGTTGTGTCATCTGCGAACGCGGAGATTATTCCTTTAAAAGGCTGGATAAATAAGGAGTTAACGTAAATTAAGAACAATATCGGACCCAGGACAGAACCTTCTGGTATGCCTAAATTTATTGTTTTCTGTGAGCTCATACAACCTTTTACTCTGACCATTTGTTTACGGTTCCGCAAATAAGACGAAAGCCATGTATAAATAAAACCTCTAAAATTTTAGAATCATTTACGCTGTTATAAATTTCTCCGCAAAGTTATAATAAGGCATCTTCAGTTGATCTTCCGCTCCTAAAACCGAATTGATGTTTACTGAAGAATCTAATTTTATCTAAGAAAGACAGTATTCTAGCTTTCATACCTTTTTTAAACACCTTGGAGAAGGTGGACAAAAGTGAAATAGGACGGTAGTTATTCAAGGACTTAGTATTACCTTTTTTATGGAGAGGAATAACTACAGTGGTTTTAAGGGATTCGGGAAAAACGCCCTGTTGAACACTCAAATTGTATATGTGACACAAAACATCACAGATAAAAAAAGAAATAATTTTAAGATCGTGACTTGAAATATTGTCATGTGAAGAAGAGTGTGAGTTCTTTAGGGATTGTATAATTTTGTGTATTTCCAGTGGTGTGAAATTTTCAAAGTAAAAACAAGCAGACTGGTGTTTCTCCTGCCTTATTGTTTTATCACAGTGACACGAAAAATTATTTTGTTCCAGGAGACCGCGGAAATCATTGAGTGTATTTGAAAAATAGTCATTAAAAACATTAGCCACCTCACTTGGTTCAGTTATATCAACATTACTATCCATATTTAAAACAATTTCGACATTCGGCTTTTCTCTATTCAAAATTTCATTAACTGTGTCCCACTCTTTCTTAAAATTCCCAATATTTTCAACCAGTTTTCTTCTGAAATAATTATCTCTAGAAAGTGTTATTTCTAACTTTAACTCACGACAGATTTTAACATAAAAACTTTTAAGCCTAGTATTCCTAGGATGTTTGCGAACCCGAATTCTAAGTTCATTTTTTTGTTTATTTTCTTAAACAAATAAAACGTCATCCATGGTTTGATGCACTTAGATTTATTTGTGTTTACGCTATGAAAATTTACAATTTATTAATAAATAAATCAAAAGCAATTGATGGATCATGATCGCTATATACATCGTTCCAGAACTCAAAAGACAAATCCCTTTGCAAGGCTGTAAAGTCGACTTTTAAATTGTAGTGGTTTAGGTCTGCGTATTGAACAATCAAACTGAATTGTAGTTAAACAATGATCAGTTATCTGTAGATCATAAACATCAGTTTTGAAATTTATTGAGTTGTTTCTGTGCAACCTTATAAACAAATGGTCCAAACATGATCTAGAATCACAGCAATTCGCGTAGGTTGTAACAATAAGGACTCAAAGCCAAAAGATGATAACACAGACAAAAAATAATCAACATCATTTGAGTAATCTAGAATATTAACATTGAAATCACCCAAAAGGACTACATTTTTACAAGAAATGTTTTGGAGAAATTCAGAAAATTCATCTACAAAGACCTTGGCTGAGCAACAGTGTAAACGATATACACACACAAAACTATAACGAACACCAGAAATATTGCAGTTAACAGAAATCAAGTCAGCACTATTAAGACGAGTTTTAATAATATCACAGTCTAGTTCACTTTTGTAAAAAACCGCAACACCGCCAGTTGAATACGAATCATTGCACGTAGCCTCAAACAAATAACTTGGTATCTGATGTATATACTTCGTTTTTTCAATCTCGTATATCCATATTTCAGATAAAAATATTAGATTTGGTAAATGTTCTAAAGCAGCAAGCTGCGAGAGAAAGCAATCAAAGTTTTTTCCTAAACTACGTATGTTTAGATGAGTAACTGAAAAACCAGAGCAAGACCAAATATCTGATTGATTTATACAAAAACAATTCATATTAATTTAAATGAAAGCGAAAAGGTAATAGAAGAAATTAAGAAAATACTGTAACTATAAGTTAACCAAGTTTGGAAAAATCTTCAAAACAAGAAATTTTAATCACCCTGTCGCCTTCTCTTTTTCTTATAAGTACCGATGAATTCCTGATCCAGACATACTTGCATTTATTACTATTTTTTAGCTGATTGGCCTTCACTAGCAGAGATCTTGTGTAGCTAGTGAGTGAATCATTTATGAAAATTCTCCCACCAGTGCCGTCATTGAAAACTGCAGAAGATAGTTTAATTTTCATCTCGCGCATCTTGGTCATGATTAGCTCTTTCTTTTTTAGAGACGAAAAACGTACACACACAATGTTTGTTTTCTCTGTATTATCCGTTTTACGTTTAATTCCCTTAACGAAACAGCTTTCGATATCATCATGACCAGTTTCTATTCCCATTTCATCCGCAAGAAGCTTAATTAATTTTTCTTTTGCATTTTCGTTATTTACAGCTGGTATCCCAACTATGTCCACTACACGTTGCTTGTCTCTTTGCTCAACCGAATTTAGCTTCAGCTCCAATAGGTTGACTTTCTTCGTAAGCACAGCGTTGCTCTCTTCCAATGTAGTAATTTTTAGTACACAATTCGTCATTAGTCGTTGGAGTTTTATAATTTCATGGAAGAGAGTTTCGAGTGTTACTGTTTGCTGAGGTGAGATGTTGGCATCAGGCAGCGTGAGTGATGATGATGACGATAACGATGATGATGCAGGGCGAGGTGAGGTGGCAGACCCAGTGTCATCGCGAACAGCTGAAGAAAGAGTTTGGGTCATAAGAGAACAGGCTGCTGCGACTGGAATATTGCAACTCTACATTGGGCCGAAACCCTTCCCGCGATTTTGGGTTTAAACCACAGCCACCATGACGCTCCCACAAGGGGGCCTACCTCTAACAAGGCAGGCCCGGACCGAGATCCGGAGAGCTCCTGACTCCCATGGTACAGTGATTTAAGTCCTGCCGCCAACAAGACCTATGACCGGCAACTTGTGACTGATCGAATCGTAGCAACCTTCGGTAGCGTCATCTGAAGATGTTTACGATAAGACCAGTACATCATTGATGGGCGAAGCCTTGATAATTGGGCGGGGGCCCTCACAATATGAGACACATTTTAGTCTCCCAACTCTTGATCTTTCAATTTGTTACTGAATATAGGATGCCAAAGAAAGGCTCTGGGCCATTGAATGGATCAGCTGAACCTTTGCTAGACAGTCCATCTGCTTTTTCATTTCCTTTAATACCCTTGTACCCACTTAAGGTTTAGCAATATTTAGGACTTATCACTAGGGCTTAAAGCTAGGGATGGTGCAGGAGATTAAATTTGAGGGAGAGAGTGCTGCGATTAAAATCGAAAACGGAAACGTTGGAGTTTACCTTACGCAGCATACGGGAGATTGGTTGGTTGGAGCCATATGTCGTGCGATGGATTGGTAGGTAAAAGAGACAATGGCAACGTAGATTACGAGGGTTAGTATAAAAGAAAATGTAGTTGTAAAGAGACGTGCAATCGACGGAGCCTGAGAGCAGTCCTTGAATGAAAAGAATGTCAGCTGCGTCCCATCGTTCTTCAAGGATTTTCATGTTAATGAGCTTGCGAAGGTCTCGATAGGGAGGTAAGATCGAAGAAAACGACGATGGATGCTCTCAATATAGGATACATGAACTCGTTTGAGTTTGATTACACCACGCTTGGCTAGCGTACTCGAGAAGAGGCCAAACGTGAGTGATATATAGTGATCTATTTACGTACGTAATATGCCAAGGTAGCGGATAGACTCATCAAGGGATATAAGTTGGCCATGGAGAAGGTAAATTCGGGGAGGATACTTGTTGCACTTAAGTGAGAAGGTAATTGATTGACATTGGTGACAGTTCTTGATTCACCTATTAGATCTACTAGTCATGTTGTTAGGAAATGGGTTTAAAAAATTTGGTATCGTCAGCATAGAGAGAACTTGCTGAGTGTTGAATAACCCTTTCAAGATCGTTAACGGTTAGGATGAAGAGAAGTGGACCTAGGTGACTACCTTGAGGAATACCTGAAGTGGCCAAGAAAGGGGCCGATAGGACAGACTTGAAACGAAAACTATAAAAACGATTATCTAGGTAAGAAGATATGCATTTTAGCAAAATAGGTTCATAGCCCAGGACCGGCAATTTTAACAGGATTAGTTTATGAGATATCTTGTCAAAAGCCTTACTGAAATCAGCTGTTATAACGTCAACTTCTTTACCTCTTTCTAAGGCTGAGAGAACAGAGGACACGAATTCAACGAAGTTAGTCGTAGTTGATCTACCTTTCAGAAAGCCGTCTTGATTAGGGGAAATAAGAAATTTGTACTGGAAGTTTAAGGCTTCGTACAAAATGTTTTCGAGGAGTTTGGGTATGGTGACGTAAAATCGCGGCGCGAAATGGTCTTATTTCGCTTTAAAAAGAGAAAAAACGCCGAAAAAATAATAGAAATAACACCAAATATTGCCATGTTAAAAATTCGTTTTCTAAAACTTTAAGGAGTTTAATGTTAAGCGTAATACGCACGCCCCTATGTCCAAGGTGGATGGACAAAACGCATGCGACTATGTTTGGTCTTAGACGAAAGGCCAAGAGGGAATATGTGCCGCGCTTCGAGCGAATCATTTGTCTAAACTCCACTTTCCGGGGTGGTTTAGATGCTCAGGCGACTTTGTCGCTCCGCTAAGGGAACCGCTACGCAGAAGGTAGGTGGATAAACCATTTTAATTTTATCCTGTGGGCTTTTGGAATCATGCCCCTACACCTGTCATTAAAACAAACAGAAAAATTTTGCTTGATTTGATACAAATTTGAAAACGAAATAACGCCGAATGGGCTTTATTTCGATTTCTAAAGCGAAATAAAGACAAGCTGGAAATTCGGCCTTATTTTACCTCACCTCTGGGTATATGAGAAAGTTTAGCTATGGGGCGGTAATTAGTGACTTTAATCCCTTTTTATGTATCGGTGCTATGAAAGAAGACTTCCATATTTGTGGAAATTCACGTTGAGAGAGCGATGATTGGAAGAGATTTAAAAGTCAGAACCAGATTTAACGTATTGTTGCCATAACCTGTTTCTCTTGTTACGAAGTGTACGAAGTTCTTTATTATACCAGGGAGGAGATGACGAAGGATTTCTGCGTCGAATAAAAGGAGTAGTTTGCCTTATACAGTGGAAAATCTTATCGTAGAAGATAGCTACAGCAGAATCTGCGGTTAAGTTACTGTTTTGAAGAAAACTAAAGTCAACATTTTTGAGAAGATTGTTGAGCTTAGTGTAATTGGTTTTACGGAAATCGAAATGGAAGGGAGTTTCTGAAAGGCTCAAGGAGTTATTGCTATCATATGAGTAAATAACGAGGTGAGGTGGGTGGAGACGGTCTAATTTCGAAAGAAGAAGTTCACACTCGAGAGCAAGACAGTTCGTGGTGTCGGATGTAAAGATCAGATCTAGTTTCCGACCCATGAAGTTAGAAATTGAGTTTATTTGAAAAAGGCCAGAGTTTGTGAGGCAATCTGTGAGGAGGATTTCTTTGTCAGAAGTTGCATTTGTGGCAACAAAATAGGATTCTTCGTCCGAGTGAGTCCATTGGAGGTGAGGGAGATTAAAGTCACCGAGAACAATGATTTTATCATAGGGATCTGTGATTTCGAAGAGGGAATCAACCGCATTAGTCGCGAGCTGATAACTGTGTATTGGTTGAGAGGGGCGAACATAGCAACAGAGGATATAGAGCTTGTGTTTGGAGGGAGTAACTTTAACACAGATAAATTCGAAATCGGCTGTAGATGACTTTTTGACGAGCTCAGGGTTCAACCGAATTTTGATTGCCAGAAGGACACCTCGTCCTATAGAATCGTCATTATTATCACGTCCATCGTCGCGAAATAAACGGAATTCTGGTGTGAATAGTTCCGAATCCTTGATATTAGATATTAGATTAGTTTCGGTTAAGGCAAAAATATCATAAGGCAGCTTTTGAGAGTTGAGATATATAGAAGATGTTTATGAACGCAACCCCCTCACATTTTGGTAGTAGAGTGATAGACGATTGTTTGCTGGATTGTGGGGCATGTTAGGGACGATAGTAGTTTTTAAAACTAGAGCGCGTTTTTTGGAGATGCAAGAGACGTTTGGAAGAGACATGAGAGGCGTATGAGGAGAGATCGTTATCGACGTTTGCAGAAGAGATATTGAAATTGTTGTAAAAATCGATAAAAATTCGTCGAAGATCTTTGGGATCAGTGGGGAGTCCTTCCTGTTGGATTGAAACCATGAGATTTGTACGAGTGGTACCATCGATGCAGATAGAATCGGGTTTATCGTGCAAGTAAGCATGGTAGAGTCGCACGTGTTGATATAGCCGACGGTCCCTCAGGCGGGAAAGGACATAGCGGCCGTCATTTCCCACGTCGGCTAGCTTCTTGGTTAGTTTAACTGCGGGAGGAAGCAAGGGGTCAAGAATTGTGGAGGTTGGGATTTCGAGAGTATTGGAGGAGCTATGGTCAACAGCCAACGTGGATGACGGAGGATTAAGTGTGTGGGAGCGGATGAAATTCGGATAGTGAGCGGAAAGTGAGGGGGGTTTAGGGTGTGAGGCTTGGAGTTTTGTAGGAGATTGATTGGGTGTAATATTAAAAGAGACACGTTTGGGTGGGACAGATATTGTAGGGAGGGAGACATCTTTATGTTCTTTTGGTTGGATGACATGAGGAGGGGAAAGCAAGTGATAAGCCAACCTTAAAACTCCAGTTGGGGTCTCGATGGGAGGGCTTGAATTGTATATTGCGCTTAGGCTTATCCGTAAGGTTGCGGTTCTCAGGTAGCTTGGGTTGGTTGGGTGACTTAGAGGTATGAGCGGAATTAATTCTAGACTTAAGAGTTCTTTTGCGCTTGATCTTGTTATCCTTAAAAATCTGCATCTTCATCCCGTCGAGTTGAAAAATCTCTGAAGTTGGATTTCGAAAAAGCCATTCGTATTTATGGGGAATGTTGAATTTGAGACGACAAGACTTTGATTTATTGGGCGATGTGATTTTCTGGCAGTTGTCAGAAGATGAGCACTTGGGGTTGATGAACCTTGGAAATAGATATCAAGGTCGGATCTTAAGGTAGAGAGAGTATCAGCAATAGACGGTAAATAGGTCTTAAGGGCAGATTTCACACTGTTTTCAAGGTTAGATGAGAACTGTGCATCAGCGATTTGTAGACAAACGAGCTTGAGCTTAATGCTTTCAGTGTTGCTGGATAGAGGTGCTGTTTATGAAGAATGAAGCTCAGCTCGAAAGACTCTGGGATTTTTTTCCCATGCCATTTTGTTCACAACTTGTTGACTTAAGGGTTCGATGTAGGTTTTTGTCAGTCTCAGTATTTCAGTATTTTTATTACAGTATAACAACGACATTTATAATAGACCATTCAGATCTTTAAGCTATAAATGCGATACAATTAATAAGTGATTTAAGATTAAACTAAAATTATAATTCTTTCTCAATAAGGTAAACTTAAAAATATTAACATCTGATTGAAATAAATTTGAGTACAGAGAGAGAGAAAAAAAAATAAATTTATAAGCTTTCTTGAACAATTTAAATAAAATATTTGTATGATGTGAAATTATGTTCAGTATTCCTGCTAGTTGTCTGCTATATGTCGAATGAGAGTTTCACTAAAGCTATTTGTATTATAGAGTCGTCTTATATTAAGGGGGAGTGAATTCCAAAGGCGAATGGCGTGAACGAAAAACTGTCGTTCGGTAACTTGATAAGCAACACGAGGTACAATTAAACTTAAAGATCTACTTGAATGCGAAAACCTTAGTTTATCATATAAGTATTGGGGCTGTTGGTTGATTATGATCCTGTGTAGATATTTGATTGTGCAGTAGTCAAAATATCGGTCAAGTGTGCAACCAAGAATATTTTTGGTATAAGCCGACACATGAGCAAAACGATTTAGGCCGTATACATATCGCACAACATTGTTAAAAGCAATGTTGAGCTTACGTCTGGCAAAGGCGCCGCGCCGGTGCAACAAAAAACTTCGCAGCCATATGTTATCAGAGGAATGAGCACGGCCTTGACCAACATAAGCTTCGTATTTATTGGTGTGAAGCTTTGAGTTTGGGAGAGATTTCTAAGACATCCGTATATTTTTCCCACAACTGAGCAAACGTGGTCATCCCAGGTTAATTTTGTATTGAAGCAAATACCAAGGTTTTTGGCTTTGTTTACAAATTCGATAGGTTCATTACCAAGGTATAGTGAAGGAACGTTGATAAAAGATAAGGGGTTTCTATTTATGAGAAGACACTTCGTTTTTCTTGGGTTAAGCTGCAGAAGGTTTTCATCTGCCCAGCAATGGATACGTTTTAGGTCATCATTAAATTTCAAAGCAGCATGATCAATAAGATCATTCTCAAAGCTTAAATAGAGCTGGATATCGTTTGAACTTTTAATGCTTTTGGGAAGATCGTTAATAAAAATTGCGAAAAGTAGGGGACTCAAAATGGATCCTTGTGGAACACCAACTGAAATTGCAATCTGACACAGCATTGCTTACATGAACTGCTTGTTTTCTTTCAACCAGATAGGACCGTATGAGATTAGCGGCTGATGCAGAGAAATTATAGAAGTTCATAAATTTCGATACAAGTAGTTCATGATCAACGGTGTCAAAGGCCTTAGAAAAATCTAGGAGAGCGATAAGGGTGATTTGTTTTTTATCTATTGCAACTCTTATGTCGTCGGATACTTTTAGAAGCGCTGATGTGCAGCTGTGGTGTTTCCGAAATCCAGACTGGTAGGCGCAAAGAACTTGTTCTTGTTGAAGAAAACTTGGTATTTGACAAATATGGAAGTATAGCGATAGGTCTATATTCAGTTGACGGGTTGCCTACTGCTTTCCTTTTTGGAATTGGTATAATCTTAGCTTGCTTCCAAGCACACGGAAAAGTGGATCTTGTTACGAGTATTATAAATATTATTGAAAATATATGTTAAAGCTGGAAGTATATAGGGTAATATTAATTTAATAAAAGTTGGGTGGATGTGCCGCTTAATGGCTGATCCGAATGAAAAAGTAAAATTGCTTCAAGCTATTTTATCACAATTGTTTGATCAATATGTACCAACTAAAACGGTCAAAATACAAAACAGAGCATGTCCATGGTTTACGTCTGAAGTGGCTTGCTCAATTAGAAGAAGAAACAAATTGTATAGTAAGTGGAAGCATAGACCATCTAATGATAAATGGTCTTTGTACAAAGCGGCACGTAACTACGCCACCTTAACTGTGCGCACTTCAAAAAAAGACTATTTCGCATCTAAACTAAATATATCCCTCCCTGCAAAGAAACTTTGGAGTAACCTGCGTAAAATTGGTATATCTTGTAGTAACGATACCTCTAAATGTGTTCTCGATCCCGATGAACTAAATCTTGCATTTCTGGGAGATGATTCCAGTATAAATGAATATGATTTTAGTCAGACTGAGGAAGTAGTGCACTCGCTGCCAAGACTGGAAGATTTTGTAGTGGTCACTGAAGACGAAATTATCCAATCTGTAACAGCTATCAGCTATCAAATCTGACTGCATAGGTGAAGATGGCGTACCTGTACGCTTTATTAAACTTATCTTACCGCAAATTGTACCTCATCTCACACATGTAATCAACTGGTGCATAACAACATCAACGTTTCCTCAGTTCTGGAAAATTGTAAGAGTTTTGCAAATCGCAAAGACAACCTATCCAGCATCTCCTGCCGATTTTAGGCCAATTAGCATCCTACCCTGCTTGTCCAAGGCTTTCGAGAAAATAATAGCAAAACAAATTACGAAGCACCTGTCATTCAACAAGTTGCTGAGTGCTCAGCAATCAGGTTTTAGAGCTAACCACAGCTGTTCCACAGCCATGGTCAATTTAATTGAAGAAATAAGACAAGATTTTGACAGAGGTCATGTTTCATTTCTTTGTCTGCTAGATTTCTCGAAGGCCTTCGATAAAGTAAATCATAAAATTTTGTGTTGGAAGCTAAAGAACAATTTTGGATTTAGTGTAGGGGCAGTGAAATTACTGATTAGTTTTCTTTCCGGTAGGTCGCAAAGGGTTGTGTCGGGTGAACGTAGTTCTTCATTAGTGGAAATCAAACAAGGTGTGCCACAGGGCTCAATATTGGGACCGATTCTCTTCTGCATGTTCATAAATGACCTGCCATCAGTGTGCAGACACTCTTCAGTACACCTATATGCAGATGATGTTCAACTACACCTAGCGAAACCGTACTCCAACCTTAATGAACTCGCTTTTCTCATTAACGATGATTTAAAACGCATATATTCTTGGTCAGTGTCAAATGGGTTGCTACTAAATCCGGCAAAATCTCAAGTAATTCCAATATCGAAGAAAAAATTCAATACAAATCTTCTACCTGACTTATATCTTAATAATAATAAAATCAAAGTCGTAGAATCAACCACTAGTCTTGGCTTTACAATAACTCGAGATCTACCTGGTCACAATCACACCAACGTGGTCATCGATCGTATCTACGGATGCCTTCGCAAGCTGTGGCTTAGCGCATATTTCACTCCGATTGAAACACGACGAAAGCTGGTATCAACGTTAATATTACCTCTCATAACATATGCTGAGGTCGTACATATATAGTAGTCTTGACTCATTATCTCAGCGTAAATTACAAATAGCTTTTAATGATGCGGTGCGTTACATTTATGGCATTCGTAGATATGAGCATATCTCCGAATACTCTAGGGATTTTCTAGGTTGTAATTTGCAGCAGTATATCAATGCTAGAAACTGTATATTCTTACACAAAATTATTAACAATCAAAGTCCGTCTTATTTGTATAGCAGGCTTAATTTCACTCGCTCCTCAAGAACCACCAGCTTAATACCCTACCGCTGTAATTTTCTTAACTCTTCGCGCTTATTTTTCATTCACACTGTAAGGCTATGGAACTCCTTGCCCTCACATTTAAGATCAATATCATATCCCCGCAATTTTAAAAGTGCAATCCTCCTACATTTCTCCACACAACAAAACTAAACCTATCCCCTTCTTCCTATTTCTCCATAATGTTTATATATATAAGTCTTAATTTGTAATAAATTTATACATATTAAATTAATACACTAAGTTTTAAAAAAGATAATATCTTAATGTACAAACCATTTAAATGAAATAAATGAAATAATGATTTGTTCTACTCGGCCAAATTCGAATAAGGCAGCGTGTGGCGTTTGAATATTGTTTCCATTTGGGCGCAATTTCGATTGAACTTTAGCGAATTCTTTGTTTAGTTCGTTAGGATCGACCTGGTCTACCATGGACTTCAAGTTACTACCTACACCTAATTCACGTAAGTTTGTCCAAAGTGTTTTGGTTGGAAGTTTATGATCGAAGTGCTTAGCATAATAGCGACGTTTGGCTTCTTTAATCTTCGAGTTAACTATGTTACGTAACAACCGATAGCTGTCATAGTATTCGGGAATTCGAAATCGTTTCCATTTTTTGAATTCAGCATCACGCTTGTTTGTTAGCTCAACAATTTCAGAGGTAAACCACTTGATGTTATTATATTTGACAGCTTTCCTTTTTAGAGGAACATGTTTATCGAAGAGCTGTAAAACTACGTGACGGAGAAATTCAACTTGGGCATCGACCGATGTTTCAAAAAATACGTTATGCCAATCAAGGCAAATAAGGTCTTGTTCAAGTTGCTCCACATTTAGATTTTTAAAGTCCCTGAATGTATAAATCGATTGTTTGTTACTGGTGACTAAATTAAAAGTGGCAAAGATGAGGTCATGTTTAGAAAAAACAGGTGCGGAAACCTGGGTAAAGAACACTTCTTGACAGTCACCAGTAATAAAGATGTCCAAGAGTGTGCTGTTGGAACAAGTAAAGTGCGTGGGAATAGTCGAATTTACAACATCAAGACCAAGCATTTTAATGGAATCAAAAAAAAGTGACGATCTCATATATTCAAGTATATTACAATTAAAATCACCACACACAATAGTTCGCAAATATAACGACGAATAATTTTCTAATAAGTCAAAGAGGGGTGACAGGTCAATATTATTGTAGGGTCTATCAACGACACTGTTTCAGATTCGACGACTTGTGGAGCGAACGATCAAAGAAAAAAAAACGAGTCAAGCAAGCAAAGAATTTCGCTACCACAAATGAAAAATAAAACTGCGATTCAAACTTTCAGATTACTTTACAAATTTATTTCACCTTACTTCTGCGAGTACAATTCACGAGTGTCAAACCAAAACGATTTTGCTACCATCTAACCCACCGATGCACACGCACTATGCATTGTGCGTGGTAATTACAACAACAATATGATGAGGTGATGGGTGGTGCGATCTATGGTTCGATCTGCATTCTGTTGCATTGTTGTTGTAGAACCAAATTAACAAAAAATGAATAATACCTTGGAGTTTGATACGCAAGAAATACAGTGAGTCGAAAGATAACATTAACAAATAATAATTTGATTGTGAACAATTAATACATAAAGAATAGAACAATATAATAATATAATAACAACATTTATGGTGGATTAAGTCTTGAACATCCCGGCCCCCCTGGACTAGTTTCAGGACAATGGTAGCACGGCCAGTTTTGCGATTGGTCGTATGAAACTGCCATGCTTCGTTTTAGCTGTTGCAACACGTATAAGGTCGTCCTTACCTGGATGAACTGCCTCGACTCGGCCAAGAATCCACCGTGTTGGAGGAAGATTTGGTTCCTTAAGGACCACAACGTCACCAATCTTCACCCCTGGACTCGTTCTCTGCCACTTAGGACGCTCTTGCAGGGTAGTAAGATACTCCACATGCCAGCGTTTCCAAAATCCTTGGACCATGGATTGCAAATGATTCCAGTGACTTAGTCGATTTTGTGGCGTTTGTAGGTAATTGGGCTCTGGAACGGCAGTGTATGGTTCTCCTATCAAAAAGTGGGCTGGAGTTAATGGATTTAATTCATCATCAGGTACAATAAAAAGAGGACGTGAGTTCAATATTGCTTCGATTTGGCTCAGCACAGTGTATTGCTCCTCAAAGGTTAGAATCGAGGATCCTATTACCCGTCGTAGATGCGATTTGACCGATTTAATTCCGGCCTCCCATAAACCACCAAAGTGTGGAGCGGCAGGAGGGTTGAAATGTCATTTGATTCCATCCGAGGCTAGAGCAGCAGCTATATTAGCGTTATGAGTTTCAGACATCACTAGTGTTTGCATCTCATTGAGACATCTGCGAGCACCTTGGAAATTCGTTCCGTTGTCTGTGTAGATGTTGGAGCATTTCCCACGTCTTGACACGAACCGACGAAAAGCAGCTAAGAAAGCATCAGATGTTAAGTCACTTACCAGCTCTAAGTGTATTGCCTTTGTGCACATACAAATGAAGAGTGCCACATACGCCTTGGAGAATTTAGGGTTTCGGCCACGTGAAAGCTTAATGGTGAATGGACCCGCGTAATCACACCCAGTGTTGGCAAACGGACGACCTTGTGTGACCCTGGACTGTGGCAGGTCTCCCATAAGTTGCGAAGTAGTGGCCTTTCGTTGCAAAAAACACGATTTACATTGGTGTACCAGTTTGCGTTTTAAATTTCGGCTGCCCAGGATCCAATACTGCTGACGAACAATAGCAAATGTCTCGGCAAGTCCAGGATGGAAGTGATTTCTGTGAATTTCATCAACTATAATAGAAGAGACATGACAATTAGGTAAAATGACAGGATGTTTCATATTATAGGAAACGTTAGCGTGTTTGATTCGACCACCAACGCGTAACAGACCATCAGCATCGAGAAAGGGTGTATATTTTTTGAGTTTGGACTTGCTAACCAAATCCTGGTTGCTTTTAAGCGAAGAAATATCGCTCGCGAATGTCTGGTGTTGAATGTGTCTGATAACAAAAATTCTCGAGGTTTGGTATTCATTTACAGAGATTCCATGACCGATCGATGATTTACCGAGTGTTTTTTTCTGACAATTATTAATAAACCGACGACAATAGGCGAATATTCGAAGCAAGCGTGACCACGACGAAATTCTAGATATAAGACGATTTATAGTATCCGTGTCCGTTTTTTTTTTTTTATGTTTGGAAGGTTGTCTTTCTTCAATCGAGATCATTACATCCTCTGGTTGTGACTCGGAGGACTTTGATGTAGGCCAAAGTTCCCGTGAAAGAGACAGCCAATAGGGACCTGTCCACCAGAGATGGTGATCAATGAGTTGAGATGGTAGTACTCCACGAGAAGCACAATCTGCTGGATTAAATTCGGAAGTGATATGATTCCATGCATACCGCGGAATTTTCTCCAATATAGCAGAGGTACGGTTTGCGACAAATGTATTCCAACAACGGGGTGGTGATGTCAGCCAGTGAAGTACGATTTGCGAATCGCACCATGCAGACACTTTCAGAGTGATTGGCAACGAAGTTGTGATGGTTTCGATTAGTCGTGTTAGAAGCAGTGCGCCGCAGAGTTCCAACCGAGGAATAGATACTGGTTTAAGCGAAGCAACTTTAGTTTTTGCGGCAACCAAAATGACCTTAAATTTGTTTTCAGCAATTTTACAGCGAGCATAGACTACAGCACCGTAGGCTACCGTTGAGGCATCCGAGAATCCATGTAACTCAACCTCCTTACATGATTGTAAAATATTTCGCGGTACACGGATCCTTTCAAAATGGTGTAGCTCTCGTTGATAACATATCCAGCGATCAGCCAAATTCGATGGTAGTGGATCGTCCCAGGAGAGGTTCAGCGCTGACGACCAAAGCTCCTGAAAAAGAATTTTGAACAGAATAACGGATGGAGCTAGGAATCCTAATGGGTCAAATATGCTAGCTACTTCCGACAGCAAAGTTCGTCTAGTGGGCGTAGCACAAAATCGAAAATTAGACAATCGAAATGAGTAAACATCAGATGTAGGACTCCAATGCATCCCGAGCACCTTAATCAGAGAGTCTGAAGAATGTTGAAATTCAACCCAAGGAAATTCACAATCCTCTTTGGGTAAGCGAGCAAGCAAGGGCCAACAGTTCGAATTATATTTTCGTAATTCAAATTTTGCAAACGATAGTAACGAGACCAAGTCAGATTGAAGTTTAATTACGTCGTCAACAGAGGTTGCCCCAGTCATGATATCGTCGACGTACACATCGTTGAGAAGAACGCGAGCAGCATTCGGATACTTTTGCTGGTAGTCCAAGCCGATTTGCCTAAGCACGCGAACGGATAGAAACGGAGCTGATGCCGTACCATAGGTGACCGTATTAAGCCTAAAATGTGAGATTTCGTCCGAGGGTTTCTCACGCCAGACGATCCGTTGATAGTCGGTATGATTATCAGCTACCAAGATCTGCCGAAACATCTTAACAACGTCTGCAGTAAAAACATATTTGTGCTGGCGGAAACGTAAACAAACTCCAATTAAATCCCGCTGAATTGGTGGGCCAATGAGAAGTTTGCTGTTAAGAGAACTCCCAAGTGAATCCTTTGCAGACCCATCGAATACCACGCGCAGCTTTGTAGTAGCACTGTCGGGTTTTAGTACTGCGTGGTGTGGTAAATAATAAATCTGCCCAGTACCTGATTCAATTTGATCTGATGGAATGCGGACCATATGACCTAAGTCTTCATCTTCCTTTATGAACTTTGCATAGGACTCATATAAATTCAAATCCTTTTGGAAGCGCCTTTCCATAGAGTTTAGTCGACGAATTGCTAAATTTAGGGAGTTACCAAAGACAGGATTAGGATGAGCAAAGGGTAGTTGAACGATATATCTTCCATCGAGCGAACGCGAATGGGTCTTTTGAAAATGTTGTTCGGCTGCGTCCTGAAAATGTATATTGTTGATTGGGGGTGCTACTTCATCGAGCTCCCAGAATTTTTGAAGAAGCGAGTCCACATCAAGAACAGAATGAAAGGAGGATAACGCTACATGATTTGGAAAATTACCTTCCAACAACTCACCTGTAACAACCCAACCAAATGACGTACTTTGAGCAATTGGTAGTCCATTTTTTCCCTGAATTCAATGGAGAGCAACATTGAAAATGCACCACATTTTATCAGCACCAAGAAGAAGATCAATAGGACCTGGGGTATTAAAGGTTGGATCTGCTAATTCAATATTGGGTAGGTGAGACCAATTTGAACAATCAAACTCGTGTGAAGGTAGATTGGACGTTAATTTCTTTAACACGAATGCGTCCACAACAAGGTTGGTATCCGTTACGCGAGAATGTATTGTGAACGATATGCAACCGCGAGTGTTACCTGCGTCCGTGGATGAGACACCTAGAATGGGGATACGAGCGTGTCTTCTAGGGATTCCTAATCTCTGAGCAAAAGATTCGACCACAAATAAGACTTGGGATCCGGAATCTATCAGAATTCTGCAACTTATTGTCTTACCCTGAATATCCTTTACGTTAGCCAATATGGTTGGCAGAAACGTTAGCTTTGAAAAGCCATCATCGAGCGAATGGTTATTGACTATCGGTAGAGGCGAAGCTGTCGACCAGGAGGGTACCGGCGTCTGATTTTGATTCGACGAGGAGTTAACAGCCTGTGGAGTTCGGTTTTGACACGACGAGGAGTTCACAGCAGATGAAGAAGGACACAAATTCGTATTCTGTTCAGTAGGATGCACAAGGGTATGGTGACGCGATTTGCATACACAACAGCGGAACGATGATCGACATTTATTTGCTGAATGTCCTGCACGAAGACAATTAAAACACAGGGATTTTTCTTTAACGAAATTCCGACGCGATTGAATGTTAAATGAGATAAACATGGGACATTGTGGTAGAATATGACTACTTTCACATTGAGGACACTTCACTGATGATTGCGGAGTTTCTGATGCAAAATGAGCCCGAAACTGCGACTGTTGTTTGTTACGCGACGTTATAGGGCGAGTTAATGCATGACAGGACTCAAGTGCATCACATCGAGATTGTAAAAACTTTAATAGCTCGTCGAACGTACAATCATCTCGCGAACCGACGTGCTGTGCCCAGTTTTGGTTTGTTTCATTGTCCAATTTTTTGAGAAGCAAAAAAATTAACCATGGGTCGCGACTATTTGAATCAAGCGCGTTGAGACCACGAATTACCTCATCTGCACCGTCAGAAATCTTGCGTAGCGTTTGAACGTTGCCATCAGTTGCAGATGGAAGTGACAAGAACATTTGAATGAATGATCTAACGATTAGATGAGACCGATCGTAACGTTTCTCTAAACGATCCCACGCTTCTAAGTAGTTCGCATCGGAAATCGGCAGGTGCTTAATAAGATTTTCAGCATCATCACGTAGAAATGATTTCAAATATTGAAACCTTTGTGTAGCTGTGAGAAAAGGTTTATTATCGATTACGCCTGTAAAAGAATCGCGAAACGAAGGCCAGTCTTTATAATTTCCTGAGAAAGGCGAAATAGTGAGTTTTGGCAAATGAGCGTTAGGTGATGTTGTTGAAAGCTTTTCGAGAAACGAAGATTGCTGCGACGCAAGTTTCTCAAGCGTTGATTCTTCTTTTGTTTGTTCAACAGTTTGTTTTTCGCGAATGAACGTAGAAAAACTCGAATGCGCATTGAAGAAACGTTCTTTATATTCAACGAACTCAGCTTCGAATTCATCGTACTCATCGTCATCCGCGGTAATTTTAAGTATTTCTTGGTGATGCGTTGTAAATTCTGACCACGTTTCATTCAGCTTATTTAATTTAATTTGTAAAAGTTCCAAAGAAGTATTCGGAGCGATGCTGTCTGCATAGGATGCAGCCCGAGTTAACCGACCTTTAATATTACCACGAACGCGTTTTAATTGATTCATAATTTTGGGATAATCAATTATAAGCACAGATATACACAAAATAAATTGTTCAATAAGTCACTAAACAACAAGTCACTCTTGATAGTTTCTTGATTAGAACACAACTCGTAAAAAAATGTTTATAAATGATTCAAATCACAAATTACATTCAAAATAATAATTTTTTTTTTTTTTTTTTTTTTTTTTTTTTAATCCGACTGTGAAGGACCAATGTTTCAGATTCGACGAATTGTGGAGCGAACGATCAAAGAAAAACAAAACGAGTCAAGCAAGCAAAGAATTTCGCTACCACAAATGAAAAATAAAACTGCGATCCAAACTTTCAGATTACTTTACAAATTTATTTCACCTTACTTCTGCGAGTACAATTCACGAGTGTCAAACCCAAAACGATTTTGCCACCATCTAACCCACCCATGCACACGCACTATGCATTGTGCGTGGTAATTACAACAACAATATGATGAGGTGATGGGTGGTGCGATCTATGGTTCGATCTGCATTCTGTTGCATTGTTGTTGTAGAACCAAATTAACAAAAAATGAATAATACCTTGGAGTTTGATACGCAAGAAATACAGTGAGTCGAAAGATAACATTAACAAATAATAATTTGATTGTGAACAATTAATACATAAAGAATAGAACAATATAATAATATAATAACAACATTTATGGTGGATTAAGTCTTGAACAGACACCAAACAGGCATTTCCTTTTTTCAATTTCTATAAAGTAATACTGAAAATCACTATCGGGCGGTGACTCAAACAGAGGATTTACAGTTAAACTATCACGAACATAAATAGCAACGCCACCACCGATTCTAATTTTCCTGTCAGCGCGAAAGATCTTATAACCGCACATGGAGTATGGCTCGTCACTTACCCTCGGATCAAACCACGTCTCAGATACACACAACATCAACGCAGGAACCAACAAACAGATATCTAAATTCGTCAATTTTCCCCAATAAACTTTGTGCATTAATGTGGCATACCCTAAGGCCTTCTTGCTGTTCACAAAAGATTTTAAGAAGAACGCGCAGATTATCATTTGAGCCATTGCCTACGGATAGATTTCCGCCGATATCACCCATTAATGGTACCAACGGAAAATTGCCCTCTCAATAAGAGACTCAAACACAAACAGAATAGTGAAATGTGAATAGTGACATATAGAAAGGAATACTGAGATAGTAGCTTACAAGTGAAGTTGATATTAATCATATTATTCGATGGCGGCAAATGAATTTTTTTTTTTTCTCATGTTGGTAGCCAATTTAATTTTCGAGATTTTCTAGAATATTGTATAGAGAGACAATCAGTGGCATCTAACATTTAATGGGCAATCCAATACACTCCCACTTGAACCACCGGCCACACAATTTTTGCTGATTGTAATGCTTGTCAATGATTTTGTTCACAGTTTTTATGTAAGACATTCGTCCTTACACAAAGCCTTTCAACTTCAACCAAGTACTGTACCTGTAAACATACGAGCATGTGTAGGTAAATAAACATCATTCCGCATCAACCTACTCCACTTAATCAAATTGAATGCGGAGCAATCAGTATGAAAATCAGTCCAGCAACTTCCGCTAAATTTATGGTTATTGCCAATAAAGAGGAAGGGCAAGTGATTGCCTACTAATGGTTTGGTTAAATGGCTTGACGCTTTATAGGTATATCCATTCGAATGTATTTATATCGTGAGTCCGTCTATTGATGCATTATATGGAGTCATTTTTTAAAATAGTCCTCTCTAACACTCACCACTTGGAGCATAATTAGTGCTTGACACGCACAACAAATCCCATCAATCGCACCAAACCTCTATTTTCATCCCTCGAAGCTTTTATTATTTTAACATAACAATGAAAAATTACCACAACGACCTTTCGGAAGGACGATTCCCTTAACACAATTGTCAGTGAACATTTTTAATGACTTTCCGTCCAAATAAAAACGAAAAAACAAAAACAGTTGTCACATTTATTTTAAAAGCTTCTCTAATGGTCCAGCTAGTTAATGGACATAAATGAAACCAGGACTGTCCTTCCTTCTGCTGCTCTTGTCGGTGGGTATACTCGTATATGCTATGCACATCGTATACCCCAATGAGATACCTTAATGTGGGCTGCCTCCAGATTGTGCAATATGTTCAAGTACTAAATACTCGTATACGAGTCTATGTACATGTTCGTATATGGTATATGCACATAATGAACAATATGTCCGCCGCCGGCAAAGGACAACATGTAGTCCTTCGGATAGAAAGAAATGAATCGAAGGAGGGAATGGATTATTGATGGCAATCGTGGAGGATAAACAATAGATGATTGGTGGGATTCATTTTCCACAATTTATAGACAGGATCGCTCCAATTTACGACCATAGTCCTGCAATTATACCAATCGATAATATCCACATTCACATGTGGATTGTCAGATTGATGTCTCCATCATGTATGTATGTATGTTCCTTTAAAATGAAATCCAATTACCTGTACGTACATATGAATGTATCCCCACAAATGTTTACCACACAACAAGGACAAAAAAAAAGCTTCAAAGCTGGGTTCACTAGCATAAAAGCATGTAATCAAATAAAATGTATGTCCGACGCCAAATGGGATATGAACTCCTATTTCAAAACGTATGCCGACACGGCAAAATTTCCATAGATACATACGTATGTCTACATTGTACATAGGCATGTAACATCTACGTACCACTGCTCACTGCTACTTTACAGAAAATTAGATATTTTCACAAACTTCTACTTCGCCTCATAAAGTGGAAAAACAGAAATAAAAGTGCCTGCCAACAAGTAGGTACGATCGCTTTAAATCTTTCACTCAGCTTGTCCTGGAATAATCTTGTGCTTGCCTTTGAGAGCATCCACATGATAAAATGGAGCCCGACCATCTACGGATAGGTACTGTGACGGCAGGCGGACCAGGAAAAATTTGCAAAAAAACCTGAAAACAAAAAAATGAAAAGGAAATGCAAATTAAATCACATTTTATGTTCCTGCCAAGGATGCCTCATAATAGGAAAAAAGAAACTTTAAGTACCAGGTGCAAGAATGAAAAGCACCCAGATAAAGTGCTTAAACAAATACAATTTGTATTTGTATATGTATCAGTGCATGTCCATCCAACGTGGTACTGCGGTGAAGATGCCTTCTGGTAGAGGATGAGTTTCGTTATCAACAGTTAGAAGGTGCGTGTTTGTAGTGCTATGTGAAACATAAGATTATTAATTTCATTGCGTATCTTTTTTAAGGGGACATTTTCACATCAAGCAAAACTTCTTCACTGTATTCAAATTGAAATCTTTCGAATTCAAATGTAACGTTCTTAGGTTAGAACTTATCCACATTCCACTGTCATGGAGAGAAGTCAATGTAGTATTCATTCCTAAAGCCGGAAAATGTTGTCATGTTGTCCCAAAGTATCACAGACCTATAAGTCTATCATCTTTCCTTCTGGAAACTCTAGAACGACTGACTGATATCCATATTCGAGCTAAAGTTGATCCAATACTTCTGTCTACGGCTCAACATGCCTACTGTAAAGGAAAGTCGGTGGAAATGGCTTTGCACTCTCTGACTAGCCACGTCGAACGATACCTACAATATAAAGAGTACACCATGGTTGCTTTCCTGGACATAGAGGGCGCCTGTAACAACGTCAACACATCCGCAATCATGACTGCGCTGTCAACTCTGCAGGAAGTGTGGAGCAGGTACGCAAAGTAGAGCGGAACAAACAACGCGAAAATCAAACTACACCTTTAAATGATTATTTAAATTTTAATAGATTTGAATCTTCTGAATTCAATGAATGCCAAGAAAAGAATAAAGGATAAAATAAAAAGGTTATGTCAGGATGACAGATGAAAATTAGGTGAGAGATGAATGTATTTATATGTTGGTATTTTGTATTTTTTTGTATTTGTATTTATTGATTTATTTGCAATTGCTTATCACAGTAAGATAAATCTTATAAGATAGTGAAAGCCTTAAAATTAAGTGTACAAATTGAACATAATAAAATAAAAATAAGAACAACAAATGGTTGAACAACAAAAAATACATATTTGAATAACAAAGAAAAAAAATTTAATTGAAACTAAAAACAAATAATAAATAAATAACTAACAATTTAAATTTATTGCTAATTGAATATGCTAATTATACTCACTGGCTAAGTACCTCAAAAGTAGATTCCTAAATCTTTTTGTGTTTCTGACTCCTCTTAGTTCACGGGGCAGGGAGTTCCATAGGCGAGTGGCATGAACGAAGAATTGCCGCTCCGATGTTAGGCAAGAATGTGGAGTTTGCATTAAGGTCAGAGTCCTTTGCGACCGGGGAAAAACTAATCTGCTATAGAGATACTCAGGTTGATGTGTCTGTATGATGTCATGCAGGCATGATACGGATCGAAGCGCTAGCAGGTTATCGAACGAGCAGCCGACAATAGACTTTGAGTAAACGGACACGTGATCATAATTTCGGAGGCCATATATATACCGAGCAATATTGTTGTATACAACATTAAGCTTCCTATTAGAAATTGAGTCAACTTTGCCAAAGACCTCACACCCATACAGTAAAATTGGTAGTATGAGCGTTTTCGCCAGCATAGTTCTAATAGCTGTAGGTAAAAACATCTGCGTTGACCAAAGTATACGAAGGCCTCCATAAACCTTGCCAATAGTAGTGTTTATATGGTCAGTCCATGTTAGGGAGTCATTAAAAATAAGTCCGAGATTTCTTACAGTATGAACAAAGGGGACGATTTCTTCACCAAGTTTTATCGGTGGGATGGTAGGCAGGTTCTGTGTTTTCCTATGAATCGCGAGAGCTCTCGACTTTGCCGGATTCAAACACAGAAAGTTACGTTGAGCCCAGTGAAAAATATTGTCCAATTCTTCATTTATCGAAGCAGCGACTTGATCTAAGGCATTGATATTTCCACTCAAAGCTAATTGGACATCATCGGCATACATGTGGATCAAACACCGTTGGACAATTTGTGACAAGTCATTGATGTACATAGAAAAAAGAACAGGTCCAAATATTGATCCTTGAGGAACTCCGCTCGATACCCTCAGAAAGCTCGAAGTTTTATTGTTGACCACAACACATTGCTGCCTATCTACTAGGTAGGAATAAATAAGCTTTGCCGATTCTTTGGAGAAATTGTACATGGTCTGAAGTTTTTGGCAAAGAAGAACATGGTTAACAGTGTCAAACGCTTTTGAAAAGTCTAAGAGAATTAGAAAAGTAACATATTTTTTGTCCAACGACTTCCTAATGTCATCGACTACTGACAATAATGCTGTTTTGCAGCTGTGTTTGGGACGAAAACCGGACTGACAACTGCTTACTAGCTTATTTATAGACAAATATGCCTGCATTTGTTTCAAAATTACTTTTTCCAAGACTTTACTTAAAAACGGGAGAATCGCTATGGGTCTATAGTCGTCATTTCCTTTTTTAGGGATTGGGATAACTTTTGCCCTCTTCCATTCACGTGGATAATCGGAAGCTGTTATTATACTGTTGAAAATATGGGTAATGGAAGGAAGAATGTAAGGAAGGAGAAGTTTTACGAACCTGGGATCAACACCGTCGATTCCGGTTGCGTTTGACTTTATTGATAGAACCGCTTCGACAACCTCTTGATCACTAATACATATGAAACCGAACGAATCATTGGAGACGGAGTTGTCTGAAGGATCAAAAGTATTACACACGTTTTCATTTGTGAAAGAGGATGGTTTTGTGACGAATTTAGCGTTTAAGAGTTCACAGTCAATGTTATCGTCTATTTTTGGAATCTCTTTTCCAACTCCAAGTTCCTTAACAGCTTTCCATTTATTTTTCGACGAACAACTATGGCTTAACCTATTTTCATAGTAAAGCGTCTTTGCGGACCTTATGTCTAGCACCACATTGTTCCGCAAACGGCAGTACTCCCGATAAAGCGGTTCGACTCTATATCGTCTCCAAAGACTATAGGCTGTATTACGTTGCAGCATCAGCTTCTTAATTTCGCTGCAAAGCCAGGGTGGCGATGTTCTACGGATAACTTTTGTTTTTAGTGGGATATGTTTATTAAAAAGGTATCTGATCTGCTCTTGAAAAAACACAACTTTATCGCTAACAGACTGCATGCACCTCAGACTATTCCAATCGTATGCGTGATCACGAATTGTCAGGGATGTCCAACACGCCCCCTCAATGAGATGATCCTCAAACCTTCATAACTCCAAGTCTGGATAAACAGCGAAAATGCTTCGGTCCAGGTAGTGCCTTGGTTAAGACATCCGCAGGCATTTCTTCTGTTGGTAGGTGTTCTAACTTAATGTATCCTTGAGATAAAATGTCCCGAATGAAATGATGTCGTATATCAATGTGTTTAGTCCTTTGGTGGAATACGTGATTTTGAGCAAGAAGTCCTGCACCTCGATTATCGTTATATAATGTAATATCACCTAAATTTTGAAGACCAATTTCCTTTAGGAATGTTCTAAGATGAATGGCTTCCTTCATAGCTTCTGAAATCCCCATGTACTCAGCTTCCGTGGAAGACAAAGCCACTGTTCCTTGTTTTTGGGACTTCCAACTAATAGCAGCGTTGGAAAACATGAATGCATATCCGGTATATGATCTTCTGTCCATAGCGCACTTTCCCCAGTCAGAATCGACGAATCCAATTAAGCTCTTCTGATTTGTAGTATACTGTAATCCATAATCAATGGTTCCTTGAAGATAGCGTAGAACACGCTTCGCAGCACCCCAGTAAACTTCAGTGAAACAATTATTAAATTGGGCAAGTACGCTTGTAGCATGAGCTATATCAGGGCGGCAACAAACAGCAGCATACATTAGTCCTCCAATCAATTCTTTATACGGGCGCTTTTCCTGTTCAGACGAATTTCCATCCTTCGCGAGCCTCGAATCAGGTTGCATGGGTATAGTTAGCGGATTCGCATGCTCCATATTAAATTTCTGCAATAAATTACGAATATACCCCTTTTGACTTATAGATATACGCTTCGAATCTTGAGTTATCTCAATTCCCAGACAATATTTTGCCTCCCCAAGATCCCTAATTTCGAAGTCTTCCTTTAAACTATTTTTAACATAATCTATCCAGTTAACATCCTTGGAACACAGTAAAACATCATCAACGTAGATAGAGAGGAGTAAGATACGTCCATCTTTCCACGCAACGTATATACAAGGATCTGCGTTAGTCGCCTTAAGACCCATTTGTCGCAATTTATGGTCGAATCTGATATTCCACTCATCGCGAAAATCTTCCAGCATTATTTTTGCCCTTTTTGCAATGACACTGTCTATTGGCTCCCTTTGAATGATTTCCTCTAAAGAATGTTCCAATAAAGGTGGCGTCTTCATATAAATTCGTTCATTCAAATATCCATTTAAATAAGCTGAGGTTATATCAACTTGATGAACCTTGAGTTGATATTTAGCAGCAATCGCAAGCATAAAGCGTATAGACTCTAGGCGAGCTACAGGAGCGAAAGTTTTAGTGTAGTGTAGACTACACCCGGTTGTTGACTAAATCCTTGTGCTACCAGGCGTGCCTTTCTTCGAGTTACTACACCCTCCTCATTGTATTTGTTCGTTAGCACAAATCTACATCCTACCTTATTTTGATCCTCTTCTTCACCAACCAATTTCCAAGTGTCGTTTTTAATTAAGCTCTTGACTTCATCTAAAATAGCGTTCTTCCACTCAACACAGTACTGCCCTTGTAAGGCTTCCTTGAAAATAACTTCGCCATTAAACGCGTAGGCTACAACGTCGTCATTTTCACTGTTTTGAATAGTAGCTTGAATCGGCTTGGATTCTTCAGCAGAATTTTGTTCACCTGCAGCAGCGTCACATGGAATTTCCATCAATTCGACAACACCAGATTTTGTCTCGTTTGAGATGATATCTCCATCCTCTAGCATACTTGTATGAACATCCACAAACCTAACATCTCTTGTGACGTAGATTTTTCTCTCTGACGGCATCCAAATTCGATAAGCCTTTGATTCATTGGAGTAGCCAACAAATATTCCCTCAGATGAACGAGCTCCAAATTTGTCTTTGTTGGGTTGTTTGCTCAAAACAAACGCTCTGCAACCGAATATTTGAAGATGCTTTAAATTTGGAATTCTTCCTGTCCATAATTCGTAAGGTGTCCTGCCATTAAGACTTCTTGATGGACAACGATTTCTCAAATAATTCGCAGAACATATTGCTTCTGCCCAAAATGAAGGAGAAAGTCCAGCTTGTAGAACCATACATCTGGCCATTTCGACCAAGGTTCGGTTCTTTCTTTCGCTTACACCATTCTGTTGTGGCGCGGAAAACCTTCTTCTGATTCCTTCTGATTTTAGATATTCATCAAAAGAGTTTGAACAATACTCCTTACCATTATCCGTCTGAAGCGCTTTTATTTTACGTCCGGTTTGTTTTTCGACGAGACTTTTATATGACAAGAACATTTTAAATACATCGCCTTTGCTCTTAATAATGTATACTTCACACCAGCGCGAGTAGTCATCTATAAAAGTGACAAAATATTTGCCTCCACTATGGGACTGTGTCCGCATAGGCCCCCAAACGTCAGAGTGGACAATCAGCAAGGGTTCATCGCTTTTTATTTCGTTCGTAGAAAATGGCTTCGCCGACATCTTTCCTTTTATACAAGTGGCGCATGGTCGTAACTGCTGACCAGATTTCAAATCGATTCCCTTTGCAATCCTGTTTTTAGCCATGTCGATCAAATCCTTTGAATTTAAATGGCCTAGACGTTCATGCCACACTTGAATTAAAGACTTTATTGATGTATCTGTTGATTCAGCAACGCGGGCAGTTTCCGTTGTTTGTCGAAGGTAGTACAAATCACCAATTCGGTCTGCTAAAAGTTTGACCTGTCCATTTTTACCACGAACTAATGCACCGTTGCGCTTGAAAACCACTTCGCAGCCTTTATCCGTGATTTTGGAAACTGAAAGTAAATTTGTGCGCAGATCAGGAACTAGCAAGGTATTATCAAAATTTACTGACCTTGACTCGATTCCAACGGCTGTTTGGAGTCTTACAGTTCCAATAGCCTTGACTTTGGTAGATTGATTGCTTGCTAAGTTGAGTTTTCCACGGTCGGTGGGTGACAGCTTCTCGAAGATGTCTTCTTCACGGCACAAGTGGGAAGTGCAACCGCTATCTAAACACCAGCTGTGTTTTAAGTCAATAGGCTCCGTGATCATGGCATGTTCGGAAACTGATTTTATGTAAAATGAATCTTTTACACACTCACGTTGTGAATTTTGACGTTTAACGTGACATTCGGCAGCTTTATGTCCATGTTTATTGCATTTGCCACATCGAAATGGGAACTTTTTCATGCCACTTGCGGGACTAACTTTATCTGCCCGGCTCGAATTGAAATTTGATTGTTTTTTAGGAAAACTATTTGTTGCTAGCATAGCTCCAGATTCGCACTCCTTGGATTTCTGCTTCCGCGCTTCTGCTTCTTCTAGGATTTTGACTTTAAGCCTTTCGGCGTTAGGCAAAGCATCCTGCGTTTCAACAGCACAACGAAAGTTCTCGAAGGACTCAGGTAAACTGTACAAAAGCATTATGCTCATTAAGTCTTTGTGGATTTTAACATCCATTGAATCAAGCTTATCCACAGCATCAAAGAATTTATTCACATGCTCACGTACATCGTCACCTTCATTCATCTTTTGAAGAGTTAGCTGTTTCAATAAAGTGGCTTTTCTAGCTGGACCTGATGAGGCGTAGATGGACTCCAGTTTCTTCCAAACATCTTGAGATGTTTCACACCCACGGATTTGTTTCAGCTCAGATGGACTGATAGACAAAATGAGATCAGCTTTAGCTTTCTTGTCCGCACGTTCCCAGGCTGTTAGAGCCTTCTGCATCTTTGCATCGTTATCCGTAGGTACCGGAGGTTTAGGTATTGCGCCAGTCACATAGTCCCACGTGTCATTTTTAATAAGCAGCGCTTCTGCTTGTAAACACAATGTGTCATAGTTGTCTTTGGACAACATTTCAAGCCTTAACGTATTGGAAGGATTTGCCATTGTTAAACAACGTGTATATTGTTTTTAGATAATGTTCAATATCCTGGGCCCATAACCTGTGGAGCAGGTACGCAAAGTAGAGCGGAACAAACAACGCGAAAATCAAATTACACCTTTAAATGATTATTTAAATTTTAATAGATTTGAATCTTCTGAATTCAATGAATGCCAAGAAAAGAATAAAGGATAAAATAAAAAGGTTATGTCAGGATGACAGATGAAAATTAGGTGAGAGATGAATGTATTTATATGTTGGTATGCGTGATCACGAATTGTCAGGGATGTCCAACAGGAAGACAACTAACTTGGGGAGTTAATCAGTCTTATGCTAAAAAGCAGCAACCTAATTGTGTTTCAGCGATCGACGGCAAACATATCAATATTCGATGTCCACCAAGAGCTGGTTCCGAGTTTTCCAACTACAAAAATCAGCATTCAGACGCACTTCTTGCTGCGTGTGACTCGAAATATCTTCTCATTGCGGTTGATATTGGTGCTTATGGGAGCCAAAGCGATGAAGGTATTTTTACAGAGTCTCCCTTTGGGAAAACACTCGAAACACAGGAGAGCTTAACCTAACTTCCCTGCTGGTACTTCCAAATTCAGATTAATCATTATTTGGTTGGCGATGCAGTGTTCCCTCTTAAAATATATTTAATGCGGCCGTGTCCAGGAAGACGTCTACATGAATGCATGGAATGCTGATTGTATTGTGAAGGCATGTGGAGTTTGGACAACTTTGTAGAACTCAATGATTCAGCGTATTGTCCATCAGAATATGTTGATGAATCCCCATACGTCTCTGATAGAGTGACTCCTGACAAAGCGAGTAATAACAGCTTTGCATCGTTGGCAACTTCTGGGTCAGAAGACGAAGAAGATGAATTGAATGCCATTAATAGTAGCATCCAGCAACTACAAAAAAGGGTGCTTGCTATTAAAGTTGGACAAATCGCCCGAAGGCAAAGGGAGCAGGAAGCTAAGGCAAGCTCCCAATAGCAACAGCAACTGCAGGAAAAAAGTGTGCAGAAACAGGAGCAAACACAAACATAACAAGTGCAAAAGCAGCGAAAAATGCAGGAGCTAAAGCAACAACCGCAGCAGCAAAAACAGCAAAATCAGCAGAAACAACAACAGCATCAACAAAAAACGAAAAAAGAAAAGGTGCCTCCAATCAACACCTACAAAATGGAAGTATAGGACACCAAGGATTTGTGTAAGTCGGCCATAGGTAAGCACTTTAGAATTAAACGATTAGGTTTAGACAGGCATGTCATCCACTGTAATTCAGTGGAGGGCTACAAAAAAATTCAAAACCTGTTGAAGGAAACGACGACGGAGTATTTCACGTACATATCGAAATGTGATAAATTTAAAACAGTTCTATTGAAAGGACTGGAACTGTCTGCTGATCCCGAGAAGCTCTTAAAACTGCTTCAAGAGAAAGAGTGCGATGGTCTCAAATTTGTGGGGGCTAAGCCTTTTACAACTGCAAGAGCAAAAAGGGAGAAGCGGAAACTACCATTCTTCCTAGTACAGCTGACTTCCAACAGCAAACTGGATAGTCTAAGGAGTATCAAAGTCCTGGACTATAAGGTTGTTCACCGGGAGAAATTAAAAAGGAGTGACAACATTATACAATGTGTTCACTGCCAAAGATTGGGCCACGCTAAGTGTGGAAGAACCACAATTCTTAGGAGTGTGCTTTGGGTCATTAGAAAGAGTCAGACAAAAGCCAACTCACATGCGCTTTATGCAAGAACTCGGGACACACCGAGCAAATATGGCTCGTCAGCAGAAAGCGGAGGTTATGTGTCCATCCACTCAGCTTCAAACCCCAGCCGTTACGCGCCGAATTACCTTTACCCAAATGGCGGCAGGCAGGGGTAGAATGGTACAAAAACCCACGGTTACTTCCTCCGCCCCAGCGCCAAGAGCACCGGAAGCTGCACCTGACATGTTAGCTATCTTGCTCTCTATTCAAGTGCAGATGACTCAGCTTCAACGTCAAGTACAGGAACAGACTAAACGGGTGGAGCAAATCTATGCGATACTGCCGGGTCTAATGCACTTCCTGTCGTAATGGGTACGCACAGAGCGACTTTTCAGGAAGTGTATAGAACCAATGACTTCATTGGTTCTAATCACGATCTGGAGAATCGAGTCCTTCTGCACAATTTCTACCTGCAAAATGACATACAGAACTGGCGATTCGAGAGCTCGGGTTTCACCCAGTTCAGTGACGAGAATATGGCAAATAATGTCATCGCCAACGAAGGGGACCTACCCCCGTTCATTTCAAATGAAGAACTCTACGAGATCTTCAACACAATAATAAGTAAAAAATCAGTGGGAATCGATGGAATACCGAACATTGTGCTTCGACATCTCCCTCTAGAAGCGGTAGACATTTACACCACCCTCTTTAACAATGCATTGAATAATGTACATTATCCAGCGCATTGGAAAACAGCGGTGGTACACCCCATCCCCAAAAGGGATAAGGACACATCCAATCCGGCGAATCTCCGGTCGATAAGATAAGTAAGGTGTTCGAAAAAGTAATCAATAGAGCTCTGTCTAGGTGGGTTGAGGACAAACATATAGTTCCGGATAATCAATTCGGTTTCAAGGCGGGGCATGATGTCATACATGCCGCGTCTAAGCTGGTGTCAGATATCCAATGGAATAAAAGCAAAAACCAGTGTACTGGGGCCTGTCTGGTTGACTTGGAAAAGGCCTTCGACACCGTATGGTTAGAGGGGCTTTTCTACAGGCTGGCCAGACTGTCCATCAGTAAACCACTCTTGTATATTCTTCATAATATGCTCAGCAGCAGACAGTTCATCGTGAAAAATGGCGATGCGACTTCTGTTGGGAAATTTCTCATGAAAAACGGTCTGCAACAAGGTGCGGTAAATTCGCCGATCCTATTCAACATTTACACGAGTGATCTGATAGGTTCACTTCACCATGCCATAGCGTACGCAGACGACATAATCGCGTACAGATCGGGTCCAAAGACAGAGGTCATTAATATGCTTTTGCAGCGTGACTTCGGTCAAATTAGGCGATTTTGCGATTTTCAACTTCCAGGAGTCTGAAACCATTCTATTTAGAACGCCGTTTTCTGGTGCCTCTAGGGACACCAGAAAGAATTGGCGAAAATTCTCGATCATTGGACAACACGGCCAGTCACTTGCTTGTCGAAATGTAGTCAGATACATTGGGATTTGGCTAGACCAATATCTGTATTTTAACAAGAATGTAGATGCTGCTCTGGCCAGGGCCAAAGGTGCTTTTTCCCGTACAAAGAGACTGTTTTATAGCAGCCAACTTGATGCGTGGGTGAAAGTTATCTGCTACATGGCCCTCATCCGGCCCATGCTGGTATATGGGTGTCCCGTGTGGTTCAACGTGAGAGCATGCTTAATGGAAAAGATTCGGGTGTTTGAGAGGGCTTGCCTTAGGGTTTGTCTTCACCTTTACAGAACACCAGAGTCTCAGTACATAATATTCTATCCCAATGAGGTTCTATACAACAGGGCGAATCTAATAAGAGTGGACAACTTCGCTATTAAGTTGACTCGAGGGCATATTGCAAGAGCAATGACCTCGTCCAATAACCTGATATCTGGGGCCTACTACCCCAACTACTTATATCATGAGAGTGTGCGCTTGAAAGGCTTCGTCCCTCTGAAGCGTTCCTCTATTTGGACATGAAAGGGCTGATCCAGGATAGGTTTGCGGTGCCGCTAATTTTCCACGTAGCTCGTGCAGTGGGTCAGGGGTGACTCAACTACAACAGAGACGTCGCACACGGCAATACTGAACGTCTCAGGCTTACCAGGGCGGTTTCAAAACGCGATAAAAAAGATGTTGTTTTGCAGCACCAAAATACTTGGTGGTTGAATGAAGAAGACCCGATTTCTAAAAATCTAAACAATCTCCCTGGTATATCATCTAACTTCTTTGCAAAAGCCAAGAAGGCCTTTGAAGTTCGTGCCGTCTATTTCCTCAGTATTTTCGAACAAGTATTTCCCTAAAAATTTTCTTCGACTACGCGATATTGCCTCGCATTCACATAGTATGTGTGTCATGTCCACAAAAGCTTGCAGATCACCACAGAATCTACAAATATCCGACAACTTGAATCTTTTTGCGTGTTTCCGCAGGAGACAGTGTTCTCTCAGGATTCATATTACTGTCCTAAGCTTATACCTGTTTAATATTAGTAACTATCTAGATATTTTGCCGTCAAAAAGTGGCGAGGGATTTTTGGATACCCTGTGTACTTCAAGACTTGACCACCTTACGTTGACAGTACTAGTGATTTTTTCCACGATAGTGCCCATCACTGTGCAAAGGGGGGTTTTGTTGTTGGCAACCTCACTATTGTCGAGTAGCTCTCCTTTTCTTGCAAGTTCATCCGCTTGTTCATTTCATTTAATACCACAGTGTCCCTGGCACCCAGCACAGTCTCACCCGGTTCTGACTGCATAGTGCCTTAAGCACTGTGCCCCTGACTGTATCAGAGTTGATGTTGGTTAACTCCATTGCCTTGATCCCTCTCCGGATATATTATACTATACGGAATGTCAAAGTTGCCTAAGAAAAGAATTTCATCCGCTAGAATTGGATTGCTTGGCAGTAGTTCCGCTAGGACCGTGCCGTGTGTGAAACTACTGCTCTTAAAGTAACCCTAATCAGTTAGTCGTATCGCACTGTTGATAGCAAGTTTGTTTTATCTGAATTCAAGCAGTATTAGGTGCAAAAAGGTATCCAATGCTGACGTATGGGGTAGTACACAGCGTACCTGTAATAGATATGGAAGCCGTTCTTTGAACTGCCGCTAATTTTTCGTGAACCGTTTTCTTGTTTGCTGCTTTCCATCATGCTAGTGCACCACATGTAACTCTGTTTTTTGTCCAGAATTACACCCAGATACTTCGCGCTGTCTGAGACGGACAATTCCACTCCGTTGAGTTTTGGGAGTCTGAATTGCGGTATCTTCTACTTTCTTGTAAAAAAAACCAGTTCCGTTTTGCGAGGGTTGGCATTGAAACCACATCTATTTGCTCAAGTGCTGATCGTCTTCAGGGCAACCTCCATAATAAAATATTTAAGTATTTTCCCTGCACTTTTATGACCACGTCACCTGCATATACCGTGACCCTTATACCCATTGTACTATGCTTGAGGAGGTTAGCTTGGTTTCGCTAGCGAAAACCACATCAGGAGTTTGGTCTTGTAGCAATTTGAACATCGCGGCTCTTCGTTCAATCCTAATCAGTGGATTAACATTCACCGCAAGGACCTTCAAAGCTTGCTCCACCATGTGCGTACCCATTACGACATGTGTTGCGTTAGGCCCGGCAGCAGCGCGTAGATCTGGTCCACCCGCTTGGCCTGTTCTTGCACCTGCTTTTGCAGCTGAACCTTCTGCCCTTGGATTGCGAGCAAGATGGCCAGCATGTTAGGTGCAGCTTCCGTTGTTCTCGGCATTGGCGCCGGAGCAGCAACAATCGCTTGCTGTACCGTAGCCCCCCTACCTGACGCCATTTGGGCGTAGGAAATTTGGGACGTGACGGCTGGTGTTTGGAACCTAATAGGTGAACGTTTGACCTCCACCTTCTGCCGCCGAGCTAGTTTTGCTTTCTTAATGTCAGCGAACTTAGGACAACCCCGATAGTTTGCGGTGTGTCCCACGTTTCCACATAACACGCACGAGAGCTGCGAACTATCGGATGCTCCGTCCCTATCCAGAGCACACTCCTCGGAACTGTGGTTCTTAGCGCACTTCACGCATCGAGGCTGCATTTGGCAGTTCGACGCGGCGTGCCCGAACCTCTGGCAGCGAATGCATTGTATAACGCCTTCGCTCCTTTTTAGTTTTTCCCGTTGAACCACCTGGTAGTCTAGGACATTGATACTCCTTAGACTATCCAGACGGCTTTCGGGACTGAGCTGCGCCAGGAAGAAGGGCAGACTCCGTTTCTCCCGCCTGGCTCTAGCTGTGGTAAATGGCTTTACCCCCAAAAACTTGAGTCCTTCGCACTCCTTCTCAGGATCAGAAGACGGTTCCAACCCCTTTAGCAGCATCGATTGCCGCTTTTCACACTTTGGTGTAAATGAGTACTGCTCCGTCGTCGTTTCCTTTAGGAGCTCTATCACTTTCGCGTAGCCCTCCACTGTATTACAATGGATGGCATGGCGATCGTTCCCCAATCTCATAATTTTAAAATTATTGCCAATGACCAACTTACACAGGTCCTTGGTTTCATTTACCTCTAATTTATAGGTGTTGATAGGAGGCACCTTCTCCTTCTTCTTCTGCTGCTACTGTTGTTGTTGCTGCTGGTGCTGTTTTTGTTGCTGCTGCTGCTGTTTTTTTAGCTGCTGTGTTTTTAGCTGTTGCTGTTTCTGCTGCTGCTGTTGTTTCTGCAGTTGCTGTTGTTTCTGCTGCTGCTGTTTTGTCTGCTGCAATGGTTGTTTCTGCTTCTGCTGGTTTTGTTGTTGCTGCTTTTTTTGTTGGGCGCTTTCTGCCTCTAATTTCTCCCTCTGCCTGCGTGCAGTTTATTTTATCTTAACAGTAAGCATTTTTTCTTTCAGCTGCTAATTTCTTTTCACATTTCATCCTCATCTTCTGATTCGGATGCCGCTAGAGAGGCAAAGTTGTTATTGCCCCCCTCATAATGTTCATCATCCTCTGATAGAACGGTATTTATTTTCTTTTTTGTTACATTAGGAGGGGATTTCAAACTCCTCCTCCTCTTAATGGCTTTCGCCACGGCACCGGCAACACTGTTGTTGTTTTTTGTCACTCCCGTTATGGGAAGAGCGGAACGCTCTCCACCATCCATCACGTGCTTTCCTGAACGGTTATGTTTTGATAACACTATTTATTTACACAATTTGTGACCAATAAAATAAAAAAGAAAAAAAGTTTCAAGTTTGCCTGGGATCGAACTCGGGGGTCCCACGATTTAATGACCGACGCCGCTACCCGCTTGGCTATCGAGTCAACTAACAAGCCTGCGATCAATTGTCTATACGAAAGAAAAAACTGACTTGCTATCTTTTTCACTACGAAAAGCCGGAACACGTCTTTTCTCTGTGGAGATCTGCGAACGACTCTTCCTAATATACCAAATCGGAACTGTGTTGCCGGCACAAGTTCCACCCTTGGTATGAGTCGAGGCCGACCTAAAACCTCTTACTGCTCTTAGGGTCGCAGCACTCAGTACTTATTGCAGCTCTACATTGGGTCAACCAAAAGAAGACCCTTCCCGCGACTTTTGGTTTAAACCACAGCCACCATGACGCTCCCACAAGGTGGCCAGACTCCCATGGTACCGTGATTTAATTCCTGGTAGGGACTACCGGTGGTCCAGCCGCCAACAAGACCTATGACCCGCAACTTGTGACTGATCAAATAGTAGCAACTTTCGGTAGCGTCATCTGAAGATGTTTACGATAAGACCAGTACATCATTGATGGGCGAAGCCTTTATAGATGGGCGGGGGCTCTGCGAAATGGAACAGTTTATTTTCCTGCTTGCAAGCATGTTGCAAACCCAGTTTGTAATGCCCTGTTCAATGTTAGCGTCTACTAGAGCATTCTTAATGGCCGTGCACTCCACGCTCCTATGGAGGAAGGCCGCCATCACGCACGCACTAAAGTGTAGACTCTTCTCTATTTTCCCCACCACCTCTTGCAGGGCGGTTTCTACAGATTTTCCTTTCATATATGCATGCTGTGACTCAATCAAAAAGCCATTACTACATCTGTTCCTAATGTGAATCTCCAATAATCGCTCTACGGTTTCAAGCATAAATGATGACAGACTTATTGGTCTTAAATCTTTTGCCGTTATATGCCCCTGTTTGCCAGTTTTAGGCATACAAACCACCTTAACTTCGCTCCAAGCTATTGGTATGTACCCTATTTTTAGACTGTGCCTAGGAATTTCCATAATTTTTTGGATTGCTACCTCCGGTGCTTCCTGTAGCATAATCGGTAGAATACCATCCGGACCGGAAGATTCGGCTTAAAGGACCGAATTTCACACCGAATTATTTCCTATTAATAAGAAGACCTATTTCTTCTTCGGCGAGAGGGAGATCAATGTTGTCAGTGTTCCATAATATGCCACCGTTATCTGATAATGCTTATATTCCTCAACAGGAATCCAAAATAAGATTATTAGTTAAATACTCGTATAAACTGATAATTGTTCAGCATCACGGTACTCTCTTGGTTCTGTACGATCAATGGTGGATTGGGAGCAAAGATTTTTTTTTTTTTTTTTTGGCTTAACACCTAAGTCAAAATACAGTGATTGTCATACAGCCAAAAACTAAGTATTTTCCACAAAAGGCCGGCTGTCAAATAAAACTTACTTAGTCCATCGAGTTTGCTCGCAATTTTTGTCCAAGTCTCATCACGCTTGTTAATATTTTTGTAGCATCTGGATTTTGTATTAAATAAAACTTTTGTCTTCTTTCAGCAGATTAATAATTTGTTCCTCAAAGGATTCCATTTTTGGCAAAATCTCACAAAACAAATCAAAAGCCGCCACAAGCAAACAATTTCACAGCCAAAACAAAACAAATTGCCAATTTTAAAGATCTCAAAGCGCGCAAAAGTACGAGTAGATGGTAGGTCTACTTCCGCTTTGCAGTTGCGTTTACGATATTTACGATAGAAAGCGTTTTGTGTGTTTTTAGGGGAGTAAAGTTATGAGACATCCACAGTTGCCAACAGCTTCCATAGTGTTGCTGTTCCAAGGTAATGTCATAATGTAATGTTTCTTAGATTTCTTACAGTATCCACGTAGTCTATTTTTTTGCCGTTTAAGGGGTTACACCACCCTCAGATTTTCAAAAAATCTAAATATTTTGTTTCGCTTAGATTTGTTCTACATACTTTTAAGAATATTTTGCGCTATCAAGCATGCCAATATTGCATTTATAACCCGCGCGGCCGACAATGGATTCTGACCCCAGATATAGAATGGGACGAAACAACTTTTGGAGTACGATACGGTAATTACGAATGTCGAGACAGCAACAAGTATAAAGGAATAGTTGACTCAATGCCGTACGGAGACTTTGTCGTTACAAAAAAAAAGTGTATTGGTCACGTCCAGAAACGAATGGGGACACAATTACGTAAGTCAAGAAAAGGTAATAAGGGCCTTGGTGGCAGAGGAAAATTGATCCCCAAGCTCATCGATGAGCTGACAGTCTATTATGGCCTTGCAATCAGAAGAAATATGAACAAATCGATTGAAGAAATGAAGACTGCAATACGGGCAACATTCTTGCATAAAATATCAATTTTGTCATAACATGACAATTGTCCATCGTACCAAAACGTAAATGCCTCTGGCATTCTAGGCTCATATAAACATACCGATCCTCTTCCTGGTGCTGTTCAAAAGGCGATCCGACCTGTGTATGAAAAGCTAAGCAATGATGAGTTATTAGAACGATGCTTAGAAGGCTACACGCAAAATAACAATGAAAATCTGAACGCTGTCATTTGAACAAGGGCTCCAAAAGTGCTTTCCAGCGGTGCAAAAATAGTGAAGATTGCATCTTTCATTGCCGCTAGTATATTTAATGATGGATATACTAATGTATTACTAATGATGCAAGTATTAAATCTCACAATTGGACCAAACGCACTTAGAGCTGTGGAAGAATTTGACGCGCGTCGAGTATAGATAGCCAATGCGAGAGCTCAAGAGGATTCAAAAGAGGACAGGAAACTGAAAAGAGCGTCACGAAAGGAGTCGGAAGACATTTTTGCGGTTGTAGAAGAGCCCATGTATGTACCAGGAATAGCAGATTGAAGGTAATATGCAAATTTACGTGATAATAATACGCTAGCGCGGCACTTTTCTTTCTTTTGCGTTTTTCTCAAAACTAAGTTTTTCAAACTGGTGTAACTTATATCATGAGATCTACTCGACCGATTTTGATCGTATTTATCGCTATACCTTCTTCATTCTATTATCTATCGAGCAGCATAGGGGTTTTGCATTGCGATGTCTCCTTCATTAAAAAACAAAAGTCTTTAACTCGAAATTCAGGGAACATCCAACGTTTTTCCAACGTCCATAGTTTCCTAAAAAAAAATGCGAAAAAAAATATCCTATGCTATTTTTTTTTTTCTTCTTCTTTATTTCATAACAAAACTTATACTAAATTACAGTGTATATTATAATGGAATACATTTTGCATGAAATAGTTAGGTACAATCTGTTGTTCAATAACAAGAAGTGAATGTACCTGTCATTTCGAAATACAATAAATTATTTAAAAAATTTATCGATGGGGAAATACAATAAAATAAACTCTTTAAAAGAAAACAAATAAAGATGTAAAAAGTAAAAAAGAAAATATAGTAATAGTAAAAAAAGTGATGATACATGTACATGATGTACAGCAATAGAGCAAAATTGTATTTATTATACATTAATTTATATTAAATTATTTATAGTAGAATGGTCAAAAGAGAATAACCACTTCTTTGTATTTTTAAGAAAAACTTCTTTCACTCTCTAACATCTAAGGTTTGCCGGTAATGCATTAAAAAGACGGGGTGCAGTTACGGAATAAAAACGCGTATAATGTGTTTTATGGATTGTCGGAATGATTGCAAAATTTCTGGTATTGACTCGTAAATTATAATTTTCATCGAGTTGAACAGCATAAAACCCGGACTTTAAAAAAAATATTTTCAAAACTTTGTAGCAGTAAAGATGCCTTATTGGAAGGATTTCGAGACTTTTGAATAATTCGAAGCTAGAAGTTCTACGATTCACTTTACACATTATTCTGATTGCATGTTTTTGCATTAAGAGTAAAGGTTGTATTTTACTGAGATGTGTACCACCCCAACATGATACACCGTACTGCAGCTTAGACTTTAAAAGACCATTATATACCAACTTTAAAGTAGGCAGTCGACAATACAGGCTAAGGTGATAAAGTTGCCTTACAACGCAATTAAGGTACTTTTTAAGGTACAGAGTATGGTCTTTCCAATAAAGTCTCTTGTCCAATATTACTCCTAAATACTTAAAGTTGTCAACACATTCTATTTTAAAACATGTATTACTGCAATTTAAACTATTGTTAAATGGAAAAGAATTGCAACCATAGTCTAAGCTAAAGCGTCTACAACTGGGTGCATGGTAGTGTAAAGGAAAATCCTCGCAGGTGACACTCAGAATATTAAAAATCATAAATTTCGTTTTTTTGCTTATGACCAATTTGTGGTATGTAAACCATCTTCGCAATAAATCTAAATCATGATTGACGTCGAAAAAAAGATCGAGATAATTATTATTGGAATACGAAAGCGCTGTATCATCAGCAAATGCTGTGATTTTCCTTTAAAAGGTTGAATAAAGAGGGAATTTTATTAATTCATTATTCTCTTTTACAAATGAGTACCTACATAATTCATCAGTTCATACTTATAAATAATGGAGAATAGTTAGTGACATTTTTTATTTTGCTGATAATAGCAATAAATAGTGTTAAATGCCACTTTTTTTTTTTTATTTTATCATTGTGGGGTGACAATATTTAAATTCTTATTTCAAAAACAATGAATGTAGATTAAAAATACACACAAATATAAAAGTAACAAAATTCAAACAATTATGCAAGGTAGGTGAGTAAAACTTCGATCTCATCATGGTTAAAATCAAGAAGCCATAATTTAACTTTATTTAAAAATTTGTGAAGGGATTCTATGACTCTTATATTGAAAGGAAGACTATTAAAAAGTTTACAGGATACAACTGGGTAGGAGTTTCTGTAGTGAGTAGTGCGAAAGGCTGGAATTTCAACAACATGGCGTGTAGAGCTACGTAAATTAGGATTATCAGATATTGGACTCTGCATATAGCCACCTCTCATAAAAAATATCTTAGAGACTCTGAAATAGAATAGATGTCTTACTGGCAGTACTTTCAAAGATCTAAACAGCACCATGGAATCGGTCAGGCGGTGAGCATTACTAATTCTTCTTATGGCACACTTTTGCAGGACTACGAGCGGCTTTAGATTGGTCATATAAGCACCTCCCCAGCAGCTTATCCCATATTGCAGTTTCGAGTGAAAAATTCCATGATAGACAGTCTTAAGAGTTTTATTGGAACAGCATTTTCTGAGGCGATAAAAACACCGAATGGAAGAGCGTAAGTACTGCTTCAATACCAAAATATGATCAGTCCAATTCATGTTATGGTCGATAGTAATACCAAGATATTTAAAGTTCCTAACTACTTCAATTTTAAAACAATTCGAGTTACATGTGGCATTTTCATTAAAAATTGATCTTGATAATTCTGCAGTACAAACACAATTAATTAAGTTGAAACGCGGACAATCAAAGGAGTGGAAAAAGGTATCGACATCTGGCGACTCGGGCGAACTCAATCTAAAAAACATTAACTTTGTTTTGCTACTTACATGTAACCTGTGTGCAGCAAACCACACTCTCATCAGATGAATATCATGGTTAATTTCTGCTATTAGATTTAGAGGGCTTGTTGAGCCGTATGCGATGCCTAGATCATCTGCAAATGCCGCGACTCTACCTGCAAAAGGTAGCGCAAACAAGGAGTTTATAAAGATTAAAAACAAAATGGGACCCAGCACAGACCCTTGGGGTACACCTAAGCTAAGTTCCTGAGGGCTGCTAAGAGAATCTTCTATTATTACTCTTTGTTTGCGATCCTTTAAATATGACGCAAACCAATTGTAGATAAAGCCACGAAAACCTGCACCGTACAATTTGTCCAAAAGAATGTCATGAACAACCATGTCAAACGCTTTCGTAATATCAACAAAGAGGCCAGCGCAAGATTTATTACCGTCCAAAGCTTTGCTGATAAAAGAGCAAAAATACAAAAGTGCATCTTCAGTTGAACACCCTTCCCTAAACCCAAACTGTACCGGACTGAAAAATTTTATTCTTTGTAGATGAGCACACACTCGTTTTTTTACAGCTTTTTCAAAAACTTTCGAAATTGAGGAAAGCAAGGAAATAGGCCTGTAATTGTTTTTTTCCTTTCGATCGCCCTTTTTAAAAAGAGGTAACTCGTTAGCACATTTCAATTGATCAGGAAAAATACCACTTAAAATACTTAAATTAAACAGATGTGCTAGTATGTCAACTAAATAGGGTGCAATTTCCTTAAGCGAAGCATTACAAATGCCATCATTCCCACAAGATCTCGAGTTGTTGAGAGAGTAGATAATCTTTAAGACTTCTAACCCCTGAATTTCATCAAAAAAGAAGCTGCTTGTACTCGTCGATTCTTCCACCACTTGATCCCTTGCACAACGATTGCAAATCGACTTACTGTTTGGTTCCACTGCTTGCCCGACAGAAGCAAAAAATGCATTAAATGCGTTAGCTACTGCTACTGGCTCCACAATCTCGGCACCTTCGGCACTCAGCACAATGGGATTGAAATGATAAGAAGAGGTGTTATTAATTATACTATTGACAATTTTCCATTCCTTTTTTGGGTTACCTTGTGCATCACGAAATTTAGACAAATAGTAGTTGTCACGGCAGTTTGAGATTTCCTTATTAATATTCTTACTCATTTTCTTAAACCGATTTTTTAAATTGGAGTTAAGTGGATGTCTATGACACAATTTGCGCATTTTGTTTTTGAATTTAATTTTTTTCAGAATATTAGCATTTACCCAGGGCTTTAACCTAGTTTGCGAAGTTTTTACGTTTACAGTGAAGCTAGAGGTTTTAACATAGTTTTTGAGGATGTTCAAAAACGAGTCGTACGCTTTAGAAGCATTAACCACGGCATAGACTTCCTCCCAATTCTCAAAACGCAATTGGTTTTTTAGCAAATCATACCTTATTTTAGTAACCGACTGTGGAGAATTACTACAAGTTTGGTTCATACCAGTAAAACCTTTAAGTAATATACCAGTCATACAGTGGTCAGTTATTTGCAAGCCAAAGTTGATACCAAAACTATCACTTAGGAGGATTTTCGAAAAACGACCGAAAACATGATCAATACACCTACTTGAGTTGGGCCTTGTAATTTCGTTTATAAAGGATGTAAGACCATGCTCAGCTGTAAGGGCAAGGTAGTTGTCAGACACAGTACTGGAAGTAAGTATGTCAATGTTGAAGTCACCTAATATGACAAAATTAGACCCTTTCTCATTACTTAAAAAATCTGAAAATTCGTCCAGAAAAGATTGAGGAGTGGTAGTTTGTAATCTATAGACACAAACAAAATCCAAAAATACACTGCGTACACCGATAGTAATTTTGATTAGATCTGCACTAGCCATGCTGCATTGCTCCACATTACAATCTTCACTTGTGTATATATCTCGCACAAAAACTCCTACACCACCTGCTGGATATAATTCATTTGGGTTTGCATAAAATTTATAACCCGGGATAGAATAGTCGTCAATTTCACAAGAGAAAATCCATATCTCAGAAATGAATATCAAATCAGGCAAATATTCAAAAGCTTCCAGATTGCAGACGAGTAGATCGAAATTTTGCCTCACACTACGGATATTTTGATGAACAACGAAAAAGGGTTTGCTCTCATTTGAATTAAAGCGAAAAATGTTATCACAATTACTATTAATGGTCGAAGTGATTGGGTTATTGCTATCTAGATCGATGTTATTATTAATGTTAAACATAATAAGGTTAATAAAAAATCAAGAACAAGACAAATTAGTCTTGGAGTTTTAGTAAATCATCGAATGATCTAATAGCAATAACCCTACCATTATCAACCTTACGCATCAATATTTGGGAGTTTTGAAACCACAAATATTTAAATTTATTAGCTACTTTTACTTTTTTTGCTTCCATAAGTAAAGCACGATTAAATTTAGTTAAATTATCATTCAAAAAAATATTACCCCTTTTCCCCTCTACAAATAAACCAGCATTCAGCTTCTTGTTTGCAATCCTCTTTCCCTTCATAATCTTTTGTTTCATGGCTTGAGATGAGAGATGTACGCATAAAACGTCACGACATGCATCTTTGCTGGATCCCGCGGTGTCGGTGGGACTGATGTTTAATGAATCGATGTTCTTCCGTATTCGCTTCACAAAGCATTTTGTTATTTCTGTGGGTTCAACAGAGATATTCAGCCCGTCAATAAGAATCTTCTCCAAACATTCGCTGGCATTGTTGTTTTTTAAACCCGGCACACCAACGATCTCAATTGAATTCTCTAAACATTTTTGTTCTCTCCAGTTGAGTCGATTTTCAAGAGACATCACCTTCGACTTCAATTGCGTGTTTTCCTCTTTGAGATCTGCCATCATGCCAAGTACATTTGTGATGATTTTTTTTAAATTGATAATCTCTTTGTAGAGCATGTCTAGGGATATTGCACTCTGGTGACGTTGTGCACTAGCGGCTGTCTCTGCGTTAGAAACCACTTGTTCATTTGCTTCTCCAGATGACTCATGCACATTCGAACACATAAGAGAATTTGGTTGCATATTAATTAACATATATCAAAAATAAAATGGGGCCCAAAACAGAACCTTGTGGCACACCATTGATTACTTTCGGAGAACTAAGCTGATTTTGGATCTTTACTATTTGCTTACGATTTGTAAGATATGATGAGAACCAATAATAAATAAAAGCTCTAAAACCCGCTTTGTATAGTTTGTCTAATAATATTGTGTGATCCACCATATCAAACGCCTTCGTAATATCTATAAACAGGGCGGCTGGGATTTCTGATATGTTTAAACTGTTATATAATTCAGCAGTAAGTTTCAATAAAGCATCTTCTGTAGATTTCGCACTTCTGAAGCCGAACTGTGAAATGCTAAAAAAATGAATTTTATCTAAGAAAGAGACAATCCTAGATTTAATACCTTTTTCAATAATTTTTGAAAAAACTGATAGTACTGAAATAGGGCGGTAGTTATCAAGCTCAAAAGTATTACCCTTTTTGTGAAGGGGTATTACTATCGCTTTCTTCAGTGAATCCGGGAAGATGCCCTTTTGAACACTGAGGTTGAAAATAAAACTCAGAACGTCAGATATTTGAAATGAAATGTTTTTTAAAACAGAACAAGAAATCTGATCAAAGCCAGGCGAACTCTTTGTTTTAAGTGTCATTATGATTTTGTGAATTTCAAATGCAGTAAATTCATTGAAAGCAAAAGTTGCTGGTTGAGAATGCATATGACATAAATTAAAAGAATTTAGAGTTGGACTATTGCTTAATGCGAAGCCTTCGGAAAAATTAGTACCAGTAAAAAAATTGTTGAATAACGTTGCGACTTCCACAGGCTCAGAAATCATTGAATTATTACTTTTTATGGATATATCACTATTAATAGTAGTTCTATTTAAAATTTCATTTACGACTGACCACTCCTTTTTAGAATTACCAGCATTCATAGCCAGTTTATTAGTAAAGTAAGAATCTTTACGACGTGAGATTTCAGTTTTCATCTTTAAACAGAATCTATCGTAGAATTTTTTAAGCCTGATGTAGTTAGGATGCTTTTTAACTTTATGGTACAGCTCTTTTTTCTTTTTGATTTTATTAAGTAGGGAAAAGGTCATCCATTGCTTAATGCGTTTAAAATTGTTGGTTTTATTGAAAGTATTCTGACTAATTATTGAAATATAAGATTGGAGCTTTTCAAGGAATAGATTAAAAGCACAAGAGGGATCCTGTGTAGAATAAACGTCTTCCCAATGTTCAAAAAATAGTTGTTGTTTTAGTACGGCAAAGTCTATTTTAACTAGCTTTTTATACTCGGGTTTAGTAGCTCTAAGTATATTATGATCCAGTTGTATACTAGTTAAACTGTGATCCGTAATATTTAGATCATAGACCATTGTTTTATAGTTAACACTATTGCTTCTATTCAGCCTTATAAATATGTGATCTAAGCAGGACCTATAACGTGTAGGTTGTGCCAAAGCAGAATCCAACCCGAAAGATGATAAAATTGTCAAGTAATGATCAGTATCAGCTGTTTCAGACAGGATGTTAATATTCAAATCACCAATAAGTATTAAATTTTTACTAGTTTGAGATACCAAAAATACCGACAATTCTTCCAAAACAGTTCTTATTGTACATTTGTGTAATCTATATACACATATAAAAGGCAGTCAGACGTATAAGTTCCAACCGAAACAGCTTGTTTCCTGTATTTAAGATATGAGGACGTAAGGGTCACGACAGAATTTAAGAATCCAAACTGAGTTGATAACAGTATCAAAGGCTTTTGAAAAATCGAGGAGTACTACTCGTAGAAAAGTCAATTTATCCTCTTCCAGAGATTCCCTGATATCATCAGCAATTTTAACGGTCGCTGTAATACAACTATGATGCTTCCTGAAACCTGATTGTATGGGCGAGAGTAGGTTATTCGGGTGGATGTATGCATTGATGTGGCTTTGCATTATCCTCTCAAATACACAAATAGAGAAAAGGGGGAATATTGAGATGGGTCGGAAGTGATTACTACTTTTGTTTTCTTGAATAGGCAAAATTTTTGTATTTTTCCATTGTGAGGGGTTGTAACCCGTGTTCAGGATAAAGTTGAAGACGTGTACTAATGAGGCAAGAATGACTGGCAGAATAATATTGACGAATTTGGGCTGAATTCCGTCAAAACCAACAGCATTGTACTTGACGGATAAAATTCAAAGGAGCTCCCAATCGCATTGTGTTCATGGACAACAGACTTGCTAAGGAAGTCACATTCACCACAGGTAAAGGGAGAAATATAAAACGTTTGTGCAATTCATTTATGTGTACGATTTCATCAGAACTTATTTTATCTATTTTTTTTTCCAATTCCAATTACTCGGAGGTTTTTCGAAAGATGGCGTCCTTTCATCGTTGGACTTATTTTGGTTCAATAAATATTCTTTTTAGAGGCCCGTATTTTGCAAAGAACTTGATTGTGCAGCCTGCGATAGATCTGAAAATGAGAATCTATGTAGTTTGTAGCGCTTCCGTATTTTAAATATTCGGTTACGTTGGTCGATTAGAGACCTAATTAAGCACATTGACCATGTTGAATATGTCTTACTTCAATTGGAACATGGTTATTAAATAGGGTATGTGGTATATGTACTCGTATGTGGTGATTGGAAAATAGTTACATTCCACCCCAATCAATTTGTCCGGTGGATGGTAAGGAAGTCCCTGTACTCACAGCTTGTGTTCGAACATGTTATAGAAAAAATAAAAATTAAAAAAAAGCTAGTTATGCTTGGAGAAAACGAGTGCGGACAATTGGACATAAAAAAATTTATCGTTGGGACATCTGTAAGAGTATTCGCCTCACCTGTAAAGTGTGTAGCGTTTGTGGTATTGACTGAAAATAGTACAAAATTTCATGCCATCAGTGATATTCCTTTCAACCAGAAGATCACTGTTTAAATCACCACCAATGATGATCTGTGGATCATCTGATTCTCCTGTGGATGTTGAATGCAGGAGAACCATCGATCCGCTTGTTATTTCTGTAAATAGATCCAATACGGAAATCACTTGTTGGAGACTTGAGATATATGAAGGCATAGTCAATTTCATTCCGGTGCGCACCAATCACATAGTCGATAAGGGAGTGAAGGCTGTCCCCACGAGTGCTCACGGACAGTCAGGCAGCCATTAAAGCATCAGGCTTTAAACTCATTGACTCCAAATCAGTCAAATTAAAACTTTGGTGGGTGCCTAGTCACATGGAAATTATATAGCCAACGAACTGTGTAAAAACTAATTGACCCTGAGCCGTTCTGTAATATCCCGAATTCAGTAATTAACTCCGCAATAAAGATTAGGGAGAACAAAATGTGTATATCCCATTGGGAAAACATCCCAGGGCTTCGCCAAGCTAAAAGAGCCGTCAAACCCTTTCACAAAAAATCAAAAGAAACCCTACAACTGAAAAGAGAGTTGTAGAGAGTAGTTGGCACTTAGTGAAACACAGGTAGATCCCCGCCCACACCTCTCAGATTACGCTGATCTGAAGCTGGCTGGCTATGAACTAGTGCCATTATTCTTTTCTCACCGCGGTCTCATCATTTACGTGCGTAGCCATGTTGCTTACCAAACTCCATCACAATGTAATCCTTCTTCCAATCCGGAATTCAATTTTATGTGGTTAAAACTCCATCTACGTAAACAAATTATCCACTACTGCTTTATTTACAGAAGCCCTGAACTGGACAGCAAATCGACCTTTAACGAGTTCGATGCGCTGTCTGACTCCATACAAAAAATTGTATCAATGTATCCTCATACTGAAATCGTTATTACGGTCGATTTCAATATACAGAAGCCAACCAGGCTTCGAAATTCTGGATAGCCAACACCCGAAAGACGATGTGTTCAGAACTTAACCCAGCTTGTAAATGAGCCCACTCGAATACCAGACGTTGATAGTCATACCGCTAACACCTTGGACTTGTTTTTAACTTCTCACCCTGATAAGAACACTGTTGAAGTGCTTTCCCCTCTAGGTTCGTCGGACCGCTGTGTTATAGATTCCTAAAGAACCGTATGGCAATACGAGAAAGCCAATTGGAGCCGACTTAACAGCTTCTTTAGGAATATGCCGCTGATGCATACCGCTGATGATATGATCACATATGATATGATATGCCGCTCATCGAACGAAGAGTGTCAGGGTTAGAGAAATGTTTTTTGATCCTTCAAAAGCAACCCAAATGATCAATGACCAAAAACTGAGTCAAACACATTAGAAATTCTGACTCATTCTCCGTCGCAACGCTTATTTACAATGACATTCCAGCTATCAGCTCTTTGGAGAAGGCAAATCTTCTTGCTGTACACTTTGTGGACAGTTCCAAATTGTGCCTTGTCTCAGCCTACACTCGAGTTCGTCGAATATTAAATGGGACAAATCCACTTTCGCACTCGTGTAGTAGTAAGAGTTCTTAAAGATCTTAAGATTCACAAATCCGCTGGTCCAGATGGTATATCTCCCCTTCTTCTGAAGAGGTGTTCTTCCTCGCTGGCAAAACCACTGCGTAAGCTTTTTCATCAATCCTACTCTTTAGGACTCTTCCCGAGCAGATGGAAAACAGCATTTGTCCAGCCCGTCCCTAAAAAAGGCGAATCATCTTCTCTCTCCTCCTACAGACCCAGTGCACTCACGTCCCTTCTTTCCAAGGTCATGGAAACGCTGATAAATCGTCAGCTCATGAAATATCTCGAAACACGAAAACTTTTCAATGGCCGGCAATATGGTTTTCGTAGCAACAGGTCCGCTAGTAATTTGATGGCTTGTCTCACGAAAAAGTGGAACTGAAGCGTACATCAATCTGGCGAAAGCAAGATAGTTGCACCTGATATTTCTAAGGCATTTGACAGAGTTTGGCATCCAGTTCTTTTGTCAAAAATGCGTGTTTTTGCCGTCGATGAGTCTCTTCTTCAATGGATTAGAAATTACCTTTCGGAACATTCGATTCAAGTTGTTTTGGACGGTTTCAAGTCTGATATTCACAAAATAAATGCTGGTGTGCCCCAGGGCTCTGTTCTGTCACCGACACTCTTTTTAATTTTCATTAACGATCTCTTGTCTGCTACTTCCAATCCAATATATTCCTTTGCTGATGACAGTACTCTCTGCTTTTCGACTCACGGCCCTGCTCTTCGGCTGTAGAATGAGAACGGCAGCGTGTGCAAAGCTCATTAAATTCCGATATCAACAGCATAACCAATTGGGGAACTATCAATAGAGTGGAATTTAATGCTTCCAAAACACAATGATGTCTGCTGTCGTTAAAGCGAAATTTAAATACCCAACCATTGTTCATGAATGGCACTTGCATCCTTGAAACCGAAAAACTTTCCATTCTCGGTATGTGTCTCAGTGACAACTTACGTCGGAATGACCACATATTAGATGTCGCCAAAAACGCTGCGAAATGTCTAGGTCTCCTCCAGCAATGTAAGAAATATTTCACCCCCTCCGACCTGGCTTCAATATATAAAGCGTTTATCCGCCCAAAACTGGAGTACAATAACTACATCTTGTTAGCTGCCCCTAAAACCTCTTTGCACTTGTTAGATAGGATTCAACACCCTCGTACACCGGCATGTCTCCTGTCTCACCTTGTTGTATCGCTATTTTCACACCAATGCTCCACTGAAATTGCCAGTAGCATTCCGCCTCTTCATGTTCATCAGAATGCTCATCAGTTCACATTCAAGCTCATCGTCGGACGAACTCTGAAATATCGTGATTCTTTCCTAAGCCAGCTCGCTTATGGAATGCCCTGCCGAGCTCTTAATTTCCCAGCCAGTATAACTTGCAAACATTTAAAACCAACGCGCATCAGTAAGTCTCTTTTTTCCCACACTAACTTCCTTTCGCCTGCGCTATGTGCAAACATCTTAAGTGTACATAAATCCCTAGTGGGCGCGCCAATTATAAAAAAAAAAATCAGAAGACTGGTAGGGTTTCTAACCGCACACTGCCACCTTCGATGTCACCTACACAAAATAGGTCCTATTCAGGAAACTGAATGTCGTCCTTGCATGGAAGATGACGACGAAACTGCGGAGCACATTTTCTGTGAATGCATGCCACTAAGTACCTTAAGGACAATATCCTTGGGGAAATTCTCAAAATCTCCACCAGAGAGATTCTCAATTTCACCAAAAGAGTTGAGCCTCTCCTGACTTCGTAATAATAATTTTGTTGTACAAAAGAGACCTTTTAGGTCGCAGTACCCCCGCAATTGGCGCGTCAAATCCTTAAAAAAAAGAATTCAGTTTCACTCCCGATACTCGACTGGAATTTAAGAGTAATTCTTAGTCCGGTTCTTACCGTCTATTCTATTCCCTCCAAAAAGTCTATAGCCGTTTACTTTATAAATATCATCACGAACGTCTTTGTTCGTTTCACCCGTTTCACTGACAACCTTGGAACCTATAAATAAATCCCAAGTATAGGAAGTAGGCTTTGAGCATTTATTGGGTTGTACAACGATTTTTGCTCTGTCGAAAATAAGAAATTGTCGAGTAAATATCTGTGCCAGAACGTTAATTTTTCATTTTAAATGAAATAAAGTGGTACGTGTGCGTGACGTGTGAGAATTTTAGGGTTCCTTACAAGTACCATTATTTCTTTTGCTAGGAATTATTTACCATGTTGTCGGCAGTTCAAATTCGAACCCTCTTCCTTTCCGAATTTAAAATGTGACATAATCCGGCATTGGTAATGAAAAACAACAAACAAACGCACTATACGTCGTTGGTATGCAAAGTTCCGTTCGATGTTTTGAGAGCGACGGTGGATGCGGACCCAACGAAATCGGTGCGGGAGATTGCACAGAGCATGGGAGTATCCCCTATGACAATAAGTCGACACCTGTCTCTCATAGGAAAGGTAAAGGAACTCGATAAGTAGGTACGCCATGAACTGAACGAATCCCAAAAACTACGGCGACTGGAAATCTGCGCATCGCTTACATTAAGAAACCAAACTGAACCGTTTTTACACCGGATAGTCACCTGTGATGAAAAGTGGATGCTGCATGATAATCGTAAAAGATCTGGGCAGTGGTTGGATGCAGATGAAAAACCAAAACACACCCCCAAGCCCTATCTTCACCCAAAAAAAGCTATGGCGACAATTTGGTGGACATCGAAAGGACAAATCCACTATTCATTTCTTCAACCAGAAGAAACTATAAACGCTATCATTGTGAGGAAATCGACATATTGCATGCCAAATTGGCTGAAAAGCAACCTGCGTTGGTCAATAGGTACGGTCCGATCCTTTTGCATGACAATGCTAGACCGCATATCTCACAAGTAAAGGTGCAAAAACTGTTACAGTTGGGATCACCGTACTCTCCTGATATTTCCCCAATGGATTACTATCTTTCCGCAATCTGGATTCATTTTGCCGGCTGAAGGTCTTCCGGAACCGAGCAGATTTGAAGATTTCATTGCCTCAAAAAGTCAGCACTTCTACGAAAAAGGAATATTTGACCTTGTATCACGTTGGAAGAATGACACAGATGCCAACGGATCCTATTTTTATTGAATAAAAATTTACGGAAAAATAATATTGGCTTTTATAAGTTTGCTATAAAATAACAACCACACTTTAGACCAGTCTTTAGATCACTCAGGCTGTTACACATGGAACGAGAGATTTCACTGTTACCTCCACTGATGGAACTCATCATATCAGTAATACTGCAAATGTAAATTAAGATGAATAAAGAGAGGCTTCAAGAAACATGTTTCCCTATCCATCAGCACAACAAAAAAATTGAAATTAGCAAACAGAAGAAAAATGCAAGAAAGGCAAAATACGAGTACAATTTCAGAAAAAATTCGTTCGCATTCTGCTTGTGTGTATTTCATTTCTGTAAACTGTGTGTGGAGGTCGGAACGAAAGGGTCTTTGACTTTTGAAAGATCCTTTACTTTTGATAACGTCAGAAAAAGATGGTTATATCACTATTGGATGCGGCTTTAATACTTTCCAGTTGAGAGAGAGATCCTTGAATTTATATCGAATTTTCCAATAAAGACTTGACAACTTTTTTTTTTTAAATAAAACGCAAACCATTTGAGATATTTCAAAAACTTTATTTTCGGCTTGAAGTACAATCAAAACATTTATGAATGGAACTCAAATTCGTTCATATGGCCACCGCGGTCACGTTTGCAGCGGTCGATTCGTTGGACCCAATTTTCAACGACTCAGCCACACATTTCGGCCGAAACGGACACTATTTCGCGTTCAATGTTGGCTCTGAGCTCTTCCAACGTCGTCCGCGTGTTGGCATAAACCAATGACTTAACGTAGTCCCACAGAAAATAGTCAAGAGGCGTTAAATCGCACGAACGAGGTGGCCAATCGACTGGCCCATTTCTTGAGCTAACACGCTCACCATACTTAGGTTAGGTTAGGTAAGAGTGGCTGTTGGAAATACCAACCCACTTAGGCCTATTGGCCCATTGTGATGCCACGAGGATCTATGATCTTCTTACTACTGGAACCAGTTTGAGCTTATAATAAAGCGTAGGAGACTGTTAACGTCTATTTTTTCTAGATCGTTTAGATCGTTGTAGAAGAAAGCTCCTAGATGAAGCTTCCTTCTCTGAGAGAGAGCTGGGCATGTGCAGAGTAGGTGGGGGATTGTCTCCTCCACTTCCTCGTCCATGCAGCTTCTACAGAAATCGTTAGTAAAGGCGCCAAGCCTTCTTGCGTGCTTGCCTATGAAGCAGTGTCCGGTAATGACACCTATTATGGCGCTGAGATGTTTCCTATCTAAAAGGATCAGACACTTAGATCGCCTCAGATCCAGCCTTGGCCAGATCTGTTTGGTCGCTAGACATGTTTGTCCAGCAGTTCACCTAAGGTCCGTTCTTTTATTGGCATCTACTCGTAGCTTTAGTGATAGTTTGCACGTAGCGATTGGTATACCTATACTACCTTTGTCCGGTAGGATAGGTAGAGTGGTTCCAATTTTGGCGAGTTCATCGGCTCTGCAGTTCCCTGGAATGTCTCTGTGGCCCGGCACCCAACAAAGGTGAATGTTGAACTGCTCTGCCATCTCCATGAGAGATGATCGGCATTCAAGGGCAGTTTTAGAATATAATGAGACCGAGTCCAGGGACTTGATGGCGGCCTGACTATCCGAAAATATGCGGATATCCTTTTCAGATATTACGTTTTTCTTCAGCCAGGACAGAGCTTCTTTAATCGCCAAAATTTCCGCCTGGAACACGCTACAGTGATTTGGAAGGCGGAAAGAGAGGCTTAGATTTAGCTTATCTGAGAAAACACCGCCACCAACTCCGCTATCGGTTTTAGATCCATCTGTGTAGAGATGGATTGACTTGTCCTCCATGAAAGCATCCTCCTCCCAGAATGATCTAGAGGGGAAGCTTACATGGAAGTTTTTGTCAAACCAAAGTTCAGGTATGGTGTTCTCTGTGAAGATTCCTAATGTATTAAGAATGTTGGCGTGGCCAAATAAATTATTTGTCCACTGTTTAGTCGCTTTAAGGCGAATAGCTGCAGTCGCAGCTACTTGCTTGGTAAAAATGTCGAGGGGTGTCCAGTGAAGCAGAATATCTAATGCCGCAGAGGGGGTAGACCGCAAGGCTCCGCTTGTGCATAGACATGCTGTTCTTTGGACTCTGCTTAGTTTAATGCGGTTGAGCCTTTGGCAGTCTCTAGTCTGGCAACGGTTAGGTCGGGGTCACTGAGGTTGGGAAGTAGAAATACATTAAGGCTACGCTTCACTAATATACAAGTTCTAATCTTACCTTTGTCTCTTGTATAAAGCGGAGCGTATGTGGGTGTCCTAAGTCCACGAACCACGCCTTCTGCAATCCATGGTTCCTGGATTAGTATTATGTCTTCTGCGTTTTTGGAAAGACGCAGAATGAGTACGGCCGAAGCCTTTTTTGAGTGGTGGAGATTAATCTGGAGAAACCGTATCATTGCTACAGTCTTCCAGAGTCGCCTCCACCACGGTGTTGTTGAGGTCCTCCGATTCTGAAGATGTGCCCAAGAGCTCATCTTCTATCTCTGATCGTGTAGAACCTCTAATTGCTTCGTCATCGGTTTCCATTTCCGACAGTGTGTCAGAAGAGGAGACCGACGGCTTGGTCTGATGGTAAGATGTGTGCCAAGTAATTTGCACATAACATTTATTTGCGAAGTTGAATCTAAGATTGCCCGAACTTCGTGATAGCCTCCTGAAACATCCTCTACTAAGATAACCACCGTCTCTAAAAAGACCTCTTGCAGCCCAGATGTATTCGTACAAAGAGCACCCCTTTTAGACACGGAAGTTCCAACATTGTTTGCAGACCCGCTTATGTCAGTAGACGACACTTCTGAATCTCTATGCCGATGCAATAATACATGATGAGGTTGCTTACTGCAAGCACACTTCTCCGCATTACATTGCTGCGAGAGCTCTCGCATTCAGACATCGGACGTGTGTTTACAATGATGCGTCAAACCACCACTCACAAATAACAAGCTCAAAATGAAAACAACAACAATTTAGCTGTCACACATTGCGAGATGCGAGAGTTTTCCAAATTTTCGAAATTGAGTGCGATGCTAGCTGCGAGACTCGCATTATTGTAAACGAACACATTAAATTACATGTTATGGAAATATTTTTGACAGTTCATGCGCTCTCGTTTTCGAACAACGTATCGCATCGCGCAGTATTGTAAATGGGACTTCACCATTTATTCCATTTTGACAACGCAGCTTTTGGCTTACCTTCTTTACGTGCCTTTCTTACCGCACTCTGCTTAGAATCAACGCGCTCCAATTTTGTTTCACGGGCTTCTAACGTTTGACACCGTCTGAACAATACTGCTGAACAATTTTCCCATGAACACAATTTAGTGTAGTCAACAGTTTCTTCCCATTTTGCTTGTGAATCCGAATCCAGCTTTTCCATATCGAGAAGCTTTGCTCCTCAAGAATTAGGGAGAAAACGTGTGCCACTGGATCTGGCGTAACACCGCTTTTTTTTATTTTCTTGTGCATACGTCAGTGCGTCAGTAGGAGCGATTGTTTTGCAGAATTCCGCGGTTTAAAAATTCTAAATAGTTATTAGTAAAAGGGTGCTGGGCTACCGGTAACCAAAAAAAAAAAAAAACCGCAACCAGACGGATGGTGGTGTTGGTAATCGAATGAAAGAGAATGCTCAAAACCGAAAGCAGGCCCAAAAGGGAATTGCAACCAGCAGCTGGCTGCGTGCACCGACTGCACAGTACGCGGGGGAGTTCGGAAAAGGAGGAAAATGAACGTAAACAATGGAATAGCGGACGCCACCCAATTTTTATTCGAAATTGGGAAAACAAGATCTAAGCAAAACAGATGAATTTTTCCCTGATGGGGATCTAATTTATGCAGATTTATTTATTATTTTTCTCTATTAACCCTCGACCCGTGTACTGTAAAATTTTAAGTTATGTTCAGGTCGGTGATTGCTTTCTACTGCGCTTTGGTTTTGATGTAGAAGCGAATGTTTCATCAACATCATCTCGATTAGGAACACTGATAGCTTCAGCAGGTGATTCATCTCTTATATAACATCGTTCGCAAATTCTTATGTAGTGCTTTGTGCTGGTGGGAACATAACACAAATCGCAAACTGCAGTTGTTTTGTTATCCTTCTTTTGTGTTTTGCAGGATTCACATCTTCGCTTTTTTATGTTATGCCGTTGTGAAGGTATAATGGTATAATCGTATCTTTTTTATATCCTGTTATTGCCAACGCCGTTTTCACAGAATTTCGCAAACTTGGTTTTAAAATTCTTTTCTCTAAATGCTTACCGGCTAATTCTAATGATAGTTCTTTGATAAATCCCTTTTTTTTCCCGATCTTTTCTTGGTTGTATAGCATTCCGGTTGGCTTATATCATATGATCTGTAGGCAGCTAAGGCTGTAGTATCTATGATGCTGTAAAATAATGTGACTGGCCCATGGTTAGTTTTTCATTTGCAGCTGTAGAGTGTAACCATTTTATCAAAAGTGGCTACGCTTCCCTTATTTCTATTATAGTCTATAATAATAACAGGCTTCTGCGATTCCTCATCAATGTGCTCGCCGTGGTGTAAAGTTGACAACAAAAGAACGTTATTTTTTGTCTTACTCGCATAGCTAACTAACTGCATTCACCGTGAGAAACAACAACAATTTTGTCCCGAGTTCCCTTGAATTCCCTGTCATCTTTTTGTAAACTGCATTGGTAATTGTGGTTTGTTGTGCCCAGTAGTGTAGTCTTTCTACTTGCTAGCTCTAAAGCCAATGGCACAGATGTAATAAAAATTGTCGGTGGTAGCGTTAAAATTTTCGCCCAAAAAATGCATCACAAGGCCGTGTGCTATGCCATCCGAACGATCGTCACCAATTTTTCCCTGCAGAGGATAAATTAGCATCTACAACGCAAAATATTTTCAAACCATATCTGCCAGGTTTATTAGGCATATATTGCCGAAATGAATATCTGGCTCTGGTAGCTACTAGTTGTTCGTCTATAGTAAGCTCTTTTAATGGATGATAGAGTGCAGTGAGATTTGATTGAAATACGTCCCAAGTACGAGTATTTTACCGAGGAGTTAAATACCGTGTTAAGTATTATAAAAACGAAGAATTTAATAGTGATAGGCGACATTAATATAGATCTTCTCGACGATTCTGATTCCGAGTGTGAAGATTATATGCTACTGATGGCTTCGTATGGTCTTAAAAGTATGGTGAATATACCTACCCGCATAACATGCTCAACCAGTAGCTGCATTGACCATATATTTCTAAGACTTAATAAAAATATTAGTATGGTTTTTAATTGTAAAGTGCACGACTATAAAATAACCGATCACCATTTATGTGAAATTAGTCTTCAAATGGAGTCTTCGCCCAGGAAAAATTTAGCGGGCAAAAAGCCCAAATAGACTATCAAGCATTGAAGGAAAAAATCAGGTATGAATTTTGGGAAACAGTTTTCTTGGAAAGCGACCCTTCTGTGGCCTACAATGCTTTTATTGCGATCTTAATCAATCATGTCCATAGCACAACCACTATCCTAAATATCAGGCAGCGTGACTCGTTTTTAAAGCCTTGGATGACATTACGCCTACTTAATCAAATAAAGCGTAAAAAAGAAATTACAAAAAAATGTAGAAAACACCCACAAAATCTTAGTCTGAAAAGCTATTACAATAATCTGTGCAATAGAACAAAGATTATGATAGAACAAGCACGTGATAGCTACTACTCCAATCGCTTAACTCAAGCCAGGGGAAACATAAAGAGGGAATGGGAATTAGTAAATAATATCTTAGGTAGGAAAAAGAAGTCTAATGATATTCATAACATAGAGGTTGATAACTCAACCTTGACCGATCCACATGCTATAGCAAATACATTCAATAGCTTCTTTGTCAATATTTCTGATACTATTAAACCCTCCGAGCCACCTTCCAGTTGTAACTGCAATATCTCATCGAGTCTAATTGAAGATAGATGGCAGAGTAATAGTTTCTTTTTTCACCAGTTTACTTCCTGTGAAATTCTCAAGACAATTATGACTTTGCAAAACAAGAAAACCTGCACAAGTGATGGTATTTCTGCCATAACTCTGAAAAAAATCTCTTGGGAAATTGTTGATATCTTGTGTTATCTTTTTAACCTCAGTGTAAACAGCGGCGTGTTTCCGGCGGCTCTAAAAAGGGCAGAGGTTCTGCCGTTATTTAAGAAAGGGAGTTGTAAAAATATAGCCAATTATAGACCAATTTCTCTGCTTCCCACGATATCAAAAATTTTCGAAAAATTAATGAAATCAAGAAAACTGACGTTTTCAAAAAGAAGTAACTTCTTTTCAGAAGCACAGTATGGTTTTAGACCTGGGAGATCCACGGAGGATGCAATCTTAAATGTCTGCTGCGATTTGTTCAGTGGAATTAACAAAAGCCATTGTACTATGGCTCTTTTCATTGACATGACCAAAGCATTCGATATGGTGGACTTAAATGTAATCTTAACAAAATTATATAAGGCTGGTTTCAGAGGAATGACATACAATTGGTTTAAGTCTTATTTACTGGAGAGGGAGCAAAGAGTATTGGTCAATGGATTTTACAGTACTTCACTTAAGCTTAGAAATGGCGTTCCCCAAGGTTCTGTGCTAGGCCCAGTACTGTTCCTTGTTTACATAAACTCACTTTTCTTCCAGAACTTTTACGGAAATCAAAGCGCATTTGCAGACGACATCGCCTTCACATACACTGACACTTCGCTACATGAATGCGTTGCGAAAGTTAACAACGACCTTCACTTTCTTAGAATTTGGTTCACCTTTCATAAGCTTATCGTTAGTGAAAAAACAAAAATAATGAACTTTAAGCTATGCCAAAATAATTTAGATAACTTTGGGTTAGTTTTTCATTCAAGCGATTGCCAAAAATTCTGTTTACCACACACCTGTGGGAAGCAAAATTTCAGCGTTATTGATAATTGTTCCACATGCTGCTTTAATATTGAAGCAGTCAAGTCTTTCAAATATCTCGGAGTTCTCATTGATAACAAACTAAATTGGAAGGCACAAGCCCTACAGTTAAAATCATATATGACTTTATTAACACGGAAAATGTATCTCCTGGAGCCATACTGCTCGCAGAGAGTACTTTCAATGCTTTATTATGGCTTAGTCCAGTCAAAGCTTCAATATGGGATTGTTAGTTGGGGAGGCACCTATCTAAGTACCCTAAATGCACTAGTCGTTGCCCAAAAACATATAATTAGAATTATGTGTGGCAAAAATCGCTATACGGAAAGTTGGCCACTTTTTACAAGTCTTCAAGTATTGCCAGTCAGGAATCTATACGTTTTCAAGGTACTCAAAGAGTTCTTTAAACGAAGCGGTAATGTTCCTTTTAGGAATTCTTCGACTTACTCGTATAACTTGCGAGTAAACAACATGGTACTTTTTGACATTCCACACGTGCACAAAACACATTTTATGAATTTTTATATAGTTACTTCGCGTAGAATGTTTAACAAACTTCCTATGTCTATACGAGCCAAACAAAACTCTCAATATTTTTTAAAATCATTTAAAGATTGGCTCTTTAGTATGGACCCTTTAATCTTGGAGCTACTGTTGAAAATTATAACATAGTTTATTAAAAAATGCTAAAAGATTTATTTATTATTATTATTTTTTTTTTCTCTCATTGAAATAATTATCTTTTTTCTTTTCTTTCTCTCATTGAAATTATTATATCTTTTTTTTTTCTTTTTTTTTCGGTTTATCTTTTAAATTTTTAAAGTTGTAACTAAAGAACACCTGATGGTACCCCACGTCAGTTATTCTTGCATTTATTCATATATTTTCCATAGGTCTTTCAACACAAACTTAGGTTTTAGAAGGATCTTCAATTTGTTCATCATTTTTTACTAGTAAAATATTTTTTTCATCCTAATTTAAGAATTATCTATTGTTAACTAGTAAGGTAATAATGAATACTCGTAAATAAATACAAATACAAAAAAAAAAAAAAAAAGATGCCAGCTTATCAGTTTGCATATGGAATGCTCTAGTTCTTGAATCGTCGAACCGAACGAAACGGAATATTTGTTCAAATCGTTCTAAAGACATGGTAGCTCTATAAAAGGGCATATTGCGTTGATCAAATAAGTTCTTACAGTAATACTGTAATATACCATCGACGAAGTATCTTTGGTGTTGCTGACAAACGATTGTCTTCATAGGCCCTCTACCATAAGTACCAATAATTTCTGGACTTATCAAACATCTAAACGCATCCGCTTTTTTTGAAAATATTTGTTTGCATCTTGGTTCATGTCTCTTTCGTTCGTTTTGATCATTTATTCCCCTGGATTTCTGAAATTCATCTGGCATAGACCACCAAATATCAGAATGACGGAAGTTCCTAGCTGTGTAGCGTATTCCTCTGGTTGATCCAATAGGTTCATCCTGATCAAGTGCATGTAGATTATTATCTAATCTAATCTAACTCCTGTTCAACATCATTCAATCTAACGGTTTCAATAAAAATGTAGATATAGTACTATTCAAAACAATTGGCCTGCCGCCACATGCGAAGTGAGAGTTAGGTAATAAAAATGAATGGATGTGCAGGTCCTTTTTCATTTTTTTCTATTTCAGCGATTAATTTCATATATGCGTTGTTGTAAATATCCTTTATTTTTCAAAAATTTTAATTTCTGTGAGAGCAAATCTCGAAAACCACTATACTGAGAAATCTTGGGCACTGAGTGCCCAGGTACACGATAACGGTCATTTTTTTTTATAGCTCCCAGATACGAAAACTAAATACAACATCAACTCAACTGTTGTTTTTTATGTACTTGAGCATCGTATTCTTTAGGAAATCATCCCTTTTTTGCATGTCATAGACCAATAAATATGTTAAAATTCGATTTGAAATTTCCTCTGGGTACTCAGTGCCCAGTACACGGGTTAAGCGGGGGATGACAAAGACCGTGTGAGTACAAAAAAAGAAGGAAGAACCAAGTAAAGGGTGTCGTGTAGCATCAGAGGAGTTGCTTTGGCTATCGTCTCTTTTTTTTTCTCTGTTCTCTCCGTTATGACGGCTACCTAGTTATTAATTGCACTAGCCGCGCATTTCGGTTAGTTACCACCCACATACACACATTCATACATGGTTACACTAATTCAGCTGTCAGAGCAAAGGGACTCACTTCCAGAGTTCTGACAACCTCCCTGTGGAAGCACATAATCACATCAGTAGATGTTTTGTTGTGTTCGTCCTGTTCGTTCTGTCTGTCGAGTGACTGCTTGGGTCCATATTAAACCCTCGGACCCGAAACACTTTTGGGGAATAATTAAGAGGAGCTCAAATAGTGACCGCCAAGTAGAGAGGAAACCTTTCCAAAGAATAATGTCTCCTTGCAGACAAGAGTGAGGGGGGTGGATGGTGGAGAATCGTGAGCTTTCTTTCATAATTGTTACTTTTGAGGCAGAGGGAGGGAACTGGATCCAGTAAATCCCACCTGTACCGTGGGACGAAACAAGAAAAGGCAGTACGGCAGAGGGGTGAAACAGGCAACAACAGGACCAAAGGGAATGGATGATTTTTTGGGGTGTCATTTGCACGCTTTTCCTTTGAGATCTTTTTTACTATATCCTTCGACTTTCCCACGACGGATTTTCTTTCTTTCACTGCCTTTGTGTTTATGTGACAATTTGCAAAAAAAAGGGTAAGTGGGTCGTTTTCGACCCACTGGGCATATATGGGTTCAAAAAAAAAAACAAAAAAAACCAAGTAACGTTAACTTCCTTTCTAGCCATATACGAGTACACATATTTATGTATGTACTCGTACATGTACACATGTAAACAGTTATTTTATGAAAGTCCCATTCCATTGCTTTAAATGTCTGTTTCACTTGGCCCTTTAGTTGCAAAGTTCGACACCGTCGTACCCTACAAAATCCATTTTGTAATCCTTTGAAAACCCTTTGAGAAATTGTTCGCTATTTATTGTAGAATGAGTCGACTGTTATTTTTAGCCAGTCACTTCCTAGCTTATCCACACTCTTCAAATTCGAAAATGATATTTTTTATCTACATACTCGCACATGGTAAGCCACCCTGTCCGTAAAGTTAATGCTCGTTCTTCAAACGGGAGCTGTTTAATTCTCTTCACGTCCTGACTCATACATCGAGCAGCACACATTTGCGCTTTATCCATCTTATTGTACGAGTATGTAGGACATGTGCCCGTACAAATGTACACACATCTGTACGTGTGCATGGGCAAATCCATTGTAACAGCGCAAATTTCCTCGCTCACTTGAATTTCCTTTTAAAAAGTAATGACCATACTCGTACAATAACATAACATACTAGCACATACTCGTACATATATTTTGATTTATATTTGAAACTCATATTGATGAACGTTGTTTTCGTTCGGTCTGGTCTTGAGGAGTTCTTGCCTTCAATAGGAGAGCACTGTTACGGGTGCTCATATGAATTACTCGTATATCGATCGAGAAGAACCCTTTTCGAAAATTTATTCAGAACAGTATCCGGATTGATGTGAAGAGACAATTTGAGAGTCATAAAAGTATAGACACAGGGTAGGAGTAATCCCCCATCAGAACATTTGTTAAGCACTAGAGATTATTTATTGGGCCCTAATGGCAGAATTCAGAAATAAAAAAGAAAATCCTGTTGCTGTTTGCGTGGCTGTCAACGTCTGTTGGTATATAGCATGCCATGTATGTATACGAGTAACAGTTTTGGTCCTATTTTTGGTCAGTCTACCAAATGACCATGTCTTTCTTAGCTCAAGCTCATAAAATGAAGTTGGTCGTAAAAATATTGGCAAGCTTTTTCACTCTTGTTGTTCTGTCGAGGACGCGATGACGGTGGCATTAAGGCTATAGTACGAGTATGTCTCCCTTATTAGAAGGGATGCAAAAGCTTCTATGTCAAGTACGTTCCATTGAATCGTAGTTGAGAAATGCCATCTACTTGGGAATTTATTGCTGTCTAAGTGACCTATCATGAATCAGCAAATATGCGTTTTTGCGCCACGCTTGCAGGAGTTTCTGAACACCCCACACAGTCTATCCGAATAACTCAGTGTGGTGTATGTTATCTACTCGCATACTCGTACATGTACGAGTATCTAGATGAAATTTTATTCTGAATAATTTCTGTGAGTAATAGCTCTGTGCTAAGTGCCAAAATAATGTTTTTATATTATTCGGATAATATATATTTATATTTGAACGTTATACGCATAGCGGGTGATTAATTAGCATAAGACCCCAAAAGAAGGGACGGCATGGCAACCTTTTTCGTTGAGCAGCTGAAATGACTCTGAAAGTGGATGAACACGAGACGAGAAGACCGAAAATGTTTTGCTTAAACGAAAATAATGGAAACCCTGGGAATATGGGTTACGAACGGCGCACCTTTTACATAATGAAAAGACGGGAAATGTATGTCAGAGTTGAAGGAGAGAGTTTACGCCTTTGGTTAAGGAATTTGCATGAGTTGAATAGGTGAAACTTGTTGGAGCTCCTGTTTTCTTACCTATTGTTATCGCTGACTGGGAACTTGTGGATACAGTGGAATGCTAAACTATTGTGTATGCATTGTGGAGCCATGAAGGGTGTTTTATTCAAAAGTGAGCAGTTTCTCCGACATGTAGGTTGTTAAGTAATACAATTCCGTTGTGTTTATTTGTTCAATGCATTTGTTTTAGGAACAATTGGTACGAGTATCAGTCAAGCAAACGATTCGCTTCACAAAGGACTGATGTACCTACATCACGAAGATGCACCTCATCACTAATGTTATGCAGATTATGTTATGAATGGAGGGAACATATGCATGCTTTGGATCATACTTGGTATTTGTCTTAGGTTACGAAGTCATAACAATCTATTCTAGCGTGTGTTGTGCCGAAATTGGATCTATCATATTTTGCAATCAATGTACGTGTACAAAAAAAAAATCAAAAATATGTTGAGAAAATGCAAGCTTTTTTGATTTCCTGACTTTGGCTTCTTTAACAGCGCACAACGCGGCTGGATTATTTAAAAAAAAACGATTTATTTGACGATATCTTTATAAGTTGGAGCTTTATTCGAGACGAAGATCTTATAACAAAAAAAAAATGACAGATGATCATTCAGTTTTTACCTCTGTGGGTTTACAATTCACCATTCATCGTTTTGTTTTACCACAGTGGGTTTACATGTAGTATATAAAAAAAATGTATATTAGGCATTAACATTCTCCCACTCGGATCCTTCAATAGGAAGTCGACGGAGTTTTGTAACAGCTCGCTGAATATCACCGCTGCTTGTCCTGAGTGTGACCATGCGCACAATACCATCTTTACCAGGGTGTACTTGCACAACTCGCCCGTACTTCCACTTTAGGGGTGGCATATTTTCATCTTCAACTAAAACGATGTCGCCAACTGATGTCGGTGTACCCAACCTTGTCCATTTGGTACGAAGCTGAAGGTTCTGAAGATACTCCCGTGACCATCTGGACCAAAACTGCTGAAAGTACCATTGAAGCTGGTGGTATCTTTTGAGGGTATTGACAAGCCGCCGAAATGCAGAGATCTTGGAGGAATGGTTCTCCACTCAATCCCGTCTGCAGCGCAAGCACTTATTATTGCTTCTCTAGTCTCACGCTTGAGAAACATCTGATATAATTCGCGAAGTTCGTTGCGGGCTCCAATGAAGTTAGTTGCGTTGTCACTATGAATAACCGAGCATAGCCCTCGACGACCAACAAAACGCTTGAGGGCAGCAAGAAAACAATTAGTGGTTAGATCTTCAACTAATTCCAAATGAACGGCTCGAGTGACAAAACATACAAATACTGCCACATACGACTTTACTGGTGACGTCCCACGCCGACGGAAGTGAATTTGGAAAGGACCGCAAAAATCTATCCCGACGACATTAAATGGCCTCGTTTGTTGTACACGTAGATTAGGTAAGTTACCCATAAGTTGAGTGTTGGTCACAGGCTTAGCTCGAGCACAAAGAACACAGCTACGTACTATTTTGCGAGTAAGAATTTTTCCGTGGATTGGCCAAAATCTTTTGCCGTACTATGCTCAATAGTGTCTGTGGACCGGTATGCAAATTCTTTATGTGAAGATGATTGATAAGAATTGTTGTAAAGAGTTCATCTTTCGGTAACACGATGGGATGTTTAGCATCATAATCCAAAGATGCATTTGATAAGCGACCGCCCACGCGTAATATTCCTTCAGCATCCAGGAAAGGTGACAGAGAGTTGATGTGATTTCTTTTCGGCAAGCAGTTGCCACTGGCTATGGTTGATATTTCGCTTTTAAAATTTTTAAGCTGCACGTACTTAACAAGACCTTTGAGTGCCCTCTCGAGCTCTCGTACGTTCACAGGTCCATAAAGGCGCAATTGTTTGTCTTTGATTCTCGAGTTTGTCGGAAACCTGAAAATATATGCAACGATCCTTAGTAATGAATTGTAATTGTTATGATATTTAATGCTTGCAATAAAATTTGATTGAACTTCAACGGTAAGAATAATCTTAAGTTTTTTTCACTCCAGTTGATCATTTTCTACTACTGTTGTGCAATCGGATTTTGGCCATTTGTCTTCTGATAGTGATAAGAAATGTGGTCCGTAAAACCATAAATTGCATTCAAGTAACAATGGCGGATAAGCTCCTCTAGAGATGATGTCGGCAGGGTTCGACTCCGATGGTACATGTCGCCATTGGGAAGCCCGAGAACTTTGCTGAATTGCAGCAACCCTGTTTGCTACGAACGTCTGCCAATTACATGGTTCTTCCGCAATCCACTTCAAGACAATTGCCGAATCTGTCCAATATGTTATAGACTCAAACTTGAAATTAAACATTTTTTTTAAACGCTGCACGAGCTGAACCATCATTATTGCAGCACACAATTCCAATCGTGGTAGGCTGATTTTTTTGACTGGTGCTACTCGTGATTTACCACACAAGAGCTCAACCTTTACCGTGCCGTCTTCGTCGATAGACCGTATATATACACAGGTTCCATATGCATTCTCCGAGCTGTCAGAGAACGCATGCAGTTGGTAGTGATCGAGATGGCCAAAAAACGTACGTCGTTTAATCTGCAAGTCGCTGAGTTTATGTAAATTCTTCCGAAAAAAGGTCCAGCGCTGGTGATAATCCTGTGGCAGAGATTCATCCCATGTGAGCTTAAGTCTCCACAGCTGCTGCATAAATATTTTTGCTAAAACGACAACAGGGTTTATTAAACCAAGGGGATCGAACAAATGTGCGATGTCCGAGAGTACAGTCCGCTTTGTAATCTTTTTATGACAAGCAGGAGCTACGGCATAATGAAAACAATCTATCTGAGGATTCCAAATAATGCCTAATGTTTTAATTGAGCTGCCGTTTCCAAAGTTTACCAAATTCTCTCGATTATTTGTAGGAATACCTTCTAAAAGCTCCTCTGAATTTGAACACCATTTCGTAAGATTAAATTTGCCCGCTTAACATTGCAACTATTTCACGCTGAAGTGACTTTGCTTCTGTCAATGAATTTGCACCCGTCAAAACGTCATCTACATAGAAATCTGTGTTTACGGACCTTGCAGCTAGAGGATATAGATAACCTTCATCAATTGATAACTGCTTCAGAGCACGGGTCGCCAAAAAGGGAGCAGAGGCGGTACCAAATGTCACAGTACAAAGTCGATATATAGCGACATCTTCATCTTTGTTCCTTCTCCACAAAATGCAATGAAAGTTTCTATCGATTGGATTTAACTGTATCTGATGGTACATTTTTGTAATGTCTGCAGTGAAGACATATTTATAAACACGGAATCTTAATACAATGGATAAAAGATCAGGTTGGATAACAGGACCCACCATTAAAATGTCATTAAGGGATTTGCCACAGCTTGATTTTGCAGATGCATCACATACTACCCGTAACTTTGTGGTAGAGCTTGACAATTTCAGTACGCAATGATGGGGCAGAATATAATGTGGCTTGGTGAAATCTAGCGAAGTTATCTCCATATTCGACTGCACAAGAAGATCGTTAATAACTTCAGAGTACTGCTGAAACAACTCTGGATTTTTCCGAAATTTTCTTTCAAGACATAGAAATCTCTTCAAGGCGATATCATACGAATTTCCTAATAAGCTTGGACTTTGTTTGAAAGGCAATCTCACTTGGTATCGCCCAGACTCCAAACGGTTAAAGTGTGTGCATGGTCTTCACATTCCTTCTCTTCTTTTGTTAAAGTTGACGGCAATGGATCGAAATTTTCAACACGCCAAAACGCCCTTAACGAATCGTTAAGTAATTCGTTGAACTCAGAGTCCTCAAGTGAACCTTGAGCATGAAAATTGTATGTTTTGTAAATCTTGGAATTAGAATATTTGCCCGCTACTATCCAGCCAAGTAGAGTGTTTTGTAGAACAGGTAAATTCGGACCTAACTTAATTTGACCAACACGCAAGATACTATAGAACAAGTCGACGCCAAGAAGTATGTCGATGCGCTGTGGGACATTAAACTGTTGGTCTGATAGATTGATGTTTCTTGGTATGTTCCAGTTATGAATGTCAATTGTGTGATCAGGTAGAAGACCAGTGATTCGGTTAATTACATACACTTCTAGTGTAGCTTTAAATCCAGTGAGTTGAGACTCTACTACAACTGTTGTTTTGTATTTAGCTAAAGTCTCGGTATTATTGGCACATGTTAGATTCATTTTAGAATGAAGACGTGGCAGTCCTAGAATCTGCATCATTCTCTCAGAGATCATGTGTATTTGAGAGCCGGAATCCAGCAAGACACGACAAGGTACTGGATGTTTAAATCGGTTAAAAACATTGACAATGGCAGTTCCAAGCAGATTGCCGTCAGCACAAGTGGCATGCATGGAACAGCTTTGGGACAGATTTGTCACGTCGGATGAAAATAATTTAGATTGATGTGAATCGTTAGAAGAAGCTACTAAGTGACTGTTTGAGCTGCGTGGATTTTTATCTATTTGTGTGTAAGAGGTTTTGGACTGTTCTTAGGGTGTTTTTTAGAGTATTTGTTAAGATCGCCTTACACGGAACTGTCAGAACTTTATAAATTATTTGTTACATTACCTTCTAGGTGCTGAGCCCTCATTTTCAGAAAGTTGATTACTTCAACAAGGCTAGGAAGTCTATCCACAGGAGCTTCATCGTTCCACTTACTTAGGGTGTGTTCATCCAGCTTCGATGTTATGATGAGATCATCCCAGAAGTCGACTGGTCGCTTAAGGTTTCTTAGTCCGGACAGATGATTGCTGATTTTATCTATGAGACTTCTTAGTTCCACTGCAGATGGCTTCTGGACTTTCGAGTGATTAAAAATGCGTTGGAGATGTTCCTGATCTATGATTTTTTTGTTCTCAAACCGTTCCTTAAGTCTTGCTATTGCCACATCGTAGTTTTCATCCTCAATTGCAAGTCCTTCAGTTGGCGCAATTGCAGTGTCACTTAATTTTGATACGAGATAGTGAAATTTGGATTGCTTTGAAAGATTAGGATTGTCGTGCACTAAGGATGCAAATCGATTGTACCAACTCATCCACGTAGTCACGTCACCTGAAAATAAAGGCAGTTCAATCTTTGGCAATTTAACTGAATCAAGTTGTTGAGTATTGGAGAATTGTGATACATTCATTGGCTTGGACATTTCTTCTTTGAATTGATTGACTAACACCTTAAGCTTTGCAAGAGTGACATAGTACATCTCTTCGTAATTCGAACGATCCGGCTTACAAACTTCTTCGAAATCGTTATCCTCAATTTTGGCTTGAATTTCGTTAAATAGGCGAAAGGAGGACTCCAGTGCTTCTATGCGTACATTGAGTTCGGGAATGGAAATTGATGACGGACTGCTAGTCGACTTGATAGTAAATTCACTCAGTCTATTGATTTGGCTCGTTACTACCACTCGTCGCATCTTCAGAGTTTCCAATGTCTTGAACCTTTTTGGATTAGTCTTAGACACAGCGGCATCAGTGGATGCTGGTTGATTTTCCTCCGCTGATGGCTTCTCGGATGTATCCTCATTTCCAGACGGCATGGTTTAAACAAGTCACGTGTAAAAATAAATGATACCTTCAAAGTAATATCTCGCCGGGGCCTCCAAAAATATGTTGAGAAAATGCAAGCTTTTTTGATTTCCTGACTTTGGCTTCTTTAACAGCGCACAACGCGGCTGGATTATTTAAAAAAAATACGATTTATTTGACGATATCTTTATAAGTTGGAGCTTTATTCGAGACGAAGATCTTATAACAAAAAAAAAAAATGACAGATGATCATTCAGTTTTTACCTCAGTGGGTTTACATGTAGTATATAAAAAAAATGTATATTAGGCATTAACATACGAGGATGTATAAAAATGGTTTCTTCGGATGCTTAAAACTTGAAGACGATTGAACCAAATTGGATACTTCCTTCTGCGGGTTTGTTCGTAATTGAAAAGTCAAGAAATTCTCAACAGGTGGCGCTGTAGGCTGTCATTCCTCAGTCATATTGTTTGTTCTCCCCGATGGTATTTTTATAATTTTTCATTGATTTTTCGAGTGAAATCTGTGGATTATCATTTTGTGAGTTCATTGGATTTGTTTGTCGGCGAAAACCGAACCCCATTTCCATTGGAATAGATCGGTAATCGATTTGTTTTGTTTTTCCGGTTGATTTCCAAATTTCAATTGCATCTCTTTCGTTCTTCACTTTGGCTATTTCAAAGGTAAATTATTGATTAGTGAAAACTTTATGTGCGATGCCAAGAAGAGGTCATGGTAACATAGGTCGGCGTTCTCAGAGTGCAGCGCGACACCGAAATGTCCCAGCACGTCGAACGAAAGAGGAACGTGCTATTGAAAGGGAATCAGCTCGAATCAGAATGATTGAATATCGTGCGCGACAGTCAGAAGAAATGTTCATGCTCGGCAAAGTGATGAAGCAAGATCACAACATGCGATTGAACGATTCTTCCGGTGAACATTGACCGTGCAGCCTTTCGATATGAGACACACTTTCAATACAGTGCGCACGCATCAGTTCAATTCGGTCAGATGTCTGCCGTTTGTCAGCATTGCAATGCAGTTAAATTTGAGAAAGAACCGCCTGGATTGTGTTGAGCGAGCGGCAAGGTGAAAATGCTAGAGTTGCTTCCACCACCAGGGCCAAATGAATCTCCTAATTCGAGAGATATGTTGCAACACAACAAGACGTACAACGATTGTTTTCCAATGACGTCGTTTGGTGGTGAAATTGTAAATGAACGAAATTACAATTCAACATTCAAGGTAATTTCACCAAAATCAGGGAGGAATGCTAATACACCAACACTAACACACCACACACAACAGACGATACATCACGATATCTTGCTCCAACTATTCAGATTCATGGGAACATTTTTTATCTTGCTGGATCGCTGTTGCCGCATCCAGATCAAGAACACAAATATCTTCAACGTAAAGGGAAATAGTCCAGCAATCGCAGCAAATGTGACACGAACACAATGAGCTCATCAAGCTGTTTACGAATTCGTTGGAACAGATGCCATCCGATGATCAGAGCATTTTCATAAAAGCGGATAAACGACCAGCAGCAACTCATGAACGACAATACAATGCACCACGGGGTGGCCGTGGTGTAGTGGTACTAGCAATCGCTTCTCACTTGGAGTGTCAGGGTTCGAATCCTGCTCATGACAAGTCTTTCAAGTTTTTCATTTGTGTGATTGGAGCTCAGACAGAAAAATCGCCGATTGTTTCAACAATATGCAGTTGATATATATCTACATTAAGGTTGAGACAGAACGACTCAATTACATTTGATTCAATCAGGCTAAGTTGCGATCTGAAGAATATATTCACTAGCGAGATGCGGTCAATAGCGACGCAGATATTACAGATGTTGGTCGACGAATTTTGCCATCGACATACATTGGCAATCCGAGACACATGCACGAGTACTCGCAGGACGCGATGACTTACGGGCGCAATTATGGACGGCCGGAGCTGTTTCTGACGTTTACTTGCAAATGGCCAAAATGGCCGGAAATAACGCAGTTATAGGATCCCGGTCAATCACCAAGCGATCGTCACGACGTTACAGCACGAGTGTTCAAACAACAGATGTTTAATGGACTTCATTGCGAAACAATGAAGTACGGTACTGTTCGATGCTGGATATATTCAGTTGAGTGGCAGAAAAGAGGTTTGCCTCACGCACACATTGCTCTTTGGATGGTGGACAGAACTACACCACACCAAATTGATGATATCATCTGCGCCGAAATTTCTGATCCTGATATATGTAGATCCAATGTGCTCCACGGGCCATACGGACAACACAATCCCACTTGGGTTTGTATGTCCAACAATAAATGCACAAAACGCTATCTATGTGCCTTTATTTCGGAAATTCAAACTGGAAACGTTGGACCACTCTATCAGCGTCGCTCACCAGGTGACTCAATTGAAAGGAGCAGATATCGTGGTTGACATCACATGAATCGTGCCATATTCGCCCATTTTGTCTAAGGCATTTAAGACATGTTGAATATTGCAGTTCGGTGAAATCGATTAAGTATGGTTGCAAATACGTCACCAAAGGAAGCGATATGGCGGTTATTGGCGTTGAAAGAGATGAGATCAGAAAGTTTCAAATGGGCCGATATGTGAACTGCAACGAAGCACTCTGGAGAATATTTTATTTTCATCCGACTGTTGTGCATCTAGCCGTTCATTTGGAGAATGGCCAAAGAGTGTATTTCAACGCAGAGAACCCAGCACAGCGTGTGGAAAGGCCACCAGCAACAACATTAACGAGTTTCATTTCAAGTTGCGGCAGTGTTTGAGTTGCAAATGAACGATGACATCTTCAATGAAGCGTTAGTGCTGATTGAAGATTTGTGTTTGCTTATGAGTGACAAACTATTGACTAAAATTCAGATGAAAGCGCCAAATCGTCAAACTGGAGATGTGCTTACAACGCGACAACTTTGCAACAACAAGTACAAACAAATGTTCCACTGTTGATTGAACAGCAAAAGAGTGCGTATGATCAACTGATGAAGGCCGTCGATGATGGAAACGGTGGATTATTTTTGCTTGATGCGCCAGGCGGAACTGGGAAAACGTTCCTGATATCATTGATATTAGCAGCAATACGTGCTCAAAGTTGAATTGGGTTAGCTCTCGCATCTACCGGAATTGCTGCAACACTGTTGGAAGGTGGAAGAATGGCACATTCAGCATTGAAGCGAAATCAACGAAAATCCTGTTTGCAACATTTCAAAGCAATCAGCCATGGAAAAAGTGTTGAAAAATTTTAATTTTTTTTTCTTCATATAATTTACCGTTGCCTGGGACTTGACAAATTTGAATTTAATTTGTGAACGCACTCTTTCACTAATCATCAAACTTTTACTGCCAATTTATTCAGTAAACTCAACATTTTCATCATGGTAAAGTACACGACCGAGCAACGTCTGCAAATTATAAAAATTTTCTACCGAAATTCGGAGTCGGTGGCTGCAACTTTAAGAGCGTTAACTCCAATTTTCGGTCGTAATTCTCGCCCTAGTAGACAGGCAATAACAAGTTTAGTGCAAAAATTTGAGTCTACATATTCGTTGTGTGATGTTGCCGTGTCAGTGAGACAACGGGTAGGTCGAAGTGTCGAAAATATCGCTGCGTCCGTAGCAAACGATCCAAATCAGTCAATTCCACGGCGTTCTCAAGAATTGGACATCGCTCAGACCACATTATGGCGTATTTCGCGTAAGGATCTTGGTTTACACCCATACAAGATCAAGCTGACTCAAGAATTGAAGCCGATGGACCATTTGAAGCAACGTTCTCCGTTTGAGTTCTCCGATTGGATTCTAGAGAAGATGCGCCAAGATGATGAATTTCGTCGCAAAATCATCTTCAGTGACGAAGCTGATTTTTGGCTCAATGGTCGGGTGAAAATCCACATGACTCACCACTCCATCCACAAAAAAATACTGTTTGGTGCGGTTTGTATGCCGGCGGCGGTATTGGGCCATATTTTTTCGTCGACGATAACGATCGTCACGTTACTGTGAATAGTCAGCGTTATCGCACCATGATTATCGATTATTTTTGGCCCGAATTGGAAGATATGGACTTGGACGACAACAAGATGATGCCACAAGCCACACAGCACACGCTACAATCGATTTATTGAAGAGTAAGTATGGTGAGCGTGTTATCTCAGTCCAGTCGATTGTCCGCCTCGTTTGTGCGATTTAACGCAGCTTGACTATTTTCCGTGGGGCTACGTTAAGTAATTGGTTTATGCCAACACGCCGACGACGTTGGAAGAGCTCAGAGCCAACATTGAACGCGAAATGTGTGGAAGAGTCGTTGAAAATTGGGTCCAACGAATCTACCGCTGAAAATGTGCCCGCCGTGTTCCATTCATAAATGTTTTGATTGTACTTCAAGCCGATAATAAAGTTTTTGAAATATCTCAAATGGTTTGCGTTTTATTTAAAAAAAAGTTGTCCAGTCCTTATTGGAAAACAGTATAGAAGGAGGAGAAAGGAAAATTGGTTCTTTGCAGTGGTTTAAAACTCAGGTGTGTTTGGTTTCGATATTCGCTCTCCAGGGGGTGGGAGTCCGAATAGGACGGAGAGTTTTTTCTTCACTCAGAATGATTCGAATGTTATAATTCACATTGTTGTTTGTGCTTGAAATTCTAAAACAGCCATATCTACGTGTCAGTGTACGCAGAATTTTTCTGTCTGAGTTCCAATTACACAAATGAGAAACTTGAAAACATTGTCAATGGGTAGGATTCGAACCTTGACCCTCCGAGTGAGAAGCGATTGCTAGTACCACTACACCACGGCCACCCCATAGATCATATGGGAGGGATGAGTGCACGATGACGGACACGCAATCACTAGAAACACCCGATCGAACATTGAAAGTTTTGCGCAACAATAATCGGCGACTTCCGAAAAACACTTTCCTTGATTCCGAAATCAACAGCGGCGGATGAATTATACGCATGTCTCAAGTCATCGTATTTGTGGCGATACGTGAAAATAATTGAGTATGAATATATGAGTGTTGCTTCAACAGGATTGTACCACAGAAGTGTTCTCCAAAGAACTGCTGAGAAGTGGACAAATTCCGGTAGATACCTACTTCCAGTAGTTTAATATCGATTCCACCTGCCATTTACCAATTCACTTCAACGAAAGATGAACTCATCACTAATGTGACCGAACATTGGTCAAAATTATAGTAACTACGATTGGTTGAGGGCATGACTTGAATTGGACGTTCATACAAATCGATAGATCGCATCAAGACGAAGTCGTCAATTATCCAGTGGATTCCTAAACTCTTTGGATTTGGCTGGCATGCTCCCTCATCATTTGCGTCTTAAAGTTAGACCAGTCATCATTATGCTACGAAATCTTCATGCTCGGCTGATTGTGACGGAGCTAGTGAACAAGGTGATAGTGGCAAGGAAGTGAGCGGCATAAATCTGAAAATCTCATGCTTTTCACGTGGCCAGCTATATGTAGCGTGTTCCCGAATTGGAAAACCATCCTCACTCTTCATTTACGCTCCGGAGCAGAAAACAAAAAATGTCATGAAGCCTTAAATTGAATACAATCGTTGTTCTATTCGTTTTTCTAGATTTCAATAAAACGAATTGAATTCAATGAAATTGATAATTGGCTTTGTTCTATTCCCGCCATAATATATTGGATGGGACGAAGTTTCTTCATAATTCGCTTAATTTAATTTACGTGTGTGGTAGTTGAATTTGTAATTTTAAGAAATACCTCTTTGCTGACATTTTTATTATGACCTAATTGTTTTATTTAATGTGCACACGTGCTCGTTACTAGTGTACTAAAACGCACGCAATCTTTTACGAGGTTAGTTAAAGTACTCATCACTAAAAGGTGTATTTTTTTTTGGTGTGATTATTCCTTTCGTAAGCTTATTCCTCATAGCTCCACGGCAGTATTAGCACAACGAAGCATATACTCGTACAATACATATGTACATTTTTGCAGTTATGATGGTCTATATTTCGGTCGTTGCAACATATTTTGAAATCAGGATAAACCACCGGAAGATGCACGCACATGCAGCAAAACTTTGGATAGTTCACGTGGTCTTTAAATGGTTTCAGTTAGATTATTGACTTTATGCCTTGGTCCTCGACTTTTACTTTAGTGCACTTAGCCGTCTTGAAACTAGCTATCTGCCTTCGCTATTGACGAACTCCAAGCCGGACGCTACATGCAATCATTTACCGTAGGAAAATAAAGTTTGCATTTGCAATATGCGATCAAGAGATTCAACATTGGTTTCCTTCTTGCACCCAATGCGAATATCCCAAAACCGTCAAAGGAGTCCTGTACAGTAATTTAAAGTCGAATGTCTGCAATTGTAATTTCATAATAGAAATGCTGCGTCTAATATAATGGGCTTCACATTATCCCACAACAAAACCACTTTTCTCCCTAGTACCGCGAAGGAATGTGCGATGCCAACAACAGAAGCTCACAATTAAACAGTCTGCACATTTGCTTGAATACCATGATGACATTAACATTAACGTTGGAAGATGGGTTGAAGTAATTCCAAGATTGCTTGTGGAAAACAAGACATTTGGCAGCATTTTGCGCAACACAAAAGATGTGGTCATTCTAACATTCAGTTGCCAATGATACTCGAACCGAGAATGTAAAGTTTTTAGCTTTCGACGGTGCAGGTATAATGGCTCATTATTTAAGTTTAACTTTAATGACAGAAGACACAGCATTGTGTTTTGAAAGTACGTAAAACCAGTTTAACTACCCTCCCTGCGTAAGTGCATTACCCGCATAACATCAGCCGTTTTTCAACTGACAAAATTTGCCGCTTTTTCGGTTCGTTCCTATTTGTTTTCATTTCAAAGAAAGTGCATTGAAAGGAAGAATTATGTCTGCCAAAGGCCAGATGCTGTCTCAAAATGCTTTCACAATTGGAGGTCAACTATTAATCAAGGCTCAAGAGTTTGCTAATAATTTACGTGAAGATTCTGAGCCAACAAATGGGTAGTTGTGACGCTGGTAGCGAAGAGAAGATATCAACTTCAAAAAATTACATGCAGAGGTGGTTAATGCATGGCTGGGGCCAATCTGTATCGTCGTGATGGTCTGTATTACAAAGTCTTACCAAATGGTACTTTAACAAAGCAAGGTAGAAATGTATCAGGTGCAAACATTCATCGTCTGGCTCTCGTAGCGTACACATCGCGTTGTTAGCTATTTCCCGCTGCGTTCTGCTTGTGGCTTGATTCCTTCGTGAAAGTTCTCTTTCTTACCTCGCTCACACTCCCTAATCGGCTGTTCTATTTTCTCTTCTCTTTATTGGGGTTAATAAATTTATCTCCCTTTGTGGTCGTATTTACGGTATGGGCCCACCGGGGCCGATGAACAAGCCCGGGAACCGGTTGGACATTCTATCGGATATGTCTTCTGAACAACCCAGGGCAAAGAAAAATAAACGTGGATTTTCACCGGTTGAATTCCCAGAGTTACCCGTTGTTCGTAACACAAAAAACCCTAAATTTGTAGTGATAGCAGCAAAAAATTACAATAAACCTTTATCAAGCGTGAGTATCTTCTTTCTAAAAAAATCAATTGACGCTATTAGCACCTGTTACGATAACATATCTATGCTGAAAGATGGAAGCGTCTTCTTATTAGCGAAAACCCAACAAATTGCGGATAAATTCCTTAAAACAAGTGTTCTAGCAAACCAACTCCCAGTAACAGTTAGCCTTCACAAATATCTCAACTCCTCTAAAGGTGTTGTATACGCACCATGGTTGAAAAATGTTTCAGAATCCGAAATCGTTGCGGAGATGAAATCGCAAGGTGTAACCGAGGTGTACAAGTTCACCAAAAAGTTTAATGATAAACTCGAACCCACAGGCCTTGTCGTCCTCACCTTCAATCTATACCAACTTCCAACGACTGTCGAAATTGGTTGGTACAAGGCAAAGGTCAAGGAATATATTCCTTCGCCAATGAGGTGCCGCAATTGTCAGCTACTCGGACATACGACTAAAAGGTGCACTAAAAGCAAGGTTTGTGTCAACTGCAGTCTGCCTCCCCACGAACCTATACCCTGTACAAGATTACTGTGTGTAAACTGTCTTGAAAAACATTCATCCTCTTCAAAAGATTGCCCCAAATTTGTTCACAGCAAAAATATAATTACTATCAAAATCAAAAATAAGTGCAGTATGGCCGAGGCCAGGCGCACATACAATGAACAAAATCCTGAGCGCATTACAAATTCACCATCTCTTTCTGAGCGAATTAAAAATAGAGTAGCTAACAACACTCATCAACTCAAAAACCCTCATCCTCCTATCCCACTCTCTCAAACCACATTCAGCGAAATCAATACAGCACAAACAATAAACCAACCTGCAATACGTACCTTACTATCGCCCCCTACCCCATCTTCATCACGTACTACAGAATTACATAGCTGTCAGTCAATGCCCTCTCCCTCTCCCAAACCAAGACAACTCTTAGGGCAAACCAAACCCATTACCATTAATAAAAAATTAGCCTCACTAAAAACAACCGACTCCACCACACACTACATCCACTATAATCACACTCTTCCCCAAATCAACTCTCTTACCTATTCAATAAACGTCAAAGATAACGATCTAATTTATTCTCTTAATACAGATGAAAGCTCATTAAAATAAAATCTCTAAAACCTCCACATCAATGGCTGCACTTGCGGAGGGGAGCACGGATCTATCCACTGTGTGTGGTAGGATCTGTGTTCTTCCCGGCAAGCGGAAACATCGAATCAGAATTGACCACCAACACAGCCGACAACAGAAAACATTCAAGTCTCTCGACATTTTACAATGCAACCTCAACGGTTTCAAAAATAATTATGACGAACTCAATCTACTAATAAAAGAGCGTAGATACGATATAATCTCATTACAAGAAACCCATCTGCCTTACAAAGTAGACCCCATAAAACCGAAGCCATATCTTGGGTATTTTGTTAATTTACCCTGCAATTTAAAAGCAGTTAGTGGAGTCGGAATACTTATTAAAAACAATATCCCTCACGTACACAAACCAATAAATTCAAATGTTCTATCGACTGCCGTACAAGTCGACATGGGTATTAAGGTTACGATTATTTGCGTTTACATTCTTCCTGGGCAATCATTCACTCATTCTGACTTGGAGAATATCATTCGGCAGATCCAACCACCATACATTTTCACTGGTGACGTCAACTCATGGAGTGTGCTTTGGGGTTCCCTTAAAACTAACTTTATCACAAAATCCGACCTAACCATATTGAATGACGGTTCTCCCACCGTCAACGCACAGCTCGCTCACCCATCCTGATGTCTCATGCTGTTCTTCAATACTCTTCCCAGAAATAACTTGGCACATCTCAGATGATCTGCACGGTAGCGATCACTTCCCAATATCTATTTCATTACTGCTATCACTCAGACATGAAACCATCAAACATACCCCAAAATACAAAACAGATCTGGCTAACTGGAACTCATTTAAAGATACACTTGTACATCATCTCGCAAAAGTTACCACAACCTCCTCTTGTATAAACAGGGAAGCTGTGAATTTACTTAAATGCATTCGGCATGCTGCTAATCACGCCATCCCCCAATCGTCTCCCACAGCGACCAAACGATACGTGCCCTGGTGGAACCCTGATTTGACTAGGCTAAGAACCGAAAAGTTTACGACTTTGAGGGCTTTCAAGAAAAATCCTACCCAAGTCAATCTATTGGCCTACAAAAAAGCTAATGCTCTTTTTAGGAGATTGCTAAAAATCAGCAAGACAAAACGCTTTGAGGACTTTACAGGATATATTAATCCAAACTCATCCCCAAGCGCAGTTTGGAATAAAATAAGGACTTTGACAGGCAACTCAACACATAAAAACATATTGTCTATTAACACGCAAGCTGGCTCTATAACCGACCCTATCGAAATCTCCAACTTCTTTGCCCAAACCTGGTCATCCAATTCAGCAAACTCAAACTTTCCATCGGCCTTCAACACCAATCGATTGGAAAGCCTCAATATAATTCCAATACCTGCAATGAACGCAGCAGCACAACGTATTGAAACTAATATCACTATGCTTGAATTTGAGAGTTGTCTATGCAAATTACAAGGCAAGACACCAGGGCGTGATAGGATCTCCTATCCGATGATAAAAAATCTTCCAGATTCAGCTAAGTTAAGACTTTTATCGTTGTATAATAATATTTTCAGTAAAGGTATTATACCTCAAAGCTGGAAAATAGCTACCATCATACCCATACCTAAACCCAAGAACGATACTCGTATTGTGAATGTAAATAGCTATCGTCCAATATCACTGCTTCCTTGCTTATCAAAGGTTCTTGAAAAGATAATTGCAAACAGAATTTTATGGCTAACCGACTTTAAAAAGCTTTTAAGTCCTAACCAAGTCGCATTCAGGCCAAGAAGAGGGTGCATAGATGCCCTTCTCCACATAGACTACGTTGTCACAAACGCCCTCTCAGCACGTAACCATCTGACAATCCTAGCCTTAGATTTTGAAAAGGCCTTCGACCGCGTAGGTATACACCTTATTCTTAATAAATTAAGAGAATGGGGAGTAGGACCGAACATCTTTAGATATTTTAAATCCTTTTTAACGAACAGAAAGTGCTGCATAAAAATTCGAAACATGTTCTCAGCTCTCATGCCGTTCGATAATGGTATCCCCCAAGGATCTCCATTGTCGGTCATATGTTTTGTAATCGCTTTTAATCAACTAAGCGACATTATATCCAATTACAAGGATCTAGATCACTGTATCTATGCTGACGATGCATATATACTTTGTAAATACAATGATCTCGATAAAACAAAGTCTGTTTGTTCTAGCTTGCTTAGCGACATTTATGAATGGTCTTATATTTCTGGCTGCAAACTTTCCTTAGAAAAATTTAAATTAATTCACATTTGCAGAAAGAAAAATTGTACAAGCGTAGATTTAACTATTAACAACACCAAAATAGAAACAGTATCAAACCTCAATGTTCTAGGCCTTTTAATTAACAACAGGTACAACTGGAAACCTCATTGCACTAGTCTTAAGAAAGCATTAGCAGCACGGCTCAATATTATTAAGTATCTAGCATCTAAGAAAAGTAATGTTCATGTTAACTCACTTTGCAATATTACTAAGTTGTTAGTTTTAAGTAAACTGGAGTATGCTTTGGTCATCTATGGTTCTTCTCCAAAATCCACAAAAAATATAATTGCACCAACATACCACCAAGCAGAAAGGAAAAGCCTAGGTGCCTTTCCAACAACACCACTCAAAAATATACTTGCTGAAGCTGGGCTCCCAACATTAGAAGAGCGATACTCTGAAATCATCATGAAACTTAATGTCAAGCTCCTCTTTCAAACAGGATCGATAGTAGACAAGGATACGAATAACGCCACTACCCACAAACGCAACAGGAGGATCCCTTCCGCAATACACAGGATCCTAGATTCTGGGTACAATTTAAACTTACCCTGCAGTAGGACAACAAAATTCACACCAACCCAACCACCATGGTTGCTAAATAGAGATTCAGTAATCCTCAACCTACAAGAGTTGCGAAAGGACGTGACAGGTAATGCTATTTACAAATCACGCTTCCTGGAGATCTCAACTGACTTAAAATGTAAAGGCTGGAACTTCTTGTATACAGATGGATCCAAAACAGAGACAAACACAGCATTTGCAGTTGTAAATCAAGAAGGGTCTATAATCGTACAGGGAATCCTACCAAACATTGCCTCCATCTATACCACCGAAGCACTAGCCATACTTGAAGCCACAAGGAGAAGCTCTTTAATTGCAGGAAAATGGGTAATCTGCTCTGACAGCCTGTCAATACTACAAAGCATCGCTAACCCACGTAACGACACAATCATTGTAGCAAAAATTCGTGATCTCCTAATTAAATCAAGATCCAAGATAAAGCTTATGTGGACACCAGGTCACGCAGGAATTAAGGGCAATGAATATGCAGACGCTGCTGCAAACTCTGTGCTAAAGGCCCCAGCTCTCACCTGTAACACCTTCTCTCGTCTTGACTTAAAGAGATACATCAAGCAGACATGCCACAGCCAACAACTACTTGAATGGGAACGTTATAACCACCATTACAAAACTGTCAACCCAATAAAAGTTCAGCCCAAATTTCCAACAAACATCCCCAAATTTGACATAAAAATGTTTATCCGACTCCGCCTTGGTCACACTGCATATACCCATCAACACCTGTTCAAAAAGGAACCACCACCAACCTGCCCCACTTGCTTCAGCAGAGTAACAGTTACTCATCTACTAAGCCCTTGCTTCCTTTCATCACCACTCCAAAACAACCCTAGTCCGGATCAAGACCCATTGCAACTTGCAAAGGAAGAAATATTGTGATATTAAAAAGAATGTTAGAAAGACTTAAAATCTCAGTGTAACTAACTATATACGAGTATGTAATCGTTTTTCTTTTTTACGCTAAAAGAGCCGAAAGCCGTTGCTGCTAGCTTGCTCTATTGTTTATATTAGTAACAATTTTCAATTGTATATTGATATTCTAATAAATAAATAAATAAAAAATATCAGGTGCAAAAGTTGACAAGGCAATCTTCTTGTGTAACACTGATGTTTCATATAAAAAGTTTTTGTAATTGGGAGGCCCAAGAATCCAAGGGGTTTTGAAGAAAAACCTGTGTCATTACCATATTGTATAATGTTTGTGTGGGTTCAAAAGATAGAACTTATTTCCTTCAACACAATCGCTTTATTCAGAATCAAAATACAACAAAAGTTTATAATTCAATCGCTTTTATCAACCACTTTTACTTTACTTGAACCACTTTATCACTACTCCCCATTCAATTTCAAATTTAGCTTTAGAACTGAATTCACCTCTGTTTGACGCCAGTGTTTATACTCTCTGCCATCTTTCGAGAACTTTCTGTACTAGAGAGCTCTCCATACTTATTTCCATTTTTTTTGGAAAATGTTCTGCTGCGGTCATTTATCATAGAGATTCCATTATTTCTTCATTGGATGAGTTATCTGGTATTCAAATATAGATGGCGCTAATCACATTTAAGCGGTTATCACACTGCTAATACCCTAAGGTTGTTCATCTCAAACAACTTCATCATTCATCGTTCCATTGGAGTGACACGTTCTATCCACATGGACCACCTTCATTTCCTCTCGATTCCCACACTGAATACGGTAGACAATGTCACTGATGGGTGACGAATCCCCAAAGTCGTTCACCTCCTTAGGCTCTGTAGATGTGAATTCAGATATCATTTCAATTAGCAACCGAACTGTTTGACGCATAGAGTCTTGGATGGTGTATGTCTTGTTGAACTTTGAACCGCTTTTCCGTAGGAAACCGTCCCACCGCAAATGGCCCACGACCTTAGACAGATGCTCATTCCATCGGATTGAAGGTGCAATGACATTGTGTTTGTCTTCCTTATTCCCAGATATTGGCACACTTCCTGGATGACTTTTTATTTAAAGTTTCGTCCTTGATCAGGGTGCAGTTCCATTGTTTCCGAAAATCGACTCACCCGGTTGTTGACTATCTGTTCTACTACGGTCTTAGCCTCTTGATTTGGGATCGCTTACTGAAGTAATCCATGACCACGAGGGTGTATCGGTTGCCATTCACGGTTTCGAGAAACGGGCTATACATTCGAATGGTGCTCGGACATTACATTGTCGCGTTCTTCCCTGCGGTTTAACTTTTGGGCCCTTGGTAATGGAACACGTCATGCACATCCTGTTTAGAAATGTCCCCTTACCTTCTTCAATGGTTTATTAATCCCTAAGTGACCTCCTGAGGTTATTCACTGTTTCTGGACAGCCACACGCAATATACGGGATGTTGTTCGATCTGCACTTTCCCATTGTCTCTTTATCAAACCATCTTGCACACGAAGCGAGTCACAGTGTTTACATTTGATTCCGCACGGTCGACGAGAGGGAGCATCAGCATTTGAGTCGAGTTTTAACATGAGGTGTTGCACTTCAAAGTGGAACCCATTCACTCATCAGGGTTCTAAAATTGTAGTAGCCATTTCAGAACTGCGTTATCTGTGCGATGAATGAACTTTTGTCCATAGAGGTACTCGTACTTATGAAAATTCTTCGTTGCTAGAATTAAAGCCCGAAGCCAAGTTACCTTGTGTAATATGGAACCACTTTGTACTGACCATCATGAACATGAGAGATCACAGCTCCAACTCCAACATTGCTGGGGTCTGCATCCGCGATGAACATTTTTTCGGGAGTGGGGTAACCAAAGATGGGGGCTTTGAAGCTGCCCCTTAAATTCTTGAAATGCTTTTTCACCCTCTCCAGACCACCTGAATTTTCGTCCTTTTTCCGTAAGTTGATGCAGGCTGGCATGGCAAAACTAGGCTTTGCTCTGTATAGTTCGTCTCCATAGATGATGTCATACGCAGTCCTCAAATAGGTGGTGTCTATAGATTTGGAGATCATCGGCTTTTCCCAAGATCTGTCGTAGTGTGAATATTTGATTGGTAGTGGACTTTAATAGCCTAACGCCACACTGATTTTGGACTAATCAGGTTATTGACAAACGGCTGCAGGTGTTGACACAATACTACTACAGATAAGATCTTGTAGGAGATCTTAAGAAGACTTATGGATCGGAAATACAACGCTGAGGTTCCATTCATCGGGCATACTTTCGTCCGACCATATTTTACAGACGAGTAGGTGTATGCTCATTATCAAGTCATCGCCTGCCGCTCTAACAAGTTCAGCAGTCTGGAAGTCAGCTATAGCAGCTTTGTTGGATTTAAGCTTAGATATGATTATCTTCATTTCATCCAGGTCGACTGGACGGAATTGTTGGCATACTAGGTTCAATCTTCCTGACAGTGGTATTTGGTTTGTCATCGCCTTTATATAGTCTACAGAAATGCACTTTCCAAATCCTCAGCATCGACTGTGACTCCAGTACTACTTGTACGTTCTCTTGTTCGTCTCTACAGGCTTCGGTTGGGGGGTTATATCCGTGGCATGTTTTTTATACCTTTTGGTAAAATTTCCGGGCATCCATAATACTGGAGTAGTACATTGTGCGTCGATCACAATGTGGTCAAAAAAAAAACTTTCCACCCTCGGTATGTGCATCAATGACAACTTAATTCGGAATGACCACATATTCGATGTCGCCAAAAATGCTGCGAAATGTCTAGGTTTCCTCAAACGATGTAAAAACTTCAAACTTCGCCCCCTCTGACCTGGCTTCCATATATAAGGTGTTTATTCGCCCAAAACTGGAGTACAATCAGGTGCCCCTAAGACCTCTTTGCACTTGCTACATAGGATCCAAAATCGTGCGATAAAACTCATAGGTGATGGTAGCATCACCCAGTCAATGGACAATGTTTTATCGCTATTTCCGCCACCAGTGCCCCATTGAAATTGTCAGTAGCATTCCGCTCCTTCAAACCTTCAACCGTAACACCCGTCTCGCTAGGAATGCTCATCAGTATACCCTCAAGCCCACTTTCGGACGTACTCTGAAATATCGTGATTCATTCCTAAGCTGAATAACTCGCTTGTGGAATGCCTTGTCGAGCTCTCTATTTCCTATTCATTATAATATTCTGACATTTAAAACTAACGTACATCGGTACCTATCTTTCTTCCCTCCCTAATTTTCCTTTGCCTGCGCTTTGTACAAAGTTGACTGTTGATTGATCAGGAGTTCTCAAAGTCCGCTTATGAATATCGAGACATGGAAACCGTTATTGGAGGTAGAGTCGTTTTGGCTATACCTTCCGACAGTACTGCCAAAGTACTCTTCCTAGTTTTGCACTTGCAAAACAGAAGCCATCTTGGTATCGCCATATTTCTTCTCTGTGGGGTCGTCCACGCATACAAGGCTAATGTTGGCAAATTTAGCCTTAATGCGGATTGTTACGAAGCACTCGTTAACATGTCGGAAACTTGAGACTTCTTGTCTAGGTCTACCTCTAACAACAAATTCGCATCCAAATAGGCGCTGCTTTTGCCGTCAGTCGAGCGGCATTTCTTTGAGGGCGGTAATATCTGCTTCGCAGCAGTCCAGGGCTTATGCTCGTTGCTCGGCTGTACGAGGACTATTAAGGGACCTAACATTCCACATCCAGATCCGAAGTTAGTTGTCCTTGTTTCGTTTTCAGGGGTTGTCAACAGTAGATCCATCCGTATCCGAGGCATGTTGTTGCTTCATAACTACAGAGGTTTTCCTTAGATTTTATTTCACCGTTGATTCCATCTGGAAAATTCATCCGCTGTCCAGTTCCCGTCAGCACTCGCGCATTGGGCAAGTTATGTCTGGATGGATATCGACCAGTACCCAATGGTTACCACTTGGGATACACTGGGGGATACGGGATAAATGTTCTGGTAGTTCGTTATGTTTGGCTACCACTATGCATTTTAGTAGTACCAGGCTACTTGAAATGTCCGAAAATCAGTGATATTGGAGCTACGCCTTGCTTCGATCTTACCATCATTAATTTAGTTGACAAAGCAGTAAGTGTGCTCATGTTAAGTGAAATTCTGTCCCTGCTAAAGTCAATTAGCTTAAGTTCATTTGCAGATCTGCCTTCTTTCTTGTCCTATCCTGACACTTTTTCTAATTTCGACGAACGGCTCGTAGGTTTTGTTGCGGAGCTCGTTAAAAAATTCTTTGGTAGCATCGCCCATTTTGTCTGTTGCGGCGTGAGCACAATAAGGCTGTTGTTTTTTGCTTCGCAACAGAAGGATACTTACGTGCCTGGATAGTTAACCAGGAGAATAGGATCTTTCTGAAGCCTTAGATCTCAGGTCCAAATCGGTTGAAGTACCTGTAGTGCTGGTTGTTCACGCCACCGCAAATTTCAAACTTTTGCTGGTACAAAAACAGTAGAAATATCTGTGCGGAAGCTTCAATGTACCTATCATAACCGACATCAAAAACTGCATAATAAAAATGATGCCAAAACAGTGCCCGACATAAACAATTCATAAATACCACACGCAACGAAACAAAATGTGTAGACATGGTTTTAGATGCAGAACTCTTTGGAAAGGACGCATAAGAAAGCAAATTGATGAACTCGGCCTAAACACTAAGACAATTTCATAGCTAATCGGCGGCCGATAGGTGTGATATAGAACAATCTTTTGCTCTATAAACCAGGTGTGAAGGTAGTAGTTACGTATGGTATCCATGTATAGGGGTGTGCTAAGAACAATGTCATCAATGTCATTTGACTTCAGAGCACAGAGCTGCGCCCTATTGTCAACACACAATGGTGCATCTGGAATGATAGAGGGGAAAATATGAAACACAGTACGTAAATCGAGATGTATCCACACTTCTTAACCAAAACAGGGCAATTGGATCACTCCAACACACTCCCTATTAATGACTTCAATAGAGGAACTACTGTATCTGTTTTTCAAACTTCATGCCAGCCCCAGACAGTTTAAATCTTCAAGATTCAAAGACCGCTTCCCTCGGGAATGCTTGAATCAATAATTGAATACAATACACGATGTTTCAAGGATTATCGGAATATATCCATTGAGAAGCGATTACCCAGCAACTTAAAGCGAAAAGTTAATTTTCGTTAAAGTAAGAACGAATTTTACGAATTATGGCATCGAAATATACGATTTCCTCTCCACGGATATTCGTGGGAGAGAAGTTATTAATATCTTCATCATCCATGTGTAAGCTGTGAAAATTACTTTTTGCGTAGTTATGCGGTTGATCTTTTTTGATAAATCCTTCATTTCGCAGCATATCCGTAGCAAGGCATAGCACAACAACAACAGTCGAAACGAAGTTTGAGTAAATGATTAGTTTGGCAGAGACATTTCGGTTAGCGGTAATAAATTCCATCCGCATGCCCTCTATAATTAGCTTCCTCGATGATATCTAAAATTCATATCCTTCATGTTCTTGGTATTTTTTTCGAATCAACTTTCTAGCACACACACATAAATTACTGACATTTTGATGGTCTAGGAGTACATGTCAGTTAAACTTGTGGAAACGTACACTAAAAAAAGAAAAAAGGACAATAACGACGGCGGGCGATAGCAGAGCAAAAACAGCAGCAAAAAAAAAAACGACAACCCAACGAGGAAATGTTTATGTTGTCAGCAAGCGTATGGTCACTGACTTTTGGTATTTCCTTCGACCATGCATTATTTAAGGGTCCAGGATATTAATCGTTTTATGAGTACATGCGTATGCTTCATGTAGAATTGGAATTTTAATAATTCAATAAAAAACAAAAAATGGAAAATGGGGGCAAAAATCATACTCAAGCCATTATTTAGGGACCTTTGACTGGGGCTGATGCCAACGCCAATGAAATGCCCAAGTGATTTTCATAAATTTCGAATGCTGTGCTGTTGTCATCATCGGGCAAAGCCAAACGGATCGAGCATGCTTGGGAGGGAAGTGTCTACGCATAAGTCGCCAAGAGCCACCAACAGCCACCAACAGCCAAAAGCCAAGAGCCGAGAGCCAAAAGCCATGAGCCAAGTGCCACCCATGTTGTGTGGGCTCTGATTATTTAAAACTTTATTATCAATTAGTTGAATTTGCAGTAATACTCGTAGCATGAGCTGCTGCTTGTTAATGAAATTGCGGTGACAATTATAGTTCTAGCCTTTTGTTCTTCGAGGTTTCGTCGGGTGGCGGCTGCTGGATACCGGATGGATATGTCGATGCCAGGCTTCACTTCTTTCTAAACGAAGCTTAACAGTCACCGACCGGGTGTCTTTTATGCTCGTACGAGTATGCCTTTTGAACATATACATGAGTATACGTATACCTATGTATGTATGTACATGTACTCGTATAACTCGTGTACGTCAGCTATTAAAGTGAGTCGTCTTTGGACCTGAAAGGATATTTATTTAATGAAAATGGAAATGGAAATGGAAATGGGACTGATGCCTAACCAAACCAAACCAAACCAAACCGAACCGAACCGAACCGAAATTAAGAGGCAACAAACTGTATTCTGAGTGAGGATAATTAACTTAGATATGAGAATATCCATACGCACACTACCTACGAGCAGATATACCCATTTATGCCCTTTTGTTGGCATTGTCACATTGACAGTGGTATTGCCAGCAGTAGTGGTGGTAGCACGAGTACATACAATTTTGTGTTAGGGACGAGGTTAGAAAATTACCGTCATTTGAATTTGCTGTGGCCTCAGGAGAACTGGCATCCGAATAGTGGGTTCCTTTTGTAAATTCGGTTACAGTGGTTTTCCAGAATGGAATGGAACTTTGACATATTTAATTATTTTGTTAAGGATGAAAGTATTCATATATACACACATACTCGTACGTTTTGCATAAACTGTTACCCCCATTTGGGAAGGTACTACATAGCTTGAGGATACTTTATTTTGTCAACTAGGGAAATAACTTTAAACAGGATTCTTGGATTTTATTTGAGTTTTTTTTTTTTATTACAAACAAAACGACAAAGAATCAAACTCTACTCGCACTCGTAAATCACACAGAGGACACAATTTGTGTTTGAGTTACATTACTGACTCAGTGGAAAAGATGTCCTGCCATACCGGCTTATCAAAAAATTCATTAATACGAGATTGATGTATAAAATCTGAATAAGGGTTGCGTTTATTATATATCTTATGATTGCATAAGTTATTTATTGTTTATGTTGAATTGCAAAACTTAATCATTTTTAGACAGCAATAAATAATAGAACCTTTTTGTTCTCGGGGACTTTAATGTTAATATTAATATTCTGGACAATAGTGATACTGTTTACTCTTATCTATCACTTTTAGCATCGCATGGGCTAACTACGTTTATAAATGAGCCAACTAGACCAATATCCGAGACGTGCCGAGTGTATTTTTGATCTTAAAATTACTGATCATTCGATGACCGGGTTATTAGGTTAGCATTCTTAAAGAAAAATTTTCCCATTGTCCCGCATCACCAAGCAAGATAGGAAAAATTGATTTCAACAAGCTCAAGTCAGTTCTCCTTTCTGAGCTCTGGCAAGAAGTAAAGGGTTTTCCAATAGGGACTTGACAACTTTGAATTTAATTTGTGAACGTACTCTTTCACTAATCATCAAACTGTCACTGTCAATTTATTCAGTAAACTCGACATTTTCATTTCGTGGTAAAGTACGCGAACGAACAACGTCTGCAAATTATAAAAATTTTCTGCCGAAATTCAGAGTCGGTGACTGCAACTGTAAGGGCGTTAACTCCAATTTCCGGTCGTAACTCTCGCCCTGGTAGACAGGCAATAACAAGTTTAGTGCAAAAATTTCAGTCTACATATTCGTCGGAGTGTCGAAAATATCGCTGCCGTTCAGGCGTCCGTAGCAAACGATCCAAATCAGTCAATTTCACGGCGTTCTCAAGAATTGACCACATTATGGCGTATTTTGCGTAAGGATTGTTGTGTTCCGTGAAATAAAACATCTAATTATACTTCATTATAATTATTCAGATACTTAATATTTATTATTTTAACTCAGGTTACAAGACTAGTTAAGTAGGTTAGAATGAATGCGAAACGATTAGGGTGAGAGCCAGTAGCGAACTGCCTCGCTTAGATGACGTGTGCATCATCCTTAAAACTGGAGCTAAGTACCCTAATTTCATTAACTCCCATACCCTAAACCCCACATCTCATCCCTCATCCAACTTCATATCCAATCATTTATCTCCCTCCTCCAATGCTCCTATTCTTGATCCCCTTTTTCCCCCCACTGTTAAACTAACACAGCAAACCAATGGCACTACAGAAAGTCGATATGCTCTCTCTAGGCTCAGAGAAAGAAAGATATATGAAAACATTCGTCTCTTTCTAGCCTATCCACATGACAAATCGGACTCGGTCTGCTACGAAGGGAAGTCCAAAACCAGCGTCATTGTTTCCATCCAGCATAAAGGCCTCCCTACCGACCCTATCAGTCTCAGGAACCTTTATGTCAGGTACCATGAGATTTTTAACATGTCCCCTCAGAAAGTAGCAGACTACCTCGCTGCATTCGGCAACTATGTTCACTCTAAACGAGTATCACACCTACAGCGAAGCCGAGCCGACCACGACAAATTTTTTCGTCCATAACGTGCCTCCCTTGCCAGCGCTTAAACCATCCTGCCTCACACCTCCACCCCACAACATCCCTCTTACATTTTACTACCAGAATGTAAGAGGTCTTTGCTCTAAAACCAATGCTGTCCTACGTCAATCGCATGCTCTTCCCTTTGATATCTACGCCTTGACCGAAACCAATTTGATTCCCGACATAAAGAACCAGAAATTGTTCCCTCCTACTTTTAATGTTTTCCGCGACGACGATCCTACCCGCACAAATAAAGATTCCCCCTGTCGAGGCGTCCTACTGGCGATGGACAACAGCCTTAACTCTTCCCCCATTACAATGTCTTCATCCTCTAAAGCCGACTTTGTCGCAATAAAAATATCACTGCCTCTCAAGTCCCTTTACGTTATATGTTGCTATATCCTACCAGCTCAACCTATCGAATCTTACCAATTTGTTATTGATGCGATCGATCATTTAATTGACCTGTCAGACCCTATTGATGATATCCTTATTTTCGGCGACTTTAATCTTCCTCAGCTGCAGTGGACTCCATCAGATGATCAATCGTTTTTCATCGCTTCAAATGCCAACTCAGCTAAGGAATGTCTCTTCTTAGATCGCTTAACAGACTCAAGTCTATGCCAAGTCAGTGGTATATCCAATTTTATGGGCAGGCAATTAGACCTTATTTTCACAACAGATCCAATTAACTCCTCAGTCTCACTTTGTCCCCTAACTCTCTCAACAATCGATAACTACCATCCCCCCCTTCTACTTTCATTTTTTCATAACTCTTCATTCCAGTCCACTCCTCCCACAACTCTCTCATCCCACGACTTTCATAAAGCAAACTTTCACAAAATCAGTGAATATCTCAGCAGATCCCTCTTTAACTTTCACAACCTAAGTATAAATGATGCCTTATCCATTTTTTATAAAGAAATATTTAATTCTTTTTCCCTTTACGTTCCGCTTACCCGCCTTAAAACATCATCTACTAGTCCTCCCTGGTATAATCGCAAGCTTCGTTCCTTACGAAATCAGAGAAATAAGTTATTGGCTGTTTTCCTGCGTACCAGATCCTTTACCGACTATTCCAACTATCTTGGTGCTTGTCTTCATTTCACCGAACTTTACGATTCCTTTTACCAGCGCTACCTTAACAATGCGCAAGTCAACCTTATAAACCACCCTAAGTCCTTTTTCCAATTTGTTAACTACAAAAGAAAGTCCGATGGTTACCCTCCTTCCCTCTCTTTCAACAACAGGTCATCAACCGATCCACTCACCATTGCCAACCTATTTTTAAACAATCCTTCACCAACGACTCCTTTGTACCAGATCCATCCTATTTTAGTTACCTACTGAACTTCTCCAATGGCCCACTTCTCTCTCATATTTTTGATCCGTCTTATATCGAACATAAATTACACCAACTCAATGACGAATTCACACCCGGCCCAGATGGCCTCCCTGCCATATTTCTTAAAAAATGTTCTTCCTCTCTTTCCCTTGCCCTTTCTAATCTCTTCCGTCTATCCCTTTCACAAGGAGAATTTCCTCAGGTTTGGAAAACCTCCTTCATAACCCCGATCCACAAGAAAGGATCAAAGAATGAAATAACCAACTATCGTCCCATCGCTAAACTCTCCCATATACCCAAACTCTTCGAAAGTATTTTGTATGAAGCTCTAAGCTTCCAATGCAAATCACTTATTTCCCCTAGACAATATGGCTTCCTAAAGGGTAGGTCAACAACCACAAATCTCGTTGAATTCGTATCCTTTGCCCTCTCTGCCCTAGAAAATGGCAATGAAGTCGATGTAGTTGCAACCGATTTTAGCAAAGCCTTCGATAAAATCTCTCATCGGTTAATCATCTTCAAATTGTCTGCCCTCGGCTTTGAACCCATATTGTTAAAATGGATATCCTCTTACCTCGAAAACCGTTTTTACAGTGTTCGTTTTAGGTCAGCCCACTCCGCTCCATTTTTGGCCACCTCTGGAGTTCCACAAGGCAGCCATCTCGGTCCCCTTCTTTTTATATTAACCATAAATGATCTCGATATGATCATCAAACACTCGTCTGTCTCCCTTTACGCCGACGATACCAAATTTTTCAAAACCATTTCTTCTCCCCATGACTCTTTCCTCCTTCAACAAGATCTTGATAGTTTCTCGATCTGGTGCCTCAAAAATTCTTTGGAACTTAACATCGCCAAATGCCAATCCATCACCTTCTCACATAAGCGGAACCAATCTCCTCCCCGACTCTATCTTCTCCATAACCAACCTATCTCCTCCGTACAATCTCTTCACGACCTCGGCATTTTGTGTGACAGCGAGCTCAACTTCCGTTTACATATGGATGAGATAATCCTCAAAGCCAACTCTGCACTAGGCTTTGTAAAACGGTGGTCCAAAGAATTCACCAACCCATACGTGACCAGGTCCCTCTATATTACCTTTGTTCGCCCCCTCCTAGAGTACGCCAGTCAAGTATGGTCCCCATATCATCGTGTTCATATCTCGAGAATTGAAGGCATTCAGCGCCGTTTTCTTCGATTTGCTCTCCGAGGTATGCCCTGGGACGATCTTTTTAATCTGCCCCCCTATCAAAACCGTTTCAACCTTATCAACTTAAACACCCTTGAAGATCGCAGAGATGCTGCAGACTTTCTCTTCATTCATCAACTCCTTTCAGGTCACGTATTTTCCTCAACACTAACCCTCGTAATCTACGTACCCCTCGACTCTTCTATCTACCAACCCACCACACCTCCTATGGCGCGAACGAACCAATCTCCCGTATGCTACGTCAAATCAACTCAAACCCTACCGTCTTTGATTTCCACCGCACCACTCCCTACCTCAAATCCGTTCTCCTTCACCACTCCAACCAACCTTAGTTTTAAGTTTTAGTTTAAGTTTAATTTGTAAGTTATAGCTTGTATTAAGCCGAATAAATGGGGGCGTTCGCCCCCACCAAAATTAAATTACTTTCAGGTAATCCGGCGATAACCTAGATATAATCTCGCCGTGAGTAAACCAGCCAAACCTATTCACCTTTGTACGAAGATTATTATTTTTAAAAGTTCATAAAAGAGGCTCAAGTACGAGTACGAGTATGTTCCAGTCGTATTCGATAATTTTCTAACACTCTTGCGTATTTATTTCGAACGTTTGTGTGAAATGTGAAATGAGCGAGTTTATATCGACACTCCACAATATGGGACGAAAGCAATCATGCTGCCGTCAATGTCTTATCTTGATGGAGATTTCCTTAAATTGGAAACAGACCATGATGATAATTAAGAAAAATAATAAGCACAGATCCTTGCCAACGACAAAACAAAACAAATTTTCCAAAGCCATATTCTGGGATTACTATTGCATGCCTCACTGCCCAAATGGGTTGTTAATTTCAATACAACTGATTGTCAACTTTTTTCCTTGGCACTTTCGCCTCCGATTCACTCCCTTGCCTTGTCGTTTTGCCAGAAAAAATCCTTTTCGCCAAATTCGAATCTCACAATTTTCAAGTCACCGGCATTTGCCCCAAATTTTTGAAAACCATTTCACCCTCACCGCTCGCGCTGTTGCCGTCATTCTCGTCCTTTATTTTTCTGTATTACGTTGTTGCCTTCTATGTAGTTGTTTGTCCTTAGTCTAGGAAAATATTGTATATATCGCAACATCGAAATAATCCAGCGGCCTGGCAAAATGACAAAACGACAGTGGAATCAGGCAAACGAGAAAAACGTTAGAGAACAACAGAAATGGAAGAGAGAGAGAGAAAAAAATCAGTTCAACAAACGACAAAACATCCAGACTGATGGTACTGAGATGTGGTACTGTGAAGTAGGCATCTCTGTCAGTCATCCCAAGCGATTGTAATTCGAGCTGATATCACTTCAAAACTAATGCAAACGGATTTGTCTGTCTTTGGTTTTTTCATGCAAACAAAACCGTTAGGGTCTTATCCGCTTCATGCTATAGAGGCATATTTAAAGAGAAGTAATGCCCTCCGGGTTAGATGCATATTAAATCGTGAGACGCTACCCATTTCCAACACACAACATCCAACACCGGATAGTCAACGTCTAAACAAACATATGGCAACCGCACAAAGGTAGAGGAACTCCTAAAAGCTCTCGCCTAAACACATTTCCAAGCTGTCAACTTGGAATCATACGGACCAAAACATCAACGCTCGCATTGTCATTGGTTGGCTTTCAAAAGGACTTGGTGAGGTAAAAATTGTAGTTTGAGTCTGAGTCCGAGGGTGTCTATGGTTCTGGTGCTCTTTTAGCTCTGGTGACTGCGGTAGAACATGCATCCTGCAATTTCTCTGTGGTTAACCGGAACATTTCACAGAATTTAGGGAGAACAAAAGCCCCGTGAAATTAACAGATAAACACTTTTTTTTTTTTGGTTTGCTGTGCAACTACACCTACTCCCCATCACTGTAAGCACGAGCACTCCTAACAAGTCAACTTGTACGAATACGATAAACACAAGTAACTCGCAAGGCTATATGTTACTATCGTAACGTCGGACTAATCACAGCAAAACTGTCACTGAATGCAACATAAAAAGTCAGGAAGTTGTAAAGGCACTTGTACTTACTCGTATAGTGCACGACTACGACAAGGACTACGAGTACGGCTACGAATGCGAGTACATACTCGTACACATGCATATTTCTGGATTTGTATCCTTTGTACACAAAGTAACTCGGTTCCACTATTGTCCTGGGCGACGAGCGTGATGGTTAACAAGGACGTTTTTTCCTTTGTGGCACTCTTGGATGCTAACACTGTTCCAGTAATTGAAAAGTGATATCGCAGAAGGATAATGCATACAGTTTTGTCCAGCGTTGCCAAGAGGTTTTCTACAAATAAGTATTTTTCAAAAACTTCATTTTTTGTACGAGTATGCCTTGCAATGAAACAAGTCACTATCAGAATGAACTATGGGGCTTGAGTGCTCAAATTTCTTAAACTTACAACTGTTATCTGATTTGATGTTGTAACCTCGTGGATATAGGGCTAAGGCATCGCTTTGACGATTGTGGTTTCTTTCTGATAGGGCGGATTTCAATAAGTGAAATCGTACGTCAATCTACATATGTCCACGGCTAGCAGACTTCATTTACGGCCGTGAGTTACGACTCAGAAGAATCTGCACCAAGGGTAATATGCGCTCACACAAATACAGCTTAAGAATTTGATGATTAAAAAGATACTTTTCATGGTTTCCCTTACAGACATTCGACTATAAGAAGCGACCTAAGGCGAAGTGAGAAACATGTTCCGCGATATAAATGTAATCTGAGGAAACAAGTCACCATTGACAGTTGGAGAGTGGGCCTAAATGGCTAGAGCATTTAAAACCATCAACTTTGCGACGGATAAGATTGTTTCGATATCCAGCGCCTGGTGCGATCTGCCCAAGATTCACTAGGAGAAAAGCAGTCTCCTGGTCAATTAGCCGTCAGTAAAATTGATTATATTCCGATTAATGGATGTTTGAAGCAAATTTTAAGAATACCAACAAGTACGAATACCTAGTAAGGAAAAGCACACTCGCACTCAATCTCAAAGTACTGCTTAAGCCCAAAAAATTTATTTAGAGTACTTATACCTAAGTATGAGTACAGAGTACCTCAACATATAAAATATCTGCCTGAGTACTCGTACAAACGTGAGTTTGCCACAACAAAATCCAGGTTCATCACTGCGTCCACCACCGCAACAAATGCCAGGCAGCACAGTTATTGGACCATTCAGTGTTGCAGGCAGTAGTCCAGTGAAACCACCATTTAGTATGCCACCACCACATTACTAGTAGTGGTGTACCACCGCCTGGTCCACCTGGTACAGTTGGTGCTCCACCAGGTACACCGACCAGCGTTGCATCAGTTCTACCAGGAACAAATGTGATGGTAGTCGGCAATAAAGCGCCACTGCCGCCAAGAAAACGTTTGGCCAAAAGTTATGTCTGTCCCATTGATCCATGGCGAATATTTATGTCTCCACGCTCTGGCTTACTATCCGAAAATACGTGGGTCCTCGATATACTCAACTTACATTGTGCTGTATTTTGGTTTGGATCATCTACCTGGTTTGCTTAGTTTACTCTTTGACCATCTCCAGAAGAACCTTGCCGAAATGTTTGACTACGAGAATACCGCCTGCGTCACAAGCATAAGCAGTCATAACAACACTTAGTAACACTAATAGCACTATGAGAATAACGCCGACGCAGATTGCAATTACACTGTGGACTTGGGTCAATTAATGCCACCCACGAATCCAGAAGAGAAGATTCTGCTTCTATCGAAGACAACAAACTACACAATGGTCTCGCGAAAGAATTTGCCGGTGCGAATACAAAATGCCGAAGATTATCGCATCAAATCATGGAACTACGACTCAAACAGAAACTACCAACCAACAGTTCCATTTGGTAGTGATGACTGGACATATGATCATATCGAACGTGATCCATATGACGGTGTTGTCGACGTATTTAAGTCTGAGATCATTGGCATACCATTTGGATGGTACATTGGTGGAAGAAGAGGCATTGGGTATAGTAATTCCGCGAGTAGAAAAGACAAAAGTGGCCGGCTAGTATACGACCATTTAGAACACGACGAAGACCATGTAGCAGATGATGACGAAGACACATAAGTATGTCCAGCACTACGACTAGTAATAATAATAAGAATGAACTCAGCAGTATAGTCGGGGGTAAGAAATCGAAATTGAGTTTCCTCGAAGGAAATAGCGGTGGATTAATAACAACGGCAACAACCACTTCTCTTGCCATCAAAACGGAAGTGAAAAACGAAGAGCCCGACGAATTGGTCTCCGAACAAAGCAGTGATAGTCTAATCAAATCGAAGGATAACCTTTTGCTGGACAGTGATTGTCGTCAAGTTGACATGGATATTGAACATCCACGAGAGTTACCAAACGGCGGCGGCTCTCCATCCGCAGTAAGAGGAACAAATTTCGATCCAAAATCAAGTGTATGTGATCCAGCATTGGTGCTGCAGCATCGACATTCGTCGATCGGCCTATACACGTGATGAAGCCAGTCTTTATTTGGTGATTGAGAATCAAGATTCGTTTGCTCGTCGTTGCATATGCCTCCCGACCATATTCCGCAATTTAACCTTTGTTCCTCGCAATGAAACAATTCTTGCGAAAGCTCTATCTTCTAAATTCCTTGCTTTACTGTGTAAATTACTTCTGCTCAATCATTTATTTATTTATTTATTTATTTATTTATTTATTTATTTATATTCATTGTACATATAAGATATAAATTTTACATCTTTTAAGGTGCACATGCTTATATTACATTTCAGAGTTAACACATTTTATATAATACACTTAAACTTGTAAAGGGAATTCAGTTTAAAAAGTTAAATGAAGATAAAGAAGAAAAGAAAGGGAAGAGAGAGGAGATATGAGAAGATAAGATAGAACATGTAAAAAAATAAAAAATAAAAAATAAATGCAGGAATTAGGAGTTTTCGGCAAAAAATGTAAAGGTCTTTTTCCCGAAAGTGTTTGTGTTGCTTATAAGTTTAATACTGAGGGGAAGTTGGTTCCAAAGTTGAACGGCATGAACAAAAAATTGCCTTGAGGTCAGAAGGTACTTATATCTGGGTAGAAATATTTGCAATGTCCGATTACTTCTTGCAAACTTAATATGGTCAAAAAGATATTTTGGTTCTTTAGATTGTATTACTTTTTTTAATAAGAGCAAAGTTCGATATTTCAGAAGATTTGATAAGGAGCAGCCCGCTATTTGTTTAGAGTAGTCGGAAATGTGGTCGTATCTTTTCAGATCAAATATATATCTTGCGCAGCTATTATACGCAACAGTAAGTTTTCTCTTGGACTCAAAGCTCATGTTAGCAAATAGCTCGCAGCTGTACAGAAAAATGGGTAAAATAAATGATTTTATTAATCTGAGCTTCACATTGGTTGGTAAATACTTTGCTGTGGGACTTAGGCCTCGAAGCGCACCATAGATTTTTGAAACTGTCCTATTAATATGTACATCCCAGTTTAGGTCGAAATTAAAGTAAACCCCAAGATTTTTTGTGTTTTCCACATATGTGATTGGGTTCTGGTTGAGGAGGAGAGTAGGGAAGTATTCTTTACATTTGCTTCTGCTTAAGATCATGGCTTTAGTTTTTGTTAGATTGAGCTTCAACTCATTTTTAGCCGCCCAAGATGAGATTTTACACAATTCCTGATTCATTCTGCTAGAGGCTGGAATTATATCCGCTTTTGAAAACATTTTATAAATTTGAACATCGTCTGCATAGATATGGTATTCGGAATCTGTAAAATATTCAATTATATCGTTAATGAAACATGAAAATAAGAGGGGTCCTAGCACAGAGCCTTGTGGGACGCCCATTGGAACCTTTAATCTACTAGAGCACTTAGTTTCATGAAACACATACTGTGACCTATTGAAAAGGTATGATCTGATAATCTTGCATAAGGAGTTTTCAAAGGAAAACTTAGTCTTAAGTTTATTCAGTAAAATGTTATGATTGACGCTGTCGAATGCCTTTGAAAAATCCAAGAATACAATCAATCCCACCATATCCTTGTCGAACCCAGCACGAATATCTTCACAAATTTTGATCAGAGACGTGGTGCAATTGTGTTTTGCACGAAAACCGGATTGATGGTTAGCAATTAGTTTCTTATTATTAAGAAAAACCTTTATCTGATTGCTCATAATTGTTTCCATAACTTTGCTCAAAAATGGTAAAATGGAGATTGGGCGGTATTCGGTTTTGTTAACTGGGAAGGGCTTAGGTAATGGCAAAACTTTGGCTATTTTCCAGATATTAGGAAAAACAGAAGTGGTCAAAATAGTATTAAAAATAAACGTTATCTGGTAGTAAGACGGGTAGGAGAGTCTTAATAAATTCCGGTTGGATGTTATCTGAACCAATAGCCAATAACATAAGTGAAAAAGTATCTCCTTGATTAGTATAGGAACGAGGAACGTGTGAGCTTACGGTCGATTGGGGTTGGACGAATTTCCGATTCAATTCCTCGATATTTATTTGATCTGTAATAGATTGCTTACTTCGACTTATTCCAGCCTGACGAACGTTTTTCCAAAAAGTGGAACTAGAATCACCAGGATTAAATCGGTTTTTAAAGAAAGATTTTTTGTTTCTCCTTATAAGATAAATGACTGCATTACGGGCAACTTTGAATTCATTATGAATAACAGAACATTTATATCTTCGCCATCTCGCATATAAATCATCACGCGCCTTAATGTGGTTTCTTACTTCTTGTGTTATCCATGGACAATTGTTTTTTTTATGTTTTACATTCACATGATTGTTAAAAAGGTAATAAATATTATTATTGAAGTATTCAATCTGTTTATTAACATCACATGTTGAGTAAATAGGTGACCAGTCAACGTTTCGAGTATCATTGAACAGATCCACTAAATTTATTCCCGAATAATCGCAATAGATTGCAGACGTATCCACTGTGTTGGTAAAAAGCGCGTTAAGTGTCACGAAAATTAAGTCGTGATGTGAGAAAGCAGGTGCCAGAAGTTGGTCATAATGCATAACCAAGTTGGTACTAGAAACTAGAAAAACATCTAACAAGGTGGATGTACAATTTGGTTTAAAATGTGTGGGCTGCTTGGTGTTAATAAAACTTAGGCCAAAAGAATCCACCATTTCAATGAAATGTTTATTTTTATTATCTAATAAATTAATATTAAGATCTCCGCAAATTAGAATATCAGTGTACAAGGGAACTAACTCTTCTAGAAGATTTCTTACTAAGGTAGAAAGCGCTACATCAGGTGCCATATAAATGCAACCAACTAAAAATTTACCACATTCACTCACTATTTCAATAAATAGATATTCTATTGATTCGTTGAACGACGACTTTTTTATGACATTAAAATTAACCGAATTTCTAATAAAAATAGCTGTCCCTCCTGCCAGTTTATTACATCTATCAGCGCGTTTAATTTTAAAATTATTTAGTTTGAAAAGATCGTCACACATCTCCGGCTTTAACCAAGTCTCAGATATACATATGATATCAACTTTGCTACTATCAAAAAGTATACGCAAGTCGTCTATTTTATTTTTTAAACTTTGGGCATTTAGGTGACAGATATTGATACCTTTCTTTTGTTTGCATAATATATCAACCAGGATATTGCATTCGACCATGGAACCGCCCTCGATGTTAGAGCCAGCGAGGGCACCTAGTAACAACAAAAAAACCAACACCAACACTTTCGGAAAGCTTGACACAAAACTTAATTAAAGGTAAAGATTTAGGTTTTAAGAATAATATAATATAATAAGAAGGAAGAAAGAAAGAAGATAGAGATTTAAAATTATAAAGAAAAGGTAAGAGAAAGAACCCCAAAAACTCGTAACTCGTAGTTTTATACAGGGAGAAAAGGAATGGTGGTGGGATTATTTGATTACAAGACGCAAGAATATGCTGGTAGCTGTGGCTAATATTGCTGGACATCTGCAACAGAATTGTCACATTATGAAGAGATTATCACGAGGCCAGTACTCGATGGTTTTTTATATTGGGCCGTTTGTCCATCAGCTCATGGTCAGGATCCATTCCCATTAAGTGGTCCAAATTTAGCTCTATCTCTTCAGCGCTTAGCATTATAGGCTCTATGTAAACTTTGTGTAACTGATGTAAATGTTGATTTAGTTATTGCTACTCCACCGCATTCAAGACTGGAGAAATTATGTGAGGTACGAACGCGTCATCGGTGTCGTAATGAAGATCAAGTTCTGCGCGAATTTTAAGTGAATTTTCTGCATTATCTTGCTGCTGCCGATAGTGCTGTGGCCCATCAGTTGCCCTACAATCGCCATGCATTTCCTATTTGGTAGCATTTATCGAGCAAGCCGAACAAACAGCCCTTGAAGTTGCCAATCAACATGGCATTAATTATCACCGTGAAAATCCTTACTCAATGGGAACAAGTTTGAATATGTTGCGTCGTGCAGGTGGTACTTTATTACATTTATCACTTCAGTATTTATGCAACAAGAACAACGACTTCTTGATCTAGTTATGAGTGATATATTAGACCAATAAATGGTTTTAATCCAATGCCATCAATGGAATATCGACTGCAACAGCGTCAACAGAATCAACAACAGCTGGATACCAAGAAAGTTGATTCAAGCACAACAACGACAACTGCAACAACATCAACATCAACATCAGCAACGTTAACATCATCAACCAACAATCTGCGATAGTCAATGTTACAGGTATTGCTGATTCAAGTACAAATCCAACAATAGCAGCAGCAAGAAATTTCTCATAATCCAATGTTCATAGTGGTAATAGCAACAGCAGCAGTAGTAATAGTAGTCTAATATGTAATAAATCCGAAGAAATACTAGTACCACCATCGGCAACTCTTAACGGTATTAGCAACTGTAGCAATATTAGTAATATCACTGCCCCTTATTGGTGTTATAGTTGCATCATCAATAGCATCGCCATCATCATTGTCAACAGCATCCTCTTCAGCTGGAGCAACAGCAGCAACAACACCATCAACAACAGCGCCTAACATTTTATTGGCGGAGTTGGAGGTGGAATAGTAGTGTCGTTGGCGTTGTCGGCGGGGTAAGACTATGTCGGGAACGTCGGTGTCTACGTTGGAGTTGGCGTTGGTGTTGGCGGTGCCCCTAAGAACAGTAATTTAAGTACAACAACAGCAACAATAACAGGAAATAGCAGTAGTAGTAATAATAATAATAACAGTAGCAACAATAGTATTGTAGTAATAGTAATAATGTCAACATAACGGCGAAAGCTACACTGTTGCGTAGCACACAAGTTTTTGAGGAAGACGAAGAGGACGCGCTAGGGCCGTAGGTAGTAGGGGTAAACTTGGTGCAAAACAACAATTGTTGCTGAGCTGAAATTGCGTTAGCTGTTTAGTTTTGTTCGTTTATGTATGCACGTTGTAAATTCAATTGAAAAACAGAAGAAAAGAAAGAGACGACCAAGCGAGGGAGAGAAGAGCCAAACAAGAGAAAGATCCAAACAATAAAAGTAAAAGAATAAAAAAAATATACATAAAGATGAAATTAATATTTATTCGTACTTAACATTTTCGAGTATTCTGTACTCACACATAGCCTTACATTTAAACAGGTCTGAGCGTCTTAATAGGCCTAGATCGGCACGAATATAGCCCTCGAGCAGAGCTTTTTCTCATAATGGAAATGCAAAAGGTAAGATTGGAGCGTTGCCGACCGAGCGCAGCAATTGGAGCTATTCCCATCCACTTTCTGGAATATTTGACTTAAAAGCTTATAAGATCCAGCTTGTGCATGTGTTGAAACCGCGTGACCACTAAACGAGTCGTAGATTCGGTGAATGAGCCGAAAACATGATTCAGCTTGATCTTCATTTTCAACGCAAAATTTTGTTCTCCGATGAGGCCGTTTTTCGTAAATGGATATGTAGCAAGCAAAATTGAGAAATTTGGAGTGGAGGGACTTCAGAAGCCTTGTCGAGACGCCCTTACAACCATTAAAATTCACTGTTTGATGTGCTTTATGGGCATTGACGTGACAGAGCGACACCATCAATTTATTGCGGGGAAACATTTGCTGAGTGCATAATTTCGCCTAATGGACTTGTGAGCAGGCCTCCACGATCCTGTGATCTCACACCTTTAGATTACTTTCTTTGGGGGTATGTGAAGTCTCTAGTCTTTTTTTTTTTTGTTTTCGTGGGAAGGTGAGAAATCTTCAGAGACACTATAGGCCCGGAGCCTATAGTAGTGTGAGATTCTTACTCACTAAAAAACACCTCCCTTATGCAAACCACGACTGAGTTCACACTCAACAAGCAGTTCTTCTATCGCATTTTATTTTGTTTTTATAATCCTGCAGGCGATTTTCCATTGAAAATTCCTCTGTAATTTTGAAAATTACGCGCTGCTAATCACCGCGCTGGATCGATAGGTTTAGTCCTTTTCAGACGGCGCAATCAATTTGTCTCGTCAAGGATCTGTTGAACAGAAGTATTCGTATCACCTTGTAATCGATTATTATGTTTTCGTGCAAACATTTTAATTACGTTCTGAACGTTTTCGACTCCTAAGTCTCTGTGGATATCATCGTTTCTTATGTACCACGGCGCGTTAACAATACCTCGAAGAACTTTGTTTTGGAATGTCTGTAATACATTAATGTTACTATTTTTAGTACAACCCCAAAGTTGTACACCATATGTCCAGATCGGTTTTAGCACTTGCTTGTATAACAGCAGTTTGTTCTCTAAGCTAAGCTTCGAATACTTACCAATAAGCCAGTAAATATCTGTATAATTGATTTCAAGCTCTTCACGTTTTTTCTTAATGTGTGCTCTCCATTTTAGTTTAGCGTCGAGTGTCATACCGAGATATTTGGCCTCGTTCGCGTAAGGAATTCGTACTACGTTGATAAACACCGGTGGATTCTCAATTTTCTTGAGAGTGAAGTTCACATGGACAGACTTGTTTTCATTAAGCGCGATTCGCCAAGTCTTTATCCAATTGTTAATCCGTGTAAGGGCACATTGCAACTTGGCACTTGCTTTTTCGACTGTTTTAGCCGTTGCCAAAATGGCAGTGTCATCAGCAAATGTGGCTAGGACAGTGTCGTCCGTTTGCAGTATATCACGGGTAAAAAGCAAATATAGCAGAGGGCCAAGTACACTTCCTTGCGGCATGCCCGTCTTTATTGTCTTAAAAGTGGAATATTCGTTTCCGTATCTCACACGGAAGAGTCGATCTTCCTAAAATACGAGACAATTGCTGGGGTAGGGCTTGTCGAAGTTTATATTTTCGGCCTTCGTGCCATACCTTATCACAGGCTTGCGAAACGTCAAGGAATGCGCTTGAACAGACTAATTTACACTCGATTGCTCGTTCAATTACATCGGTTATTCGATGAACTTGGTCAACTGTAGAGTGTTGGCTTCTAAAGCCAAATTGATGGTCAGGCAAGAGGGAATTTGTATCAGTAATTGGTTTAAGACGATTAAGAAGGATTCGCTCGAACACCTTCTATGTAATCGGGAGAAGCGATATTGGTCTATATGACTTGACTTCAGTCAACGGTTTACCGGGTTTCGGAACCATTATAACTTCGGCTACTTTCTACTGGTGTGGTACATGCTCTAATCTAATGCTGGCATTTATAAGATAGAGCAGCTTTAGCAAACCTTTTTTCGGCAAAGCTTTAAGTACCTCTCCCGTTATTAAGTCATATCCCGGGGCTTTATTGGGCTTAAGCGTGTCTGTAACTTGTCTAAGTTCCCTAAGTGTAGCCTTTTCTACTGGAAAGTTTGTCGTCACGTCTAGCGTATTGACATTCTCTGGAAGCACTTCCCCGTCGAATGGTTTAAACGTTTCTGCAAGATGGTCGGCGAAAACATTAGCTTTTTCCTTATCTTCTTTCGCCCAGTCATGCTGATTTCTTCTTATTGGCGCCACGTGTATTTGGGGCTTTCGAACGGCTCTCCATATAGAGTAGTTGGTATCCTTTGTCGCTGTGAGTCTTTCAAGGTAGTTATTAATACCTTGGTTATTGAAGTCCTTGATCGATTTTTTCAACAAGTTGCAGAGCCTATTGAAGGACGTTTTATCTTGTGGTGCCCGGGTTTCATGCCACTTTTTCCGCGCTCTTCGTTTCTTCATTATCATTTCTCTGATTTCCGATGGGTATCTTATGCCGACTTTGGGAACTTTGTTCGATTCGCGGGGAGGGTTATTCCAGGCCGCTTGCTGTATGACTTCAACAAAACGTTCAACTTCTTTTTCAAGTTGATACGGCGTTCTAAGTGCTACTTTCAACTCAGTATTGTCTACAACGTCTATTCGGAAATCTTCCCAGTGAGTTTTGCTGTTAGTTAATCTGGGTGGTATTTGTTTCTTAACCAAGGATTCGCACAGTGAAAGGATAACTTTGGCCGTGATCGTCTAGTGGTTAGGACCCTTTTCCGATAAAGAAGTCTATTAGATCGTGTGTTCTGGGGACATCCGAGGGCCAGCATGTCGGCTTGCCTGTTTAGTAAAAATAGCAACCACATTCCATACCAGCCCTGTTAAGTGTTTTGTCTTTTTGAGGGATACATCTTGAGCCCCAAAAGGTGTGCTTCGCGTTAAAGTCGCCACCAATAATGAAGATTGGTCCAAGAGAGTTGAGTAGGTAAATAAATTCGTGTTTTTCTATTTTGCAGCGCGATTGGCAATAATTTCTGTTAAGTGGAAAAGATGATATCCGCCAAGTCGCATTTTCCATGACTTTGCACAAGATTTCCGGTTATAACTGTTCGCATTCCTGTCAAATATTCTCCTGCTGGCATAAACCCACGACTTCAAGTAGCCCCAAAGAACCAAGTCTGGGATGGTTAAATCGGGCGATCTTGCTGGCCATGCCAAATCGCCAAAACAGGAGATTCCGCTACCAGGAAATGCTTCATTTACAATATACATAGCTCGTGCTGTGTGTGCAGTTGCACCAACTTGTCGTAACCACATGTTCACCAAGCCTCGCGCATCCAATTCCGGCAGTAAGAAGTCGTTTGTCATGGCCCTGTAGCGTTCGCCAGTAACAGTGACCGTATTGCCGATGGCGTCCTCAAAAAAATACGGCCCAATCATTCCTCCCGCGTGAATGCCGCACCACATAGTTGCTTTGAGTGGATGTAATGGCTCTTTGTGCATTACAAGCGGATTTTCAGTGCCCCAGATACGAAGATTTTGCTTAGCGACGTAACCGCTTAAGTGGAAATGCGCCTTGTTGCTCATGACGATTTTCGACACAAAATCGTCCTCTTCGTTGTTGAGATTGAGGATGGCTTAATTCACACGAGACTGACGATCAGGAGGCATTAACTGATGCACTGTTTGCACTTTGTACGGGAACATGTGTAAGTTTTTCACTAAAATTCTCTGTAGGGTCAGTCTGGTGATGCCCAATTGCGTGGCAGATGGCGGCCACGCATTGCATGTTTTCCTGTGGTTCCACTCTGTTCGAGTCGACTAGTTAAGCTCCGGAATGTTTGCCCAGTTGACTCGACACGATTAGGAAATCGACGTCGAAATTCACGCTGCTCTAACACCACCGACCGATTATTGGTCAAAAACATCGATACAATTATTCCACGCTCTTGCGGAGTATAGTGCTTCATTGCTTGTCTGTTTGTATACTACAGCTGTCTAGTTCACAAATGTCAAATATGATCGACATACGACGCCATTTTCAAAAATTATACCACCTTGTACAATGTACAAATGAAAGGTTGGATATATATGAGAATTCTAAGAAGAAAGCGCCAAAAATCATAAGAACAAATGCTGGTGTAAGCTGAAGTAATTATCGGATGCACCTTCGTGATGTGCTACAATCGATTACCGTTAAAAGACTATTTGTCTACTCATCACTCTTTGGATAATCAGTCGACAAAATCAGCAATATCATGGGATAGGTTCATGCTGATGATTTCAAAAATATATTTTTCAACTGCTGAAAAGCGCTTAATAAGTTTGGAAGACCTAGATGAATGTCTAAAAAAAAAAAACATTTCAAAAGTGCAGAGAAGACAGCAGCTATCACAGCACAGTCGAATCTATGACTAGATTCAGGGGGCGCAGCACGGTGAAACAAGTGAAACGGGCATTAAAATGTGGTTCAGGTGTGATGCTCTCTCGGGTTATACTTACGACTTCGACATTTACAGTGGAAAAGAGTCTGAAGGAACAATGGGTGAACGAGTTGTTCAAAAGCTAGCCAGCTGAATAGCTAAAAAGCACTTCACTTTATATTTCGATTGTTTTTTTATTTCAGTAAATTTGTTAAACTCTATTGCACTCCCTGCCGTTGGTACAATGATGGCCAATTGAATAAATGTTCCAAAATTTGAAATAAAACTTCAACCTGGTGAAGCTGAGATGAAATGCACCTCTGCTGGTATATCGTGCATAAAATGACAAGATACAGAGGAAGTAGTAGTACTTTCTAGTTGTCATAGGCAGCTGTAAATTCATGGTTCATGCATTCTGTCCTCCACCTAGAAGAGTCTACTCTAACAACGCATTTAGTGACATTGGCAGAGCTCCTTGTGGACGAAGCCCAAGAGAAATAAGTGGAATAAAACATTTACCAGTTGTAGAGGATACGATGCGTTGCTATGCCAGGTGCACCCAAAACAGCAAACAATCGAGACCCAAAGTTTTATGCCGCGAATGTCAGGTACAGCTCTGCAAAAAATGTTTTACTCCCTATCATTTGTAAAACTGCTTTCACAACTTTTTTTTTTCTTCAAAAATACATTTCTTTCTTATGTTTCACAATATGCTTTTACTGTTGTTTTTTAAGTACAAATGGTACAGTATTGTAAAAGGCAACATTCCAGATGGTTCTTTTTTGTACCACCACCCACCGCCCACCGCCAGCCGCATTTCTATTTGGCAAAACATCCAATTGAACCGTCCTTCTATACAGATGAAAGCAATAAAAGTTGTTGTATGTTTCGAAAGCCGTGGCGAAGGGTTAACTAATTGTTATTGAATTTACATTAGTATTTTTAATTCGTTTAATTTGCTTAGTGAACAGAGAAGCTGGGAGAGAAGTGAGTTCGCTGCTTTGCTTGCCGGAGGGAATTAAAACAAACCGAACGTCATGGAGTTAACTTTAAATCAAGGCCTCTTTGTATACTACATAACTTGTTTGGTTCTCGGGAGCGTAAATCTGGAGATTCGAAGAGCCCCTCACAATCGAATAGACGACGTAGAGTTGGCCGTGGGAGAGCTAGCCATTCGGAGGTCTACGCTGACCGTCTTTAAGGACGGAGAATTGGAGTTGGTTGAACTAAAATGGCAAGTTAGAAGAAATCAGCGGAATTCGCGAAATGAAAATATACTCTCCTCGGCCACATCTGGTTAAGATTGTGGCTTCTATGGCGTTCCTTAGTAGTTTTTTGACGCGGAGTCTGGTCCCATTGCAGAGGTTCGGGGGATCGTAGTTGCGCACAAGCACTATAATCATAGGTGACCCATATTTTGACTTCAGCTGATGCGCAGGTTGGCCAGATGCGTTTAAGGAATTTCAAAACTGAGTGCGATAATTGGTAGTTTCTTCTATATCTACCACGGAATTTATGGCAAAGTACATCATTGATTCCACCTCGAACCTAGGCGTGTATATGCGGCGTTCGCAAAATCAAGAAACTGCCTTCCCTTTTATATCTGCTGTTTGGATAATTAACATTAGAGATAAGTGTATCTACTGTCGGTACAGTGCTACAGAATGGAGAGCTTAGTGGGATTTTTCCGTTGGTTTCCCTAAAAGTACCTTCGCCGATCGACAACAAAACGGAGGAAAATTCTTGAGCTTGTGAATCGATTCTTAGAATGGCGCTTCTTTTCATCAAACCAGAGGAGGGAACGCTTGAAGCACGCATTTATTTCATCCGTTTGGTCTCCAGAGAATAAAAGTGTGACGCCATCCATCACTCACGAAGGTTCCGAGTGACAGCCTCAAGCGATTTTCGTGCATTCGTCCCAAACGATGAAAACACGGGTTCTGATAACAGATGCTTTACTATCTTTGAAGATGCTGCACACGGCGCTTTCACTAATATCTAAATTGAGAGGAATCTTAAAACAGGAATGTGCCGTTTTGCCACCACGACAGAAAGGTGGCCGCGATACCCGATGATGCCACAGCTAAAGCATTCACATTTTATTAAGTAGCAGCGCCTCTTGTGGCATCCAAAAAAATCCTTCTAACTTCGTAATCTGGGGCTGTTCAGCAGTAAATTGTCGTTCGATTTCACCTGCTAGAGTTGCGAGTGCGGCCGGATCATAACTTGTTATTTGGTATATTGGTGGGCGCAAAAGTGTTTATCAAAAGTGTACTAGGCCGGTACTTCTTCATATACAATAGCAGAGATCTTGCAAGTTCTTCTTTCGGCAAAGTTGAAAAAACCCTGAGAGAGTTGTGTTCCTTGGGGTTTCCGTACTGTTGTGTTTACTCGAGGCATCAAAATATAACCGCAGCCCATTTTCAAGATGAACGTCCAAATGAAAAATTGGAGGGAACCGGTCGTGAATGGTGTATATACGCCACACTGCATCAGACGAGTTGACTAATCTCCCGGATTGATACCGTATCACTTGATCATCAACGTGGCCTGATCAGAATTTCGGTTGTGGCTCGTGAAGTATGCGCCGTTGCTCCGCATCGTGTTGGAACCACATGTTCTCCAGTCCCAATTCATCCAATTGAGGAAGTAGAAAGTCGTTGTGTATCGCTATGTAGCGCTCGCCATCCACAGTATCCGTTTGGCCAGTGGCGTTTTCGAAAAAATAAGGCCCGAGCCTTTGAGCGGGTGTAATGGCTCTTTGTGGGTTATACGCGGATTTTCAGTGCCTCAGAAGCGATAATTTTGCTCATTCACGTATCCACAGAGATGGTCCTTTGCGACATCTTCAGCCACAGCTGCGATATTCTCAGCAGAACGCCTGCTCCGGGGCATACTCTTCTAGGCCAGCAGCTAAATGTCGTAGTGTTTGCCCAGTTGGTGTCGGACCATCGGAAAATCTGCGCAGAAATTCACGCTGCGCTAACACCACCGACGAATTATTCCGCAAAAAAATCGTGGAACAATTATCACAAATGTTAGAGTAGAATTGACATACACCGCCATTTGCAAAAATTGATAGCATCTTCCGATAGGTGCTGAGTTCATTACAAAAAGATAACGATGAAGACTAAGCAGGATCAAGACATAGTTGGCCACCCAAAAGGGTCATGAGACCCGAATAAAGCGAAAACAGGTGACAAACAAGAAACTTGACAGCGAGCGAGAACTGATTTCTGTGGATAAAGTAGAAATATATTGCCTTAGATGGAAAATTAGCTTATTGTGCGGAATACTCGTATGTCCACAACGTATACTGCAGTTACTTGTTTCGACGTGTTTCCAACCTAACTCACCCTTGGCTTACAGAATGCTCTATGAACACAAGTGACTAACCGGGATGTAACTGACATTGTATTAGTAGTCCAGACAATTTATTAGTTCTTTATCCCCTTCCAGAGCAAAGGATATTAAGAAACACCGACACCAAGATTCCATGTGATATCATCCATACAGTATTGAATCACAGTGTGGTAAGAAAAAAATCTGTATTCGCCGGCCAACTTGCAATGCCATTCACGAGAACCAAGATTGGCAACGCCAAACGCAATGCAGTGCACGGACAACACCTCTTTTGTGCTAAGATAGAAGGATGCAGATTACTTCCTGCTCCTTGTGGAATCAGGAAGAAGGAAATATTGAAAGAATTAGAATAGTTTTCCTCACGCATTTAAATGGCATCTCCATTAATTTCCCCTCTGGTGTGTGCTTATGCGCATAATAAAAAGAAATGCCACTATTCGAACATAATCTTGTCTTGAAAGAAGCGATGCAGCGGTGGCTTCCTTGTTGCTTCCTTTATACCCGTTCTGGCATCCTCTTTGTAATCCGCTTGTGTGTTTATTATATGTATATAAATTGTCCGACGATGCGAATCAACGATTGGACGGAGGAGGAAGGATATTTTGCTTTTTTTTTCTATTTTCCTTTTGTGTTATTTCAATTCTAATTTATTTCCTTTTTTTTCTTGTTTTTGTCTTTTATTTTTGTTCTCTTATTTCCGTGCGATGTAGTCTTAAAAGGAACATTGGCAAAAGCGAACATGTATACACTCGTAAATGCTTCAACTCCACTTTTGGCTTTGGAACGAGCGTCTGAAGCTGGAAGCCAAGTAATGCGTTAGTAGTTTGCCCTGTGTTTGGATAAATTGCTATGGGATATAAATTTAGTTCAGAGGGGATTTAATGGCATTGCTTTTGGTTTTTTTTTTTTTTTTTTGTTTCGTTGTGTTCTTCCGCCCCTCTTAGTGAAATCTGTACATGGGTTGCCGTGGATCACGGGACAAACAGGCTGCATATGCTGTGCAATATGAACGAACGTGAAGGGGTTTTTTGGCTGGCTGTTATTGTAGTTTACTATTAAAGTATTTTTAAATCGCCCTATACAAGGATTATCTCCTTAAATTCCTAAGGCATTACCAATAGTCGGAGGCGGGGACGGTGGATGGAAATTACCAATTTAATGAATTTAATGAGAATAGGATCTATCTCTTAGCACTCATTGGGGTTTGCTTTTGTTTGTAAGTGTAATTTGTTTGGGGCAGGCTGTCTTTATGTATATATAGGCGTTTATAGCAAATCGTATTTACTTGGAGCTCACAAGGAAATAACGTATTTAAGAAGCATAATCCACCTGACAACAATTTTAGATAATTTGATTGATCACAAGCACTTTATCGTAAGAGGAGCAGCAGTATCATGGATGAAGGTTAAACGAATTAAAATGAATTACATTTGAGCACATTTCTGGCGGACGATGGATGGTAATACTTACGAGTAGAGCAGCGTTTTATATTTTGAAATACGAGCACATACCTGTAGAGGGTTGCTTTTTATGTTGATGTGCAGCTGACATGAATAATACGGTTTAGGTCTGGTCTGGAACGTACAAAAATAAACCAATACGGTCGACGAAGAGACGTCGGCTACGGCTTCCTATCATATTCACTGCAACCTCAGTGCTTCAAATTTTAATTGGCACAGTACTGTGGCATTCGTGTTGGTGATGAAATTCTCGCCCTGCCTTCCCCTGATGATCTTTTCAAACTAAATGCGCGGATTAATGTGCCTGTAAAGAAAGCTAAGTGCGCACGATTTTGCGTCTTCTGCAGTCTATATAACATGGGCTAGCCATCTGAATCTCTACCGCTAATGAATGTCGCCCCTAAAATAAGATCTTATTTCACGATGACGAATTTTACCTATGCTTCTGGAATATAAAATCTTTTCTCCAAAAGTTGTGAGGAACGTGATAATTCCAGATACCACAATCTAGGTTAGGTAAGGTCAGGTTATAGTGATTGTTGGAGACCCTTAGGCCTATTGGCCCATTGTGATGTCACGTGCATCTATGATCATCCTACACTTTCTTCTTTAGGAAAGAGCTGAGCACGTACAGAGTAGGATTGTCTTGTCTTGCATGTACAGGAGGATTGTCTCTTCCACCTTCTCGTCCATGCAACTCTACAGATATCGTAAATAAAGGCGCCAAGCCTTCTTGCATGCTTGCCTATAAGACAGTGCCCAGTTATGACACCTATAGGGCTTTCCAATAAGGACTTGACAACTTTTTATTTAAATAAAACGCAAACCATTTGAGATATTTCAAAAACTTTATTATCGGCTTGAAGTACAATCAAAACATTTACGAATGAAACTCGACTTAGTTCATATGGCCACCGCGGGCACGTTTGCAGTGGTCGATTCATTAGACCCAATTTTTAACGACTCGGCCACACATTTCGGCCGAAACGGCCGTTATTTCGCGTTCAATGTTGGCTCTGAGCTCTTCCAAAGTCGTCGGGGTATTGGCATAAACCAATGACTTAACGTAGCCCCACAGAAAATAGTAAGGCGGCGTTAAATCGCACGAACCAGGCGGCCAATCGACTGACCCATTTCCTGAGATAACTTACTTACTCTTCAATAATTCGATTGCAGCATGTGCTGTGTGGCTTCATCCTGTTGAAACCACATGTCGTCCAAGTCCATATCTTCCAACCAAAAATAATCGGTGATCATGGCGCGATAACGCCGACCATTCACAGTAACGTGGCGATCGTTATCGTCGACGAAAAAATATGGCCCAATAACGCCGCCGGCATGCAAACCGCACCAAACAGTTATTTTTTGTGGATGAAGTCGTGATTCATGAAGCACATGCGGGTTTTCACCCGACCAATAGCGCATATTTTGCTTATTGACGAACCCATTGAGCCAAAAATGAGCTTCGTCATTGAAGATGATTTTGCGATGAAATTCATCATCTTGGCTCATCTTCTCCAGAACCCAATCGAAGAACGTACGTCGCTTCAAATCGGCTTCAATTCTTGAGTCAGCTTGATCTTGTATGGGTGTAAACCAAGATCCTTACGCAAAATACGCCATAATGTGGTCTGAGCGATGCCCAATTCTTGAGAACGCCGTGGAATTGACTGATTTGGATCTTTTGCTACGGACGCCTGAACGGCAGCGATATTTTCGACACTTCGACCAACCCGTTGTCTCACTGATACGGCAACGTCACACAACGAATATGTAGACTAAAATTTTTGCACTAAACATGTTATTGACTGTCTACTAGGGCGAGAATTACGACCGAAAATTGGAGTTAACGCTCTTAGAGTTGCAGTCACCGACTCCGAGTTTCGATAGAAAATTTTTATAATTTGCAGACGTTGCTCGTTCGTGTACTTTACCATGATGAAAATCATAGATAAACTAAACTAGATGTCAAACTCTACTAATACTTTTGCAAACCCTTAACCTTCGCACAGACACACTGTAAGTGAATTCAAACACTTTTGCATCTCTACAACTTTGTCAATTTTTTCTAGGAAGAGAGCAATATACAAGTACATTTGCTAGAATGAGAGCGATTTGCACGAGTGTGTGTAATGTGGATATCGTTTTTTTGGTTAAAATGGGCGCGGTTTGTATAAAAAAAGGGGGGAAATTGCCATTGATCACAATTCAAACGTATTCACAGCCAGAGCCACACGGATAGGGGCGATCAGTAGATAACCGGTTTTGATTTTCCAATATCTGGAAAGTTTGATATCTAGGTGTAGTTACTCTATGCTGTCGGATAAACTGGGTAACTGGTGAGCATACTAAAAGCCGAAGTATTTGAGTGCATTACATGAAACTATGTCTTTTTTTCGGAATACTCTTGCTAAGTGGATCAAAAAAGTATGTATTGGGAAGCCTCAAGAGATGCTGGATGTGAATTAGAATCTTCCAGCCTTCGAAGAGATCGCTTCAATGCTATAATGTCCGACCTTCACTTATACGATAATCATAATCATGATAAGTTCAGCAAAATTCGGCCATTATTCGACTATTCGAACAAAAATATTTTAGAATTTGCTCCAGTGGAAGAACAGTATTGCGTTGATGAATCAAAGGTTCCATATTATGGCCGCCACTCCACGAAGCAATTCATTCGGTGCAAACCTATTAGTTGGTGATATAAAGTGTGGGTTGGAGCAACAGCGTGAGGGAACAGATTCAAGCCAAAATTACAAAGACATGGGCCTTCGTGCCGAATGGTGCTGAATTTTTGCGATGTGTTGCAGAGTCGTGGTTTGTAAATGTCCTACCATGTCTAATTCGAAAATTTTTTTTACATCGCTGGATCTGCTGTCAGAGTCGAAAGAAAGAGACATCAATGCAACAGGTAAAAAGAGATTGTTGTAACACGTACTCAGTTACTATTCACATTTTTTTCCAGGAACACTACGAAGCAACCGAATAAAAAACTGTCCGCTTGAAGATGACAAAGTGCTGAAGAAAAAAACAAAGGGGATCATATGATTAATCGGTAAATGGAACCACAACAATTTGGCTACCATGGCCTCAAACTTAAAAAGTGTTCACCCAATGAAATTCGTGAAAAGCTTTTAGAGAGGCGAAAAGAAATTGAAATTGGTGGAGCAACCCAGCCTTATAAGCCATCAAAACTGATCAAAACATATCGTTATACCGAACATCTATTAGAGGGAAAAAGTGGTATAATCCGCTCATATCGTATCTTCTCGATGTAGCCTTCGATAATTGTTGGAAGTTACAAAAGCAAAGTTTCGGTAATACTCGTATGCGTCTACTTCCCTTTCAACGAAGAATTGCTCTATCGTTACTTTCAATTTAATTTAATTTTGGTGGGGGCGAACGCCCCCATTTATTCGGCTTAATACAAGCTATAACTTACAAATTAAACTTAAACTAAAACCTAAAACTAAGGTTGTTTGGAGTGGTGAAGGGGAACAGAATTGTGGTAGGAAGTGGGACGGTGGAAGTCAAAGACGGTCAAAGAATTGATTGGTTCGTTCGCGCCATAGGAGGTATGGTGAGTTGGTAGATAGAAGAGACGAGGGGTACGTAGATTACAAGGGTTAGTGTTGAGGAAAATAGAGTTGTGAAGGAACGCTCATTCAACTTAACCTGAAAGGTGTCGATGAATAAAGAGAAAGTCTGATGCATCTCTGCGTACCTCAAAGGTGTTTAAGTTAATAACGTTGAGACGGTTTTGATAAGGGGGCAGAGTAAAAGGATCGCCCCAGGGCATGCCTCGAAGAGCAAATCGAAGAAAACGGTGCTGGATGCTTTCGATTCTCGAGATATGTACGCGATGATATGGGGACCATACTTGACTAGTGTATTCTAGGAGGGGGCGAACAAACCTAATATAGAGGGATCTGGTCACGTGCGGATTGGTCAATTCTTTGGTACATCGTTTTACAAAATCTAGTGCAGAATTGGCGTTAAGGATTAACCCATCCATTTGTAAACGCAAGTTGAGCTACCTATCACACAAAATGCGAAGTTCGCGAAGAGATTAAACGGAGGAGATAGGTTGATTGTGGAGAAGGTAGAGTCGGGGAGGAGATTGGTGCCGCTGACGTGAAAAGCGAAAAACTATCAAGGTCTTGTTGAAGGAGGAAGGAGTCATGGGGAGAGGAAATGGTGTTGAAAAATTTGATATCATCAGCGTAAAGAGAGACAGACGACTGTTTGATGATCCTATCAAATCATTTTTTTTTTTTTTTTTTTTTTATAATGTGCGCGAGCTCAAGGGGTTTGTGTACCCTTAATGTGATTGTTCACAGCGCGGGCAAAGGAAATTTAGGGAGGAAGAAAAGAGAGGTACCGATGTACATTGTTTTTAAATGTTTGCAAGTTATAACGACCAGGAAATACAGAGATCGGCAGGGCATTCCATAAGCGAGTTGTACGGCTTAGGAACGAATCACGATATTTTAGAGTACGTCCGAAAATGGGCTTGAGGGTATACTGATGAGCATTCATAGCGAGACGGGTGTTACGGTTTAAAGTTTGAATGGGCGGAATGCTACTGGCGATTTCAGTGGAGCACTGGTGGTGGAAATAGCGATAAAACAAAGTGAGACACGATACATTTCGTCGGTGTTCGAGGGTGTTCATTGATTGACTGGTATTACTAAGTCAATAAGTTTTATCGCACGATTTTGAATCCTATCTAGCAGGTGCAGAGATGTTTTAGGAGCACCTGACCAGATGTGGCATTGTACTCCAATTTAGAGCGGATGAATGCCTTATATATTGAGGGCAGATCAGAGGGGGTAAAATATTTCTTACATCGCTTGAGGAAACCTAGACATTTCGCAGCATTTTTGGCGACATCAAATATGTGGTCATTCCAACGTAAGTTGTCATTGACACACATACCGAGAATGGAAAGTTTTTCGGTTTTGACGATGCAAGTGCCATTCATGGATAATGGCTGGGTGTTTAAATTTCGCTTTAAAGACAGCAGACAGCATTGTGTTTTGGAAGCATTAAATTCCACTCTGTTGATAGTTCCCCAATTGGTTATGCTGTTAATATCGGAATTTAATGAGCTTAGCATACGCTGCCGTTCTCGTACTACAGCCGAAGAGCAGGGCCGTGAGTCCGGGAACGAATATGAAAAGCAGAGAGTACTGTCATCAGCAAAGGAATATATTGGATTAGAAGTAGCAGACAATAGATCGTTGACGAAAATTAAAAAGAGTGTCGGAGACAGAATGGAGTCCTGGGGCAGACCACCATTTATTTTAAAGACGAATTCAACGTTCCGAAAGATAATTTCTGATCCATTGAAGAAGGGAGTCGTCGATCCCAAATGCACGCATTTTCGACAAAAGAGCCTGATGCCAAACTCTGTCAAATGCCTTAGAAATATCAAATGCAACTATCTTGCTTTCGCCAGATTGATGTAGGCTTTGGTTCAACGTTTCGGTGAGACATGCCATCAAATCACCAGTGGACCTGTTGCTACGAAAACCGTACTGCCGGTCATTGAGAAGTTTTCGTGTTTCGAGATATTTCATTAGCTGACGATTTATCAGAGTTTCCATGACCTTGGAAAGAAGGGGCGTTATGGGTTTGTAATTTTAATTTTAATGTTTAATTTTGGTGGGGGCGAACGTCCCCATTTATTCGGCTTAATACAAGCTATAACTTACAAATTAAACTTAAACTAAAACTTAAAACTAAGGTTGGTTGGAGTGGTGAAGGAGAACGGATTTGAGGTAGGGAGTGGTGCGGTGGAAATCAAAGACGGTAGGGTTTGAGTTGATTTGACGTAGCATACGGGAGATTGGTTCGTTCGCGCCATAGGAGGTGTGGTGGGTTGGAAGATAGAAGAGTCGAGGGGTACGTAGATTACGAGGGTTAGTGTTGAGGAAAATACGTGACCTGAAAGGAGTTGATGAATGAAGAGAGAGTCTGCAGCATCTCTGCGATCTTCCAGGGTGTTTAAGTTGATAAGGTTGAGACGGTTTTGATAGGGGGGCAGATTAAAAGGATCGTCCCAGGGCATACCTCGGAGAGCAAATCGAAGAAAACGGCGCTGAATGCCTTCAATTCTCGAGATATGAACACGATGATATGGGGACCATACTTGACTGGCGTACTCTAGGAGGGGGCGAACAAAGGTAATATAGAGGGACCTGGTCACGTATGGGTTGGTGAATTCTTTGGACCACCGTTTTACAAAACCTAGTGCAGAGTTGGCTTTGAGGATTATCTCATCCATATGTAAACGGAAGTTGAGCTCGCTGTCACACAAAATGCCGAGGTCGCGAAGAGACTGTACGGAGGAGATAGGTTGGTTATGGAGAAGATAGAGTCGGGGAGGAGATTGGTTCCGCTTATGTGAGAAGGTGATGGATTGGCATTTGGCGATGTTAAGTTCCAAAGAATTTTTGAGGCACCAGATCGAAAAACTATCAAGATCTTGTTGAGGGAGGAAAGAGTCATGGGGAGAGGAAATGGTTTTGAAAAATTTGGTATCGTCGGCGAAAAGGGAGACAGACGAGTGTTTGATGATCATATCGAGATCATTTATGGTTAATATAAAAAGAAGGGGACCGAGATGGCTGCCTTGTGGAACTCCAGAGGTGGCCAAAAATGGAGCGGAGTAGGCCGACCTAAAACGAACACTGTAAAAACGGTTTTTGAGGTAAGAGGATATCCATTTCAACAATATGGGTTCAAAGCTGAGGGCAGACAATTTAAAGATGATTAACCGATGAGAGATTTTATCGAAGGCTTTGCTAAAATCGGTTGCAACTACATCGACTTCATTGCCATTTTCTAGGGCAGAGAGGGCAAAGGATACGAATTCAACGAGATTTGTGGTGGTTGACTTACCCTTTAGGAAGCCATGTTGTCTAGGAGAAATAAGTGATTTGCATTGGAAGCTTAGAGCTTCATACAAAATACTTTCGAAGAATTTGGGTATATGAGAGAGTTTAGCGATGGGACGATAGTTGGTTATTTCATTCTTTGATCCTTTCTTGTGGATTGGGGTTATGAAGGAGGATTTCCAAGCCTGAGGAAATTCTCCTTGTGAAAGGGATAGACTGAAGAGATTAGAAAGGGCAAGGGAAAGAGAGGAAGAACATTTTTTAAGAAATATGGCAGGGAGGCCATCTGGGCCGGGTGTGAATTCGTCATTGAGTTGGTGTAATTTATGTTCGATATAAGACGGGTCCAAAATATGAGAAAGAAGTGGGCCATTGGAGAAGTTCAGTAGGTAACTAAAATAGGATGGATCTGGTACAAAGGAGTCGTTGGTGAAGGATTGTTTAAAAAAGGTGGCAAATAGGTTGGCAATTTCTTTTGTAGTTAACAAATTGGAAAAAGGACTTAGGGTGGTTTATAAGGTTGACTTGCGCATGGTTAAGGTAGCGCTGGTAAAGGGAATCATAAAGTTCGGTGAAATGAAGATAAGCACCAAGATAGTTGGAATAGTCGGTAGAGGATCTGGTACGCAGGAAAACAGCCCATAACTTATTTCTCTTATTTCGTAAGGAACGAAGCTTGCGATTATACCAGGGAGGACTAGTAGATGATGTTTTAAGGCGGGAAAACGGTACGTAAAGGGAAAAAGAATTAAATATTTCTTTATAAAAAATGGATAAGGCATCATTTATACTTAGGTTGTGAAAGTTAAAGAGGGATCTGCTGAGATATTCACTGATTTTGTGAAAGAAGGGGGGGATGGTAGTTATCGATTGTTGAGAGAGATAGGGGACAAAGTGAGACTGAGGAGTTAATTGGATCTGTTGTGAAAATAAGGTCTAATTGCCTGCCCATATAATTGGATATACCACTGACTTGGCATAGACTGAGTCTGTTAAGCGATCTAAGAAGAGACATTCCTTAGCTGAGTTGGCATTTGAAGCGATGAAAAACGATTGATCATCTGATGGAGTCCACTGCAGATTAAAGTCGCCGAAAATAAGGATATCATCAATAGGGTCTGACAGGTCAATTAAATGATCGATCGCATCAATAACAAATTGGTAAGATTCGATAGGTTGAGCTGGTAGGATGTAGCAACATATAACGTAAAGGGACTTGAGAGGCAGTGATATTTTTATTGCGACAAAGTCGGCTTTAGAGGATGAAGAAATTGTAATGGGAGAAGAGTTAAGGCTGTTGTCCATCGCCAGTAGGACGCCTCGACAGGGGGAATCTTCATTTGTGCGGGTACGATCGTCATCGCGAAAAACATTAAAAGTAGGGGGGAACAATTCCTGGTTCTTTATGTCGGGAATCAAATTGGTTTCGGTCAACGTGTAGATATCAAAGGGAAGAGCATGCGATTGACGTAGGACAGCATTGGTTTTAGAGCGAAGACCTCTTACATTCTGGTAGTAAAATGTAAGAGGGATGTTGTGGGGTGGAGGTGTGAGGCAGGATGGTTTAAGCGCTGGCAAGGGAGGCACGTTATGGACGAAAAAATTTTTCGTGGTCGGCTCGGCTTCGTTGTAGGTGTGATACTCGTTTAGAGTGAACATAGTTGCCGAATGCAGCAAGGTCGTCTGCTACTTTCTGAGGGGACATGTTAAATATCTCGTGGTACCTGACATAAAGGTTCCTGAGACTGATAGGGTCGGTAGGGAGGCCTTCCTGCTGGATGGAAACCATGACGCTTTTGGTTTTCCCTTCATAGCAGACCGAGTCAGATTTGTCATGTAGATAGGCTAGAAAGAGACGAATGTTTTCATATGTCTTTCTTTCTCTGAGCCTAGAGAGAGCATATCGACTTTCTGTAGTGCCATTGGTTTGCTGTGTTAGTTTAACAGTGGGGGGAAAAAGGGGACCAAGAATAGGAGCATTGGAGGAGGGAGATAAATGATTGGATATGGATTTGGATGAGGGATGAGATGTGGGGTTTAGGGTATGGGAGTTAATGAAATTAGGGTACTTAGCTCCAGTTTTAAGGTCGAAGTTGGGAATTGAGTTGCTAGCTGGGTTTGGTGGTGTATCAAAAATAGGGACTGGGGCTCGTGAAACCGAGGGAGAAGGCGAGCTGGAAGCGGGATTTAAGATAGGTGTTAAGTCAAAAGAGACACTTTGACGTCGGGGCTTGGTTTGGGGTGGAATAGATGGAGTTGGAATATGGGTGGGAGGATTAAAATTAGGAAACATTTTAGTTTTAAAGCTCCAATTGGAGCTGGGTTTGTTTTGAGAAGAGGAGGTGGGTCTTGGCAAATTGGGTTTACTTGCTACCTTGATAAATGGTTTAGGTAAGACGGACTGCTTGGCTTTATCCTGCTTCTTGGTCGTATTTTCCAACCATTTGCAGACACGCATCTTTCCAAGGTTGAAATTGTTGCTGGCTGGATTATGGAATAGCCATTCGTATTTGGCAGGCATATTGAGCTTGAAGCTGCGCTTACTTCTATGGTGAGATGTTGGAATTAAATTATAGTGGCTAATGGTAATCCCATATCTCTTTACGAAGAAATTCGAGATTCGAATTCATAACGTTGAGACGGTTTTGATAGGGGGGCAGAGTAAAAGGATCATCCCAGGGCATGCCTCGAAGAGCAAATCGAAGAAAACGGTGCTGGATGCTTTCGATTCTCGAGATATGAACGCGATGATATGGGGACCATACTTGACTAGTGTAGGTATTCTAGGAGGGGGCGAACAAAGCTAATATAGAGGGATCTGGTCACGTGCGGATTGGTCAATTCTTTGGTCCATCGTTTTACAAAATCTAGTGCAGAGTTGGCTTTAAGGATTAACCCATCCATATGTAAACACAAGTTGAGCTCCCTATCACACAAAATGCGAAGTTCGCGAAGAGATTGAACGGAGGAGATAGATTGGTTGTGGAGAAGGTAGAGTCGGGGAGGAGATTGGTGCCGCTTACGTGAAAAGCGAAAAACTATCAAGGTCTTGTTGAAGGAAGGTCATGGGGAAAGGAAATGGTTTTGAAAAATTTGATATCATCAGCGTAAAGGGAGACAGACGAGTGTTTGATGATCCTATCAGATCATTTATGGTTAATATAAAAAGAAGGGGACCGAGATGGCTGCCTTGTGGAACTCCTGAGGTGGCCAAAAATGTAGCCGAGTGGGCTGACCTAAAACGAACACTGTAAAAACGGTTTTCGAGGTAAGAGGATATCCATTTTAACAGTATGGGTTCCAAGCCGAGGGCCGACAATTTGAAGATTATTAATCGATGAGAGATTTTATCGAGGGCTTTGCCGAAATCGGTTGCCAATACATCAACTTCGTTGCCATTCTCTAGGACAGAGAGGGTAAAGGATACGAATTCAACGAGATTTGTGGTGGTTTACCTACCCTTTACGAATCCATGTAGTCTAGGGGAAATAAGGGATTTACATTGGAAGCTTAGAAGCTTCATACAAAATAGTTTCGAAGAGTTTGGGTAGGGTATATGGGAGAGTTTAGCGATGGGACGATAGTTAGTTATTTCATTCTTTGATCATTTCCTGTGGATCGGGGTTATGAAGGAGGTTTTCTAAGCCTGATGAAATTCTCCTTGTGAAAGAGATAGAAAAGAGGTCCTTCACGTCCATCTGTGTTGGAAAATGTGGACTCAAGATTCGACCACATAGATCATTACGTGGTAGAGCAAGAAAACCGAACGCGCTGCACATAATGCCATCTAAAGTCACCAACTTGATGCGAGAAATGCAACGTTGGACTTCCTGTACTAGGCTTTAAAACATAGTGTCCCATCGAAAACCAAAGGTCTAATTTTTTTTTCTTATTTTTGATATGTAAAAAAAAGTTTCAGTAGAATCTGGGTTAATAAAATCCCGCAGTCCATCAGGGTAGAAGCATTATCTGGAACGTTTATAAAAGTAGTTAAAAACAATCGATTATTTCTGATATTCTATATAATGTAATATAATTTTCTTATATTCTTTCTAGAACTTGTATATATTTCCTTTTGTATATATACAATGTAAATATGAATGTCTTGTATCCAGAAATTATAAGAAATAAAATTTATCTAAGTCTGTCAGAAGTATTTGGAGAAATAAGGAAAGGCAACTGCCGAATACGGCTCAAACAAGTGACTTTTAGAGCACTCAAAATATCGAATGGACCATCCGCCGTACAAAGTTGACTCTAATAATCTTTCCCATATGAATAATGTTTTGAAAATATTTATATAATTGGTCAAATGAATTCCTGGCTGAAAATATATTAGAAAAACTACATGCTTTTAGAGTTATATTTAACAGTGTTCTTCAAGAATGTATACCCATGTTACAAATCATGAAATTAATCTAAAAAAAGGATCAACAACTTTTTGGAAATTTATCAACTCAAAGAGAAAAAGTACCAATTTTCCAACAATGATGTACAATGTAGTGACCCTGAACATATCCCAGATACGACTATGTTTGCCGAATACTTTCAAAGTACAATATTTATAGTTCTACCTGGTCCTCCTCCTTCGATTTCAATTTCTTCCACTCTCTCCCATCAATTGTTGACTGTTCTTGCTATTCGTTTGATGTTGATTATGTTGATTCTGTTTTATTTAATTTACAACCCCAAGGGCAACCCGATATTTTGGGATTTTCGCCAATAGCTCCACGTCAATGTTCCAGCTCATTTAGTTTCGCTTTATTAGAATTATTTAATGAATCCTCCTTTAATGGAATTTTTCTTGATGAGCGGAAGGTTTCCACAATGAACTCAGTAAATAAATCTGGTACTAGATATCTAGAGAATAGACTACAGGCCCATTACCGAATTTTCAGTTATTCCTAAACTTTTAGATAGTCTTGCAAAGGATACATTTTTTTTTTTTAAATTAAGTAAATACCAACACGGCTTTTGGGAGAGTAGATAAATTGTTTCGAACCTTGTAGATTTTACAAATTTCTGTATTAATTCCTTGGAAGCCCGTAAACAAGCCGATGTGATTTATACAGATTTTGTTATAACTTTCAGCAGAGTTTAACTTAAAGGTACTGTAATATTGAATACTGAAGCCAAGCCTTTTATTTATGAAATAGTGTGATACACTACATTGTCTAAGGCAAGAGGCGAATGTATTTATCGTTATTAAAGAGAGTTTTAAGAGAAAAGACATATGTATTTCGAAGTTAAAGAAAAGACAAACAGAAATCAACTTTGTTGGATATGATTGACATTATGTGGATACGAGTTACGGAAAAGCATTATAACGTAGATTAGATTAGATTGTAGTAGGAGGTGGTATAAAGAATCTAAGTTCACTGCGGCCCCAATTGGGCCTTTTGGGATACCCTCAATTTAGAGCTCATCCATGATGCCGCAATTGAGTAGGAAGGCGGCTACGTCTTTAGGTGAGCTGACGGCTATATCCGCTGCTTCAAGGTAGAATTTACCTAGGGGACGTTGACATATTTTGGTTAAGCCATTGCAGTCGTATAGTATATATTCTGCTGTTTCCACATTCTCGTTGCACACTCTGTATGTATTGTCTTGTGCTGTGCCCATAGTCATCAGATGTTTTTTCACATGGCAGTATCCTGTGAGAAAGGCTGTGGTCACTCGAATCTGACTTCTACTTAGTTGTAGTAGTTGTTTTATTTTCTTGTGGCAACAGTTTGGCATAGAGTTTTAAGTTTAGTCAGATTCTAATACTTCCTTTTACTGTATTAATTGGTCTCGGCATCATGAATTGAGATGCGGATCCGTTCCTGGCTAGTTCGTCTATGTCCGTCCATGTCCATGTCCATCCTGGCACCCAAATCAGATGAACTTTATTTGTGGTATTTGTAGGAGTTAAAGACAATCCCTGACAAAAAAATTAGTTGTGTGGTGCTGTGATTTCAATACAAAACAAAAAATATTCAGAAATCATAGTGCGGGCATCTCTCATCTCCTGCCCCTGCTCAAGGTGCTGTGCTTTACATACAGTCACTGCAGCTGCTGTATAACTTTATCGTACGGCAAATAAAATGACTTAGTGCATGTGACAACCGATGGATAGCGGGTTGCAAGTGTGAATTTTTGTTGGTGCACTGTTTAATTTTGTTGTAAGGGCATAACACCTACAACAATTTGATTCGGTAAACCAACGTCTGGATTTACACTTCGGTATTTGTGTGTTTGTTTTTTATAATGACAAGCAAATTTAGAGTGGACATAGCAAATATACGCGGGCTAAAGGGTAACCACTATTCTGCGTACGTCCACGTGTGTAAATTCAGACCAGTTGTCTTGGTACTTAGTGAAACATAGGTGAAGCTACCTGACTACGAACTAGTGCCATTATTCTTTTCCCACTATTCTCACTAGTGCCGGCTACATTTAAGTGCATTGAATCTTCAATGGGACGAATCCACTTTCGCACTAGCGTAGTAGTAAGATTACTTAAAGATCTCAACATACATAAATCCGCTGGTCCGTATCTTTTGAAGAGGTGTTCTTCCAGAGCATTTATCCAGCCCGTCCCTAAAAAAGGCGAATCAGCTCTCTCATCCTACAGACCCATTGCACTTACGTCCCTTCTTTCCAATGTCATGGAAATGCTGATAACCCGTCAACTCATGAAATATCTCGAAACACGAAAACTTCTCAATGACTGGCAGTACGATTTTCGTGGCAACATGTCGACTGGAGATTTGATGGCATGTCTCACCGACAAGTGGAACCAAATCATACATCAATCTGGCGAAAGCAAGATAGGTGCACATGATATTTCTAAGGCATTTGAAAGAGCTTGGCATCCAGCTCTTTTGTTCAATTCAAGTTGTCTTAGATAGTTTCAAGTCTTATATTCACAAAATAAATACTGGTGTGCCTCAGGGTTACGTTCTGTCTCCGACACTCTTTTTAATTTTCATCAATCTATTCCGATGCTGATGAAAGTAATCTCTGCTTTTCATATTCGTTCCCGGAATCACGTCCCTGCTCTTCGGCTGTAGAACGGGAACGCCAGTGTATGCTAAGCTCATTAAATTCCAATATTAACAGCATAACCAATTGGGGAACCACTAACAGAGTAGAATTTAATGCTTCCAAAACACAATGCTGTCTGCAATCGTTAAAGCGAAATTTAAAGCTATTATCCATGAATGGATAATCCAACTTACGTTGGAGTGACAACATATTCGATGTCGCTGCGAAATGTCTAGGTTTCCTCAAGTGATGTAAGAAATATTTTACTCCCTCTGATCTGGCCCAAAATTGGATTACAATGCACACATCTGGTCACGTGCGCCTAAAACATCTGTGCACCTGCTGGATAGGATTCAAAACCGTGCGATAAAACTCATGGGTGATGCTGACATCACCCAGTCAATGGACACCCTCGAACACCGACGAAATGCCTCATCTCTCACTTTGTTTTATCACTATTTCCACCACCAGTGCTCCATAGAAATCGCCAGTAGCATTCCGCCCCTTCAAACTTTTAACCGTGACACCCGTCTCGCTATGAATGCTCATCAGCATACCCTCAAACCTACTTTTGGCCGTACAACTGGCTTATAAAATGCCCTGCCTTTTATTTCCTCATTATAACCTTCAAACATTTAAAACCAGCGTTCATCGGTTCCTCTCTTTCCATCCTCCCTGATTTTCCTTCGCCCGCTCTTTGTGTAAACATTTTAAGGGTACATACTTTTCATTTTTCATTTTCATTTTTCATTTTTTATTCATTCATTCATTTAAGCACATTTTACAAATTTCATAACAGCTATTTATGCACTTAAATTTGTAAGAAGGTTTTATGAGTGGATTTCAATTAACAAACTTAAGTTTAACATAAAGGCAATTACATAAATTCAAGTACTGTACAAATATTAAGTGTTTTTCATCAGTGAATGAATAAATAAATACATTCTATAGTTAATAAAACTAGTGCCGAATGAATTGAGTCAGACAATAACAATATAGAAAATTTTAGATTAAAAAACAAAGAAAAAATATATTGTGTGGTGGAGAGAAAAGAAAAAAATCATAATAATTAGATGTAAGTACTAGTAGATGCTACTAAATAATTAACTTCGATAGATTATCAATCTCATTGAGGTCAAAATTAAACAGCCACTTCTTGACCGCTTTATTAAAGGAAAAGAAATTACTAGAGCGCCTTATTTCAATGGGTAGTTTATTAAAGATACGAGGAGCTACAGAAGAGTAATAACTTAAGAAGAGATGAGTATTGTGTGAAGGAATGAAAGCAAGATTCATAGAAGACCATAGGTATTCGGATCATGATTTAATGAGTATCCGCTTCTTAAGAAAAAGATTTTTAATACTTTATAGAAATAAAGATGCTTTAGAGGCAATATAAAAGAATGTGTAAAGAGTGGGAAACTATGTTCATGGCGCCTTTTTTCCAGATAATTCTCAGCACATATTTTTGTAAAACAAGCAAAGGTTGCATTTTGTTTTTGTGTGTTCCGCCCCAGCAAGTTAAGCCATATTGCAATTTGGATTTATCAAGACCATAATAAAACGTTTGTAAAAGTTTTTTTGAGCAAAAAAGTCTCAAATGGTAAAGGGTTCTGGATGTTTTCAGCAGGTATTTCCTTAAGGAAGTAGTGTGAGCATTCCAATTTAACCTGCTATCGAACTCGAGTCCTAGATACTTAAAGACCTGTACGTTACCAATGACAAAACAGCTAGGTAGGCAATCTATGGAAGTGTTATATGTACAAGATCTTTCGGAAAGCGATTCACAGCAATTGTCAGAGTTTATCAACATATTATTGCAGTACGCACTATGAAATGTAAAAACTGGAAGTTCTAAATGCAAAGAAGTGTTAAAATACATAATTTTTGTTTTGTCACTAATAACTAGTTTGTGCACACGGAACCAATGTCGTAACATTTCTAAATCATGGTTGATGTCAGCTATTAGATCTAACCAAGAGTTGCTGGAATATGAACAACCTATATCATCAGCAAACCCTGTAAGTTTTCCTTTCATATTAAGAGTAAAAATTGAGTTAATGAAAACTAGAAAGAATATAGGTCCCAGAACAGATCCCTGAAGAACACCAACTGTAATATCGCAGCACTCACTAAACATAGTTCCTATTCGAACCATTTGTTTCCTGTTGGTGAGATAGGACTCAATCCATTTAAGAACAAATCCCCTAAATCCAGTTTTATTCAATATATTCAACAAGATTTTATGATCAACAGTATCAAAAGCCTTCGTTATATCCACGAAAAGAGCTGCAGTAACCTTCTTGCTATTGATGCTTCCATAAATTAAACTGCTGAAGTTAAGAAGTGCATCCTCAGTAGATTTTCCAGCTCGGAATCCATATTGTCTATCGTTAAAGAATGAGATACCATCAAGATAGGACAACATTCTTTTTTTGATTAATTTTTCGAATACTTTAGAAAAAACTGGGAGAAGAGAAATAGGCCGATAATTGTTGAGTACTTTTTTGTCACCTTTTTTGAATATAGGTATAACTTCAGCAATTTTAAGCATTTCAGGAAATATACCACATAAGATACTTTTGTTAAAGACATGAGCCAAAATATGCGATGCTCTTAATAAATGCATTAGAATAAGATCTATGAGTAATGGAGGTCGAGTTGTTCAGAGACATAATCGTTTTATAGACCTCAATTGATGAAATTGATTCATAAAAAAAGCTATGAGGCTCTGATCTTTCCCTGTTAGAACACTCAAGCAAACATCTACTATTATTATTACTAGGTGTTATACCTGCCTCAGTTATTGTTTTATTTGCAACGCTAGTAAAAAATAAGTTGAAGCTATTAGCTACTGCCTTTAGATTTATAATATCCTGATTTTCATGCCTAAGACAAGATGGTATATCATTAGTACAGTTTCTGTTAAAAATCTCATTTACTATTCCCCATTCCTTTTTTAAATTACCTTTAACCTTTTGAAATTTGTTAATGTAAAAATTTTCTTTGCATAAAGGCACCTCAATAGCAATTTCCTTACAAATTTTATCATATGCACTACGAAGATGATTATTATTAGGTTGCTTTTTATATTTCACTCTTAACTTGGTTTTTAGATTAATTTTGTTTACCAGATAGTTAGAAATCCAAGGCTTGAGCTTGATTAGTTTATTACTTTTCTTACGAACTGTCACCGTACAACTTGCAACATGTGTATTAAGGGTATTAGAAAACAAATTAAAAGCTTCATTGGGATCATTTGCTGTCCATATCTCAGACCAGTTTTCAAGCATTAAGTGATTAGTAAGCTCAACGAGGTTCACGTTCTTAGACTGATAATAAGGCTCATGTTTATTACTTTGAACGTTATTCGATTGAAAGAACAAACAAACCATTGAATGGTCAGAAATTCTCAGATCAGCAGTGCTACTAACGAGAGACAATTTAGATTTACAATCAAGCTTACAGAAAATATGGTCAATACAAGTGTTGGAGGCTTGTCTTGTAGGGATATTTACGCACGACTCTAAGCCATTGGCACACATTAATGATTGATATCTTAAGGCAGCAGGTGATTCGCACAAGATATCCAGATTAATATCACCAGTTAAAATAAGATTCCTTACTTTTTCCTCGTTTAATAAATAGCGCAGCTCATCAATAAATTTCTCTTTACTCATATCATGAAGTCTGTAGCAACCAAGAATAACCGTCTGTTCTGTATTAATAGTGCAACTTATTCTTATCATGTCTGAACACTTAAGATCCAAATTTACACACTCAGTTACATAATTTATAGCCCTGTTATTTATACAAACAACAGTACCGCCTGCAGCGTAGGAGTTATTACAATTAAAGTGGCTCTTATACCCTCGTATTTCATAAGAATCCTTCTCATTATCGAAAATCCATATTTCAGATAAGAAAATGAAATCGGGCTTGTTTAAAAGTGACTCCAAGTGAGATACAAAGAGATCGAAGTTTTTTCGCAAGCTGCGAATGTTTTGATGTACTATAAAAAAATCATTAATTCGCTGCTCACAATGAAAAACGCTTGAACAAAATTCATTATCAAAATGGCAAAATGGAGTAGAAAAGTTAAAGTCATCAGTTAGATTATTAAACTCAAACATAATAAGCAAAAAAATAAGTTTAAATGATTAAAGTATTGAGATCATCAAAAGAATAAATTTTAAAAACATTACCACCTTCTTGTTTCTTCATACTTATAACCCCATTATTAACCCATACATAAGCAAAATTATGTTCACGTTGCATTTCTTTAGCTTTCTTGAGTCAAGCTCTATTAAATTGCATGAGACTCTCATTAATGAAAATTGGTTTGATGTCATCCTCCACGCCGAGTACGCACGACGTTAGTTTCACCTTTCTCTTCTTGATTAAAATACTCCGCTTAAGTTCCAAAGTTCTTAGCTTCACACAAACGATGTTCACTGGCTTTTGTTTATGCAAAACAGTAAATCCCTTGAGCGCGCGCAAATTATACAAAAAAAATTAAACAAATAAGTGCAAAGTGCAAAGAGTGCATCAATTAATGCCTCCTGACCGTCAGTCGCATGTGAATTACAGTAAAGCCATTCTCAATCTCAACAACGAAGAAGACGTTTTTGTGTCGAAAATCATCATGAGCGACGAGGCGCATTTCCACTAAGCGGTTAAGTCAATAAGCAAAATCTTCGTTTCTGGGGCACTGAAAATACGCGTGTGATGCACAAATAGCCATTACACCCACTCAAAGCCACTGTGTGGTGCGGGGTTCAAGCCAGAGTAGTGATTGGGCCGTATTTTTTTGAGGACGCCATCGGCAATACGGTCACTGTTACTGGCAAACGCTACAGGATCATGATAAACTATTTCTTACTGCCGAAATTGGATGAGCGGAGCTTGGTGAACATGTGGTTTCAACAACACGGCGCAACCGCTCACAGCACGAGCGACAATGGATATTGTGAAGGAAGCGTTTCCTGGTCGCGTAATATCCCGTTTTGGCGATTTGTCATGGCCAGCAAGATCGACCGATTTAACCATCCCAGACTTGGTTCTTTGGGGCTGCTTGAAGTCGCGAGTTTATGCGAACAAGCCTCAGAAAATCTCAGCCCTTAAGGAGAATATTCGACAGGAATGCGAACAGTTATCACCGGAAATCTCGGGGAAAGTCATGGAAAATGCGATAAAACGTGTGTTGGGGTGTGTAGGGTTTTGCTAAATACGTGTGGGGTTAATAGAAAGAAAAAAAATGCGGTTTTTAAATTAAACACGTCTTTTCGATTCCAAGGTTACAGCAAAGAGCAAGATCTTTATTATTTTCCGGAAATTCTTCCATTTTTACGTTCACAAACTGTCATACAAAATATAAATGTACTAAATAACATATTTCCAATTCGTTACGTTACGTTTTCCTTGTTACATTAGATTAAGTTCAATTAATTTAACTTAGATTTAACATAGATTACAATATTTTAATATTCAAATGAACTAATTATTTTAACTAAAAATATATGTATATTAGTTATACATTTTTATTCACGAACAACGTGTATCAACACTGGGGACAGTCACTTGGCGGATATCATCTTTTCCATCACCCAAAATTATTTTTTTTTATTTAGTAAAAAAGTAATTCAAAAACAAAATTGGATGTTTAATTTTGCGACACCTTGTACCAGTACCTAATTAGATACAGTCCTGATTTGGCACCCAACGACTTCTTTTTATTCCATTTAGTAAATTTCAACGTTTTCCACGCCTGAAGAAGTGGTAGTTGCGCTGAAAATGCATGTTTTGAAGTAACTTCGTTCGGAGTGGAAAAAGTGCTTCGAAAATTGGTTCCAACGCATGATCTTCAGTAATAAAGCCATTTTCGATGGTAAATATTTGTTTTTACTTGTTTTTCTCAAAACTTGAGTAACATGTTGATTTTGTTTGTGTCGAGGTCGCGTCAACGTCATTTCATTCAAATTGGTATGCAAGATATGTTGGATTTACTCTTGTTTATTGGTTTGCTTATTTCCACATCTGAACACACGCACAAATGTTTTCTCCAGTAATGAGTGGAACTTATGTTTTAGGGGGTCTAGCTGTTCATCTGGTGTGACAAGGAGATTGAAGCCACATTGAGATGATAGATTTTCCCAGCCTTGAACTCAAATTGCCCTTTTCGCTTCTGCTAGTATGCTTTCCTGGTGCTTGTTCGTATTTAGATTACTTACTTAACGGGCTCCCGACCCGTAGAGAGTCTCTGCCTGAGACACTTCAGCCTTCCATTCTCTACATTCTCGGCGAGCCCTATCAAAATTTGTACCATTATCGCAGTGGAGTCGCGTACATGCACCTCGACGACCAATAAATCTTTTAAGTGCTGCGATGATTGTTTTTGCTGAGAGATCGGAAACAACTTCCATATGCACTGCCTTCGTGGCAAAACATATAAAGACTGCTATGTAGCTTTTTACACTGCGCATTCCTCTTTGCTTGTATGTCGTCAAGACTGGTCCACACACCATTTAAACCACGTCGGTAGTTTTAAATGGTTTTGCTATATTGACCCGTTCTTTCGGTAGATCTCCCATAATCTGCTGCTTCAGGCGTGGACGACATCGAAAACAGCGCAAGTATTTTGCAGTCACCGATCTAACAACTTTCCTCAGATGTATGACCCAAAATCGCTGGCGAAGAATGGCCATTAACTCTTGAGTACCCACGTGCATATTCATTTCATGTATAAAGCGCACATAGCTTCGAACAAAACTGCTTTCAGCCGGTAACAAAATTGGATGCTTTATATCATGGGCCAAACTTGAATTCTTAAGTCTGCCTCCCACTCGCGGAATGTCAACATCATAGCAGCTTTCGGTAAAAACACTTAAGTTCTTCAGTTTACTTGAAGCATTTACAGTTCCTTGATTTTTGAGTGCACGATACTTTGCGCCGAAAAAATGCTGCTGCAAAGAAAACACAATTCGAATTTTCGCTTTGTCCAACATTGGTGCAGTGACTGTCGGTAATTTACCGCATGTACCTTTAAGTCGCCTCGCTATACAGAGAATAAGTGCCATTCAACGAAATTATTTATTTTACTTGCCGTAATAAATGATGTAGTTCCCTTTCGTCTCTCTTCCTGAACTTCCGCTGACTTCTTACGCACTTTGTTAGCTAGCCATTCATTTATTGGCTTCTTCAAGAACAGTGGACCTGAGAACCAAAAGGAATTTAGTAAATCCTCTGCATACACACCCCTTGATATAATGTCTGCAGGATTCTTTTGAGATGGGACATGACGGCATATCGCAGACTTTGGCTACAAATGTTGTCCAGGAAGATGGATTAGCGTTTAGCCCATTAAGTACTATCTCCGAGTCACTCCACAGATACGAGTATACACCATCAGTTCGAACCGGAAAATTTTCCTGCGCCTTTGCCATTAATGAGGAAAGCAAATATGCTGCTATTAATTCCAATCTAGGTAGTGATTTGGTTCTGAGGGGTGCTACTCTTGATGTAGCACTCTATAAATGAACCGTAACACCATCGTTATTATCAATACAACGAACGTAAATGCAGTATCCATACAGCATCGCCACACATACCTGAATAAGTCTACTGTAGGTTCTCAGATGATCCCTAGTGTTTTTATAATTTCTGCATCGTTTACTCGTAAAGGCTTCTCTTTGTTTGCTTCTGGTACTTGCTGCAGGAACTTTACATTTTTTGAATGCCATTTGCGCAGTGTAAAGTGACCTGAATCCATTATTTGTGACACTTCCGCATACATTTGAAACAGCTCTTCTTCTGTATCTGCTCCACTGACGAAATCATCCATATAAAAGTCGGATGAGACCTTCTTTGACCCCAATGGGATTCGCTCGGCATTGTCGTCTGCCAGCTTCTTTAAGCAGCGGGTTGCTAGGTATGGAGCAGCAGTAGTTCCGTAAGTTACTGTCAAAAGCCGGTATGCTTCTAGCTTGTCTTCATTGGAAGGATTCCATAGAATTGCTTGATAGTTCGTGTCCTTTTCGTCAACCCGTATCTGGCGATACATCTTGGTAACACCAGCTGTTAGAACGAATCTGTAATAACGAAAACGTAGTATTATCGCTAGTAAATCATTCTGTACAACGGGCCCTTTCATCATAACATCATTAGCGCTGAAGTTGAAAACAACACGAAGTTTCGTGCTCGTAGATTCAGGGCGAAGAACATATTGATGAGGCGAAAAATATTTAAGCTTACCTATCTCCACTGCTTCAACTTTAACCATATGACCTAGCCTAACGTACTCATCTATGAATTCTACATACGAGTTGATAGATCTTTATTAAGACGCCTCTTTAATGAATAAAACCGCCCCTCAGATGCCTTAAGCGAATCTCCCAACTTTGCGATATTGTCCTTGAATGGGATTTTTACCGTTGTCTTAGCCTTACATTCAGCTTCCTCTTCGGTTGGAAAGGAATATTTCGTAGGAATTTGCTCCATCTCCCAAAAGCGCTCTACCAAATTGTTGAGTGGCTCATCTTCTTCCTTTGTCTGTTTCACGCTGACTGACACGAAAATTTTTATATTACTTGAAAACTCAAGACACAACCCACCGACCAATAGATCTACGCGCGCTGGTATATTGAAACCTGGATCCGCCAATTTGATATTTTTTGGTATTTCCCATTCAACAATCTTATAAAATTCCACCCCCGTCGTATAATAGCTGAACCTAGATTTTATTGTTGTTTCTACCTTCCTTGTTATGCTCGTGCTGATGCCGCTAATGCCATTAACACCTAACGTACATGGACGAGTACTTCTTGGAAGTTTTAAGATGTGTGCCAAGTAATTTGCACATAACATTTATTTGCGAAGTTGAATCTAAGATTGCCCGAACTTCGTGATAGCCTCCTGAAACATCCTTTACTAAGATAACCGCCGTCTCTAAAAAGACCTCTTGTAGCCCAGATATATTCGTACAAAGGGCACCCCTTTTAAGCACGGACGTTCCAACATTGTTTGCAGCCCCGCTTATGTCATTAGACGACACTTCTGAATCTCTATGCCGATGCAACAATACGAGTACATGATGAGGTTGCTTACATGATGCACACTTCTCCGCATTACATTGCTTAAACCAATGACCTTTTTTCAAACATAAAATACATAATTTCGAAGCTCGAGCAGCGGAGTAGCGCTCATATGCCGTCATGCGTAAAAATTTAGAGCAATTCAATACATTGTGATCATCTTTGTGGCAAATGCTACAACTCACCTTCTCTATTGCGAATGAAGAGGATTTATTCCATTTTGACAACGCAGCTTTTAGCTTACCTTCTTTATATGCCTCTCTTACCGCACTCTGCTTAGGATCAACGCGCTCCAATTTTTTTCTAACGTTTGACACCGTCTCGACAATACTGCTGAACAATCTTCTCAAGACCATAATTTAGTATAGTCAACAGTTTCTTCCCATTTTGCTTGTGAATCCGAATCCAGCTTTTCCATAACGAGATACGAGTATATAATAAGAGCGTTAGCAATATTTTCATAACTACCGAGCGAAAGCATCGCATTTGTGGTGTTAATAATTTTTCGTAAATGCTCAGCAGACCCTCTGGTAGTCCGTGGCATTTCAAAGAGCGCAGCGATGTGCTCTTCAAACATTAGTGCCTTTTTATGGAAACAATTCTTTAAACGCTCCAATGCTTTGGGATAGTTTTCATCCGTCTCGTCGAATTCTGCGATTGCTGCCAAAGGTCTTGGACCAAGTCTTTCCTTCAATATAAGAAAACGCTCACAGTTTTCCAATGATTCATCTTGATGTACTAACTTATTGAATAATGCGATAAATTTGGGAAATTCTGCATATTTTCCATCAAATTTTGGAAGTTTTATCTCACGTCGTAATCTTGATGTTGAAGCTGCAAATGCAGCTGTGTTGGACATGCTGATCTCACCTGCTGAAGTACGCCGTTTTGGCATAAACATCATTATGCTAGACTTAGCACTTACATATAACTCCTCTACTTCGCCAATGAAAGTGGCATTTGCACCTTTATCTGCCTCTGAAGCAATTTTGTCTATACTTGCTTGCACTGTAAGAATCTGCTTGAAATATTATTCTAAGATTCCGAGTCTGCACTCTAATTCTTCTGGGGCAGAGCAGATCCCTTTTCGGCAATAAGATTTCTTATGCGGGTTATGCTACCCTTTGTTGTGGCTCTCAAAGATTTCAGCTCTATTAGCCTTTGATTGCCCTTTGATGTTGTCCACCCCTCAGCAATTTCTTCGCGTTCATCTTCTGAATTCATATTTTGCCTTGAATGTTCTTGTTTACTTTATGCTACTGTCAAAATAAGAAATCTGCAGAGAGTAGCTTTTTCTAAACAATTTTGATTTTCGCCCGCGCTGATAAACTTTTATTCTGAACAGCTTTTGATTACCTATGTGATGGACGTTTGGCTGCAAAAGAGATCGTTTTTCGCCCGCGCTTTTCCTTTTGTATTTATGTTCCGCACCGCTTTCTGCAAAGCGCTTTTATTATTAATCCGCGCTTTTATCAATAATCAATAAATTTAAATCGCGGCGCTAGTTCACTTAGCCAATTCGTATACGACCAATAAAAATTTTTTTTTTGTATTTCGCTTTTGCTTCCAATGAAGCGTTTTCTACACAAATTCAATTGAGACCAATGTCCCGGGTTTCGGCACCAAATGGTTAGGACGCAAGAGTTTTTACGACCCCGAAATATAAAAAATAAATAGATTTTAGAAATGAAACTCACGAATGCAACTTTCTCTAGAATTTTATTTCACGATCTATGTCGTTTCAAGGCTAAGTGAACACTCGCCTTTCTTTTGTAAATTTACAGCTTAGAAATCCTGTTGGCGGTTTCCGCGGTATTTAATGTATTTCATGTATTTAATCAGCAAAACATATTTTATTATATACAAAGTAGATATGATATCAATATGTGAACATTTACAGTCTGTTTCAAAGGTTACGCCTTTGTTGCTTTTAAAATTCAAACAATTCAATCAAATATTATATTTATTTACATATTAAGAATAAATAAGAAAAAATAATCTGCTTTTTATACGCAACAAACATGTTGATTTTGTTTGTCTCGAGGTCGCGTCAACGTCATTTCATTCAAATTGGTATGCAAGATACTCGTATGTTGGATTTACTCTTGTTTATTGGTTTGCTTATTTCCACATCTGAACACACGCACAAATGCGAGTATTTATGGTATCTATGGTATCATGACGTAAACCTTGTGTTGAGTTCTTGATAGAATGGATCTGTGTCGGTTATCGATGTCAATGCAAAAAAATGAATATGTTGAATAATTCAATACAATGTATGTTGCGTACGAGTATATTAATTCCTTTCTTTTTTATTACATATATTAGGTCTTTACAATGTCAAGGTGACCGTTGCAGTGAGTTACAAATTTTTATATAAAACAAAGTAAAGCGAAGAAGAAAAAGGAGAATGAAAGAATGTGAAACTATACAGACACTCAAAAAAAAGTAGGTGTTGCCAGATCCAACATTCCTGCCCGGCGATGATGTTCGGGAGAATATCATCCAATGTGCTGCCAGGCCTTTTCTGGTGTTGAAAATATCTGTAACAGAGGAAGGTATTATGTGCAATGATTTTACTGTGTCTGGTCTTTCGGTAAGGGTTGATAATTGTCCTGTATTGGCAGTGGACATAATTTTATGATAGGATGTCGTATTAACCCGTGCTGAGTTTTTAAAGTGACTACACGTACCAAGCTGTCAGGCCCCGGATGTAGTTCGACGATTCGGCCAAGTGGCCAACGGTTACATGGAAACCTCTCATCTTTAATCATTACGATTTCATTGATCTTCAAGTTGCAATTGGACTTCAGCCACTTGGGACGGTGTTGCAAACGTGCTAAATATTCATTACTCCATTGCCGCCAAAATTGCTGCACCAGGATCTGACCATGACGCCAACGATCGGTATGGCTGCTACGGGCATTCTCAACCATTGGTAGAGCTAGAAGTGAATCTCCGACAAGGAAGTGTCCCGGAGTGAGGACCATAAAGTCATTAGGGTCATTCGTCAATGGGCATAATGGTCTTGAGTTTAAGCAGGACTCTATTTGAGCTAAGACCGTGCTTAACTCCTCAAATGTCAATCGTTGCTCCCCAATTGTCCGTTTTAAATGGAATTTCACTGATTTTACACCCACCTCCCACAACCCACCAAAGTGAGGAGAAGAAGGGGGTATAAAATGCCATCGTATCTGACGCTGAGAAAGTTGAGGGTAACACTTCTCAATAAATCGTTGGTAGGTGTTCCCTCCTGTCAATAAAGCGATTGAGAGCACCGATAAAAGCATCCGCGGTCAAATCTCCAACCAACTCCATATGTATAGCCTTGGTGGCCAGGCAGATAAAAAGGGATATATATCCCTTTGTTGATGTACGACCTCTTCCTTTAGAAGGCAAAATGTTGAAAGGACCAGCATAGTCTACACCCGTAGCTGAAAATGGGCGAGCAGGACGAACACGCTCAGCAGGTAAGTTCCCCATTAGCTGCGTACAGGGTCTCGGTCTATTCCGGTAGCATGTAATACATCGGTGAATGACGGAACGAACGACAGTACGTCCATTCAAAATCCAAAACTGTCTCCGGATATGATTTAACGTAAGTGTCACACCACCATGTAGAGTACTAAAATGACTATATTCAGCAATCAAGTTGGTAAAATGATGTTTCGCAGGTAGGATAAACGGATGGTTTTGATCCTCAGACAACAGCGCATGTTTTAATCTACCTCCAAGCCGAATAACCATTCTCTCTTTGTCAAAGAACGGATTGAGTGGACGCAAGATACTCGTACTATTTTCCGGGATCGGTCGGCCTGAAGACAAATTACACCATTCAGAAGGGAAGGCTTCGCGCTGTACAAGTCGAACGATGGTTATAACTGCTAAGTTTAACTCACTGGTTGATAATCTTCCATTTAATTTCGATGCAAACTTTGCACGACAGTTTTTACCAAACCGCATGCAATATGCAAACATTCGTGTCATTTTAAAAAATGATGACCATCTCTTAAGCAAAGGGTTTTTATACAACTCAGGTTTCAAAAGTCGGGATGGAGCTATCCCGCGACTAGAAATATCGGCCGGATTATTTTCAGAAGTCACGTGCCGCCACTGGTTAACAAAGGATTCAGCTATAATTTTTCGAATACAATTTGAAACAAAAGGTTTCCATCTGCCTGGATCTCCTCTGATCCAATTAAGATAGAAGAATCGGTCCATAAGAAAGTGTTTGAAGAGCCAATACCCATACACAAATGTTGCTTTATAAATTTTAAAGCTCCACACAATTCCGCTCGAAGGATAGTTATTTTCGGTTTTGTGGGACTTACTTTACACTTTGCCATTAATAAATTACTTGAAAACATGTCATGATCCTTGCAAATTCTAAGATACGCAACAGCAGAGTAAGCATATACTGACGCATCGCAGAATATGTGTAATTCGTAGGCACTCCAATCGTCCTTGCTATCCACCATCGTGGAACTCGAAGCTGCGTAATGTATGGAAGATCATCACCAAATCGTTTCCAAGCCCTTTGAATTGGTGTCGGTACTTGCGCATCCCAGCCGATTTTGCTTAACCATAATTGTTGCAATAATATCTTCGCCGATACTATAACTGGATTGAGGAGGCCTAGTGGGTCAAAGAGACGTGCGATAGTTGACAGCATTATCCGTTTAGTAGGTGAATCGGTTGTAATATTAAAATTGATTTTGAACTTAAATTCATCAGTGTTTGGGTCCCAATACATCCCTAACGCTTTGATATTATCCGATGTGTTTAGTTCCATCAAGCCGTGTGTATACCTGTGATCCTCGGGGACATTGTCCAATAACCTAGGATGATTACTAGCCCACTTTCGCAATTCGAAACATCCGCTACGCAGCATGTCTATAACCTGCTTCTGTTTACTCAACGCAACCTCAATCGAATTCGCACCAGAGAGTATTGTCATCAACATACATTTGCTGCTTTATGAATTCTTCAGCCATCGGATATCGGTGACCCTCATCGTCCGCTAATTGATGCATTGTACGTATTGCCATATAGGGAGCTGGGGCAGTTCCAAACATAACAGTGGAACAATAATACTCCTGAATCGAATGGCTAGGATCTTCCCTCCATAGTATACGCTGATACTGTGCGTCGTCTTCATGCATATTGATCTGACGAAACATTTTTGAATACATATTTCAAAGTAGCTGTTAAAAATTAAATTAATATGTATACACTTTTCTTCTTACTGTACTAATGAATTATCTTTAGCTTGTATTCGTACATCTCACTCTTTCTGATGTCAAACGAAATGTTTAGTTTTAGTTTTGCCTTTCGTGGAATCAGACGAATAAAGTTTTCCTGCGTTCTTAAGTCTCGGCTTTTTCATTTTAGAGATTTGTTTCGGGAAGTTAACGATTTTTTACATGGTGCCGAAACCCACGAAAATATGTGGACATGTATCAAAGATGAACATGGAAACGAGAAGACGGAACGGGAAATAGCGAACAGAGACTAAACCCAGAAAACAATGTCAGCTGAAATGTCTGCGCGCAGCGCTTACCGAGGTCAAGTGACCAAAATAATTAAAAGTGCGGTAGATTTTTTAGCCAATATGGAGGCAGAGCTAAGTAAAACAAACGACATAGATGGGTTGGAAGAAGAACTCGTGTACCTCATCCAACGCTTAACAGCAGCTCACGAGAGCTTGAACGTGGTCAATCAGGAGGTGCAGAGCAGGAGTTTGGTAAAAGCTGAGGAGCTGGACAAAGAAATGGAAAAAGTAATTGAGTATCAAGACTCGTCAGTCGGAATGCTTGCACGCTTAAATGTGCGCCTTCAGAAATTGAAGAAAAAACTGGTGACTGCACAATAGTCTGAAACGATTTCCAGCAATCCAACGGCTGCTAGTGGTTCCTTGAAACTTCCAAAATTAGAACTACGAAAGTTCGACGGTAGTCACCAAGAATGGCTACCGTTTTGGGAACAGTTTCGTTCAGATATTCACGAGAACAGTAACCTCACATCATCCGACAAATTCAGTTACCTCGAGTCGGTATTGGTGGAAGGCGCAAAGAAGATAATTTCTGGATTTACCGCTTCTGGAACGTGTTACGAAGCTGCCGTTTCCCTCCTTAGAGAACAATTTGGAAACACGGAACGTCTGGTGGATAAAAATATGCAGCACTTGCTCTCCCTTCGTCCGGTGGTATCGAGAAATGATGCAGTTGGTCTTCGCGGCCTTTACAATTCCATCACATCATGTTGTCGCTCTCTTACAGCACTACACATACCAACTCATTATTATTATGTTATGTTAAAGAGTATTTTGTTACGTTGTTTACCAGCAGAACTTCGTGTCGAATACTTCCGATTAGGCTGCGAGACGAGTAAAGAAGACAGCTCTACAGAAACCACCGACGGAGATGACCAGCATAGCAGTTCAACGACAATGCACATTGGGGATGAGCAGGTAAAAAATATAATGCGCTTTTTAAAGAGAGAGGTTGAATCGCTTGAAAAAAGTAAAGCTGCCTCTATTACACCATCCGTAAATACACAGCATTCCTCTTCACACACTACTGCAGCCAGCCTCATGTCGTCGAGTGCGAAGAGTGCATGCGTTTTCTGCTCATCAGACGGACACGCGACAAAAGATTGTGACAGCAAAATGTCAATATCTGAGAAACGAGAAATTTTAAGAAAAACAGCACGATGTTTTCGTTGCGCTAACCGTGGACATTCTTCCAAAAAATGTCGAAGCTCCAAATGGATTTCTTGATTAAAGTGCAAGGGTAAACATTTGACCTCGCTATGTGATCCGTCATACATCGGTAGTAAGTCTACGAAAACAAGTGACTCCACAATGCAAAGTGCAACTAGTTTATGCGCACACAATTTGTGCATGGAAGGAAAAAATGTCTTTTTGAAGACAGCTCGTGGAATAGCCACTGCTACGAGCGGAAGGAAATCGTTATGTATACGCTTTGTTATCGATGGTGGCAGTCAATTTACGTTCATTCGGAGGGATTTAGTACAACGGCTGAATCTTTCCTCAGTTGGCGAAGTGAACCTCTCTGTAATGCCGTTCGGGAGCAAGGAGCAGACGCCATTTCAAAAGTGTAAAAAAGTGGAAATCTGCATAAAGAGTCAGTTCTCGGAAGAAAGTGTCATCTTGGAGGCCATTGTAGTGCCGGAAATATGTGTCGACGCTCTTCCCATGCCTGGAACATCTTGCAGCTGGTTCAACAATTTGCGCCTAGCCGACTCCCACAACACAAACGTAGAGGCAAAGGATGGATTAAGTCTCCTCATCGGTTCCGACTACTATTGGTCCGTAGTCACGGGAAAGCAGGAACAAATTTCGGCAGGGATAAGAGCCGTTGAAACTATCTTCGGCTGGACAGTACAAGGGGCCTATCGTTCTGGTAAGAATTTTGAATCGCAAAGTCATTCATGTCCTCTTTTTGTTCGCAGTGTTGTATTGAATTTACCAACACTCTCGAGCTTTGATCCCACTGCGTTTTGGTCACTGGAGACACTTGGGATTAGAGGTGACCAAGCCGAGAACGAACAGCTAGCCAGCGAATTGATAAATAAATGCATCGCTAGAAACGGACAGCGGTACGTTGCTTCACTGCCCTGGATAAACCCCGATGTCGAGATCAAAAGCAATAAAGAGATTGCGTTGAAGCGTCTGAAGTGTTTGACGATGCGGCTGTTAAGGTGTCCCGAACAATTTAACCAATACGATTCTGGAATTCGACAACTTGTTGCAGATGGTGTTGCTGAGTCTGTTCCGATGTCTACAGAAAGTGATTGTCAACGAACATTCTACCTTCCTCATCGAACGGTTTACAAGGAAAGTACAACAACAAGGCAACGCATCGTGTTCGATGCTTCAGCGCGAACCGAAGATACCCCATCGTTGAATGACCTTCTGCATGTGGGCGCCAATCTTCTACCGGATGTGTTGAAGATTTTGTTAAACTTCCGGCTTGGGCGGTTTGGCGCCGTGGCTGATATTGAGAAAGCCTTCCTCCAAATTTTACTCAACGAGAAGGACCGCGACAGCCACCGATTTTTTTGGTATGCTCCGTTCAAAACGCCGATGACGGGAAATCCTGAAATAGCTGAGTATCGCATGACAAGAGTGACTTTTGGAATTAACTGCAGCCCATTCCTGTTGACAGCCACTCTGCGTACGCATTTTTCAACATCGACGAAGTATACCTCGACGTGTCATATTTTACTTGACAGTTTTTATATGGACGATTTGGCAATAAGCTTCGATGAAGAAGAAGAAGGCAAGCGAATTTGTGAAGAAGCAGTACTGGTGCTGAAAGGAGCTAAAATGAATCTTCGTAAGTGGAACTCCAGTAGCGAGTTGGTTCGCAAGTCACTTTGTCCAGGTGAGTCCTTATGCATGCAAAAGGTTTTGGGATTATCGTGGTACGTAAGAAGCGATGAATTGGTAGTGCCTCTGGACTCTGTTGAGGGTTTGCTTACATCCAAGTTGTTAAGGGGAACAAAACGTAACGTGCTGCAAACGATCGCTAGAATCTACGACCCACTTGGAATGCTCGGTCCGGTAGTAATAAAGCTTAAGATTCTTTTCCAAGCAGCTTGGAAAGAAAATTTGTCATGGGACCAGGTGCTTCCCTCTGAGCTTCTACGTGAATGGGAAGCTTGCGTCCAGGATTTATTGCTCCTTAAAGACTACTCTATTTCCCGTTCCGTCTTCTCGTTTCCATGTTCATCTTTGATACATGTCCACATATTTTCGGATGCCAGCATGAAGGCCTATGGCACAGTAGCTTTCATCAAAAGTTTTAACGATCTTGGCGAATGTAAAACCAAATTTTTGTGCTCCAAGAATAGAGTAGCCCCACTAAAGGTAGATGGAACCAAAGAACTCTCGTTGCCGAAGATGGAGCTTACTGCAGCATTGTTGGCTGCACTTTTATGTTCCTATTTAAAGCGTACTCTAAAAATTAATGTCAGCGAATTCCACCTTTGGACAGATTCTCGGATAGCTTTAGGGTGGATTCAGGGAAATACCCAACGTTGGAAGCCATATGTCCAAGGTCGAGTTACGGAGATACGTCGTCTTACTTCCGCAGCCGACTGGAAGCACTGCAGAGGTAAAGAAAACCCCGCTGATCTAATTACCAGGGGGATTACAGCTCGTAACTTGCAAAGCTCGTCGATATGGACTAATGGACCAGGTTGGCTACAAAGTGATGTCCGTTTTGAACAAGACATTCATAAAGATGATCTAGGACCCGTGGCGTTGATCGCTCAAGTGACTGCTATTGCTAAAACCTCGCCTGTCCCCTTTATAGATTTCCTCAGGTTTAGTTCTTGGACTCGTTTGCTTCGAGTGACAGCCTATTCTTTTCGATTCATCCGTTTAAAGAAGGTAGGAAGACCCAAATTTACAGAGTTGCCTGCCGAAGAACTCGACACAGCGGAAAATTACTGGCTGAAGTTCATCCAGGCCAAGTCATTTAAAGCCGAAATAGACATCTTGAAAGCACAATAAACAATTCCAAAATCATCAAAAATGTTTCAATGGTGTCCTTTTCTTGACGACAATGGTATTCTTCGATTGAAAGGTCGTCTTGGTTTTTTGGATTGCTCATATGACGAGAAACACCCCATCATATTAGCTTCGGATTCATATCTGGTAAATCTCATCATCGATTTTTATCATCTAATGACTCTTCATGGAGGTACGAGCGTTGTTTTATCCCAGATGCGGGAGCGCTTTTGGATATTTAAAGGGCGTCCGTTAATTAAACGAAGAACAAAAATGTGTGTCACCTGTCAAAAACTTTTCGGAAGGCCTGTTTCGAAACCCTTTGGTCCACTTCCACTAGATCGGTTAACACTTTCAAGACCGTTTGACTGCGTAGGCATTGATTTCGCAGGGCCTCTCTATTATATTGATGCTGCAACAAACGCGATGACGAAATGTTACCTCATGCTTTTTACTTGCGCGGCGATACGATCAGTACATTTAGAACTAGTTACATCTCTGTCAACAGAACATTGCCTAATGGGATTGAGGCGTTTTATAGCGCGACGAGGAACTCCTTCAATGATTTATTCTGATAACGCCCGGACGTTTCGTCGAGCTGCCATGGAACTGAGTGAAACTAACCCTCTGCTTGATGATGATCGCATTCAAAAGTTCCTATCCGGAAAACATATACGATGGAAGTTCATAGTTGAGAGGGCTCCCTGGTGGGGAGGATTCGGCTTGTTCGCACGTTTAAAAATGTTTTGAAGGTGGTCATCAAGAGAGCAAAATTGACCTACGAACAGTTGGAAACCGTGATAATTGAAGCAGAGGGTATAGTAAATGCACGTCCTCTGACGTATATGAGCAGCGATCCATTAGATCCAACACCACTTACTCCTGCTCATTTCATACATGGCCACGGTGGTGTTTGGGATCCACAAGAGAAAATTACTTCAGATAAAGTTCAGCAACTTTGGTCCCGGAGGCTTAAATTCATCAGAATGCTTTCTAATCGCTGACGTATCGAGTACGTCCAGCTTCTGCGTTCATTTTATACTTCTCAGGGACATTCTTCAAAACAGCTGAAGCCGGATGACGTAGTTTTGATGTTCGATTCTGGAAAGCCGCGCATAGCCTGGAAATTGGCCGTCATCGAAGAGGCGTATATTAGTCGTGATGGGAATGTTCGAGCTTGTATGCTGCGTTTTTCTGATGGCTCAAAGTTACGAAGACCGGTCCAGTTGCTGTGCCCGATCGAGATCGCTGGAAATGGCCGGGGCGAGGATGTTAAAAATTAAATTAATATGTATACACTTTTCTTCTTACTGTACTAATGAATTATCTTTAGCTTGTATTCGTACATCTCACTCTTTCTGATGTCAAACGAAATGTTTAGTTTTAGTTTTGCCTTTCGTGGAATCAGACGAATAAAGTTTTCCTGCGTTCTTAAGTCTCGGCTTTTTCATTTTAGAGATTTGTTTCGGGAAGTTAACGATTTTTTACAGTAGCCAATTGGTAAGTCTAGCAGATAAATCCTGTTGAAGTGCTGGTCCCGTAACCAAAATATCATTGAGCGACCTTCCATTTGAAGTTTTTGTAGATGCATCGAACACAATTCGCACCTTTGTGCTCGTTGACGACTCCTTCACAACTGCATGATGGGGAAGGTACTCGTAGCAACAACCGCTGTTCATTATTATTTTCCACGACGCAGTGTTGATCTTCACTAGTCTGAACCGGCTTCATTTGTCCCATTTTTAAATACTCATTGATAGACTCGATATAAATTCGTTTTAACTGGCTATCTTTTAACTGGCTATCTGGCGCTTTAAAGCTATTAATCTTGACCTTCCAATAGAACAAGATGAATTAATATCGATCTTAAGTGGCAGTCTCACCCGATATTTGCCGTTTTCTGAACGCTCATGAGTATTTTTGTAAAAGTCTTCACACCATTGATCCTCATCTAAAGGAACATGAGAATCGGCAATATTTTCGAAGAAGAAAAAGGAGAATGAAAGAATGTCAAACTATACAGACATTCAACAAAAAGTAGGTGTTGCCAGATCCAACGCCTTGTATTTTCTTTTTCTTTTTTTAATTTATTTAGAGTTATACGCTTTTTGTTTAAATGAAATTCAATTGGTCTCAGTTTTATCTGAAGTACTCGTACATTATAAATTCCTCTTCCACAGACAGGACAATAACTTACAGTGAGTAGGATTGTGAAAAGTTGCACAAGCTCATATGTATTCTCAGTATTCTCATGCAGACGTACTCACAAATAGGTGTTTCGCATTCAAGAATTGATTAGAATTCGAACATGGGCAGGTGGCAGGAAGCAAGAATTTAATGCCCCCCCCCCCCCCCTCACTTTTATTATTTAAATTGCAGACAATCTCCGTTCTCTGTACCTACTTCGTGCTTTGTTGGAAGACGCAAGTTAAATAAATCCCAGGTGAAATTTAGCCTCGTTGACGTACCCTACATTCTACACCCGGAGTCCTTGTTGTTTACCTTGAACGATTTTTGTTTCTCTTTTGTATTTTTGTTAGATGCCTGTGATTTTTCTTTCTTTGTGAAGCCAAGACGTTGTGACGGGAATTAAGGTGGAGGTGCAGGTAAAAGTGGGCTACAATGGGAGTTTGAATGTACATAATACGAGCAGCGTAGCATAAATGGTGGTATACTTGTTGTGTGGCCTTAAATGAATGAATTCGACCAACATTTATAACGTGGACATATTTTTGCCATTTAGGAGGATGACTTCCCCGCCACCGTTACAACAAAAGAAGAGCACTTTGTTCAGCAACGATAAATTGTTCAAAGTGCGAAGTGTTTGTTGTTTGGTTTGGCGGTCTACGCTATAGGACAGCATCGTTAAATAAGAAGCACATCGCCTCATTCCTCCCCCACCAGCTTAACTCCTGCACCTTGTTTTATTTAGATTTTTTATCCCCCCAGGAACCACAAGGGATAGCCAGTTGGTGTGCTTCTTCGCCGAGTAATTTGTTAGGTAAATATGTATATTAATAACATGGCCTAGAACTTCTACGAGTATAATGCATTGTTGTTTTAGTGCTTCGTTTTTTCTTTGTTTCTGTTTTGTTTTTTGCTTTTTTTTTTTCATTACCATATTAATTTCCCCTTGAGTGAGGTATTATCCACCCAGCCCAACTGCTCGCCTTAGTGTGAAGTTACGATAATTTGTCTCAGTGGAAATCAGCTTGGAATTCTTTAAAATCCAAATGATAAGTTGAACGTTGTGCCTTGGCGTGTTGGCGTTGATGTCTGTAGTAGGTGGGTAGTTGGTTGTGCGGGTATCTAACTCGTATTAGGTAGCGAAATGAAGGAAAAGTCTTTGAAGTTTGGAAAATAGAACAAACCGGTGGGAATAATTTAAAAGTAGACCACCGGAGGAGGAGGTCCCTACGAAGGAATATCTCAAGTTAATTAGTATACATGAAAGGGGGCGTGCGAAGGTGGTGGTAACTTTGTATTTTGCGAGGTATTTATTTTTCATTCTCATGATTAAGAGCAAAGTTTAAAGTACGAATGTACATCGTACTTAAAAGAGGTACGAGGCGCATTACTTATAAATGAAACTAAGTTGCACTTTGCTTTGATAAAAGTGTTGCCTTTATTCAAGTGAACCGCAGTATACTCGCATCTCCTATTAGAGTGACTAAGTGCATCTCAGGCTACATAAAACGTGCGGACTGGATATACGTTCAGACACTGCAGCATCTATATCTACACTACTGCGGTTGCAATTTGAATGCGGTTTTGCCATTAGATGCGCGCTGAAGGATAATATTATGTGTGGGTGACTGGTAGCAATCCAAATTCACTAAATTTCAGCCTAATTCAGCCTTGAACAGAGGAGAAGAACGCCACTAGCTGAAGAAAACCTATGAGCAGTGTCCAAAGAACGACATATAAAATGAACTTGTTAATCTCACAAGTGATGGGAATATCGTTGTGTGAAAGTAGGACCTTTTCTTCGCCAACTTGGCGATCTTTTGGTCTTTTGTACCATTTAGTTAGAACTGTAGTTAAGATCCTTCATTCGGAAGGTAGAAAACCTACTAGCAGAGGAATTCATTAGCTCATTGCAGCCGAATTGTTCCTTGAAGACAAATTTCCGTCGAACTCCGTTGAGGGCTGGACATTCACATAAGATGCATTCAGCTGTTTCGCCGGTGAGTCGACTAGATTAATTTTGTTGAGATGATATCTTAGACCGTGATATCCTGTACCGACTTAGATTTAGACATCAATTGGCAGTTTTTTGAAGGGCAGGATGGCTTAGTTAGCCTGTCCTCGACCTGATCTATTATCCCAATATGAAATGGATCTCGACTGCTGTGCGGCAGAAGGGTTCAGGTCCATTAAAGGGAGTTTCGGAGTCCTTTCTGGCCAGTTCGTCAGCCTTTCCATTCCCATCAATGCCTTCATGACCAGGAACCCACCACAGTTTGGTTTTATTCCTAGAGCTGAGTTTTTGAAGGGTTTTGAAGCAGTACATGACTGATTTGGCGTCAATGGTGTGCGAACTAAGGGCATTTATAGCTGCTTGGCTGTCCGGTAAAAAAATACCGTTTCTAATGTAACTATCTGCATGGCATAGGTTAAGTAGATCAAATCGTTTTTCGAGAAGCCCGCCGCTGTTAGTTCACTGTAAAACAGAGCTTTATCACGAAGAATGGCAAGCCTGTTCTTTCAATTTTTAACAAAATTTTTGGAAAACTTATGAAAAATAAAATAGTGAACATTTTAGATGCAGGTTAAGTTTTTTCAATACAGTGCAATTTGGTTTTTTGAAAGGCAAGTCGACGAAAGATGAATTTTGTTCCCAAATAATGTCCCACCTCGATGGAAAAAAATGTACAGCTGGCTTATTTCTTGACATTACCAAAATATTCGACTTGGTGAACAGCAATTTCTTGTTGCGAGAACTGTAAGAAGCAGTATTTCGTGGTTTGTATTTTGAAAATAAATCACAAAGAGAGGAGATAGATGAGAGAAGGAGTGAAATACAATTCTTTAACGTGGGTGTTCCGCAAGGCTCTGGTCCAATTTTTAGGTCCAATTTACATATATTCAAGGGTTCATTGACTCGTAATAAAATGTAATAACTGTTGACTTTGCCCACATAAGTTGTAGCTCTCCTTTGGTCTGTGCCCTGAATATTCTCCTTTTTCGTCATTTGCATCGTTTTGGTCAAATCCAGTCTGCTTTTCGAAAGAAATTTCTGCGCTGGTAAAGGAAAAAAATCTAGCCTGGGTTAAGGTGCGAAGAAGCCCAACTACCGATAACTGCATCCTTATAGGAAAACTTGCACAAAACTTCGAAGAGAATCCATTCAGTCTGAAAGGTTATCGTGGGAACATTTTGTTAACACCATGGACACTTCTATGGACCTAAAAAGGTTGTTGAGCAAAATTAGATCAATTCGTACCTCGAAGCCACCTCAAGATTTTCCATATATGTTCATAGGTCATAACCTTCAAAATGACCCGGAGGTCATAGCTAACACTTTCGCAGAAAAATGGAAAGGGTATAGTGCGGACACCACCTATTCTACTTTAAAGTAGACGACTTTCCGAACTCAATTGGCCAATTGGAATAATTTATGGATTCCAATATATGGCTGAACTCGAGATGACCCTAAAGACTGCGAAAGGGACGACACCGGGAGAGGATAAGATCACGTACAACATGGTAAAATATAGTGATGATAGTCTCAAAGGAAGAATTTGCGCTTTATACAACAACATCATAAATACTGGGAACTTTCCACACATTCTTTCGAAGAATATCGTCCAATCTCACTTCTTCCCGTTCTCTCCAAGCTTTTTGAGAAAATTCTTGCAAGACGAATCGCTTGGACAATGGAGAAAAACATGCCCCCAACAGAGACGCTCTTACACCTATTAGAACACAAAATCACTGAAAACTTATCCGGAACCAAACATAATGCGGTCATGTCTTGGGATCTAGAAAAAGCTTTTGATAGAGTCCTGCTTTTCTCAGTCATTAATCAGCTGAATTCATGGGGAGTCACGAAAAAGATCTTAAATGTAGTTCCATCTTTTTTATCGGGAAGAACATTTCACGTTAACGTTGACGGTTATAACTCATCTTCAGTTAAGCTTGAAAACGGGATTCCACAAGGATCGCCACTATCAGACTCACTAATTACCAAACTTGCAGCTCCAAGATACTCGTATATCATTGACTTCATAAGAATTTATGCTGATAACATCTATGCTTTAGCTTCAGGGGATCCAAGTTGGGTCAAACAAATTTTAGAAGGAATAGACTCAACTATCTTTAATTGGACACAAGAAAGAGGGGCAATAGTCCCACCAACCAAAACAGAAGCTCTCCACCTTTGTAGAAAAAGAAAATGTACAACCTCGCCGGTGATCCTTCGTGGATGTTCAATTACTCTCCAAAGACTACTCAAAATACTGGTAGTTTGGTTCAGCGGAAATCTTAAATGGGATTTTCAGTTTAACAATTTCTCAAAGTAGTTAAAACTGCGAAATAATGCATTGAAGATGATATGTTCATGCCGAAATGGGTCACACCTTGAAACTGCCCAATAAATAGCGAAAACACTTCTGGAAGGCACTCTTCAACATGTTATGACAATATATAGGGTTTTCCAAAACTTGACAACTTTTTTTTTAAATAAAACGCAAACCATTTGAGATATTTCAAAAACTTTATTATCGGCTTGAAGTACAATCAAAACATTTATGAATGGAACTCCACTTCGTTCATATGGCCACCGCGAGCAGCGGTCGATTCGTTGGACCCAATTTTCAACGACTCGGCCACACATTTCGACCGAAACGGCCGCTATTTCGCGTTCAATGTTGGCTATGAGCTCTTCCAACGTCGTCAGCGTGTTGGCATAAACCAATGACATAACGTAGCCCCACAGAAAATAGTAAAGCGGCGTTAAATAGCACGAACTAGGCGGCCAATCGACTGACCCATTTCTTGAGATAACACGATCACCATACTTACTCTTCAATAAATCGATTGTAGCGTGTTCTGTGTGGCTTGTGGCATCATCCTATTGAAACCAGATGTCGTCAAAGTCCATATCTTCCAATTCGGGCCAAAAATAATCGGTGATCATGGCGCGATAACGCTGACCATTCACAGTAACGTGACGATCGTTATCGTCGACCAAAAAATATGACCCAATAACGCCGCCGGCATGCAAACCGCACCAAACAGTATTTTTTTGTGGATGGAGTGGTGAGTCATGTGGATGTTCACCCGACCATTGAGCCAAAAATGAGCTTCGTCACTGAAGATGATTTTGCGATGAAATTCATCATCTTGGCGCATCTTCTCCAGAATCCAATTGGAGAACTCAAACGGAGAACGTTGCTTCAAATGGTCCATCGGCTTCAATTCTTGAGTCAGCTTGATCTTGTATGGGTGTAAACCAAGATCCTTATGCAAAATACGCCATAATGTGGTCTGAGCGATGCCCAATTCTTGAGAACGCCGTGGAATTGACTGATTTGGTTTGTTTAGTACGGACGCCTGAATGGCAGCGATACTTTCGACACTTCGACCAACCCGTTGTCTCACTGACACGGTAACGTCACACAACGAATATGTAGACTAAAATTTTTGCACTAAACATGTTATTGCCTGTCTACTAGGGCGAGAATTACGACCGAAAATTGGAGTTAACGCTCTTAAAGTTGCAGTCACCGACTCCGAATTTCGGTAGAAAATTTTTATAATTTGCAGACGTTGCTCGTTAGTGTACTTTACCATGATGAAAATGTTGAGTTTACTGAATAAATTGACAGTGACAGTTTGATGATTAGTGAAAGAGTGCGTCCACAAATTAAATTCAAAGTTGTCAAGTCCGTATTGGAAAACCCTATACTATGTCGCACAAAAAGTCATTAGAAGCTGTTGACGGAACTTTAAGGGATTTAAGATGAACTAATGCGCCATTTGGAGGTGTAACAATATTACTAGTAGGTGACTTCCGTTCGTCCAGTTGTACCTCGAGGTACTCGAGCTGATGAAATAAACGCCGGCTTGAACAAATCTACAATATGACAATTTATTGAAAAAATTAATCTTTCAAAGAATAGGCGAGTTCATTTGCAAAACGACGCTGATGCTGAAATATTTTCAAATATGCTTCTTCAAATCGGAAATGGAGCAGTGCCAGAGAAGAAAATGGTAAAATTACTCTTTACGTTGGAAACCAAGTTAGCGACGTCAATGAATTAGTGGACTGCATATATCCTTCAATTCAATTCAATTCAATTTATTGCTATAAATAAGTTGTACATTAAGACAATGTCTCTTATAGTACTAAGTGATAATATTTAGTTACAAAATGATAAGTGATAGTAATTATAATGATAATAATAAAAAATAAAAAAAAATAAAAAGGAAAAAGAAAGATAAAAAAAAGGGAGAGGAAATAAAATAGTTAAGAAATTGGAGAAAGACTGAGGTAGAGTTGATAGTAAATAGATAAGTTAAGAAGAAAAGTACACATACAAGGCAGTTTTGAAGCTAGCAGTATTTGACAAGCACTTTATATGAGACGGTAAGTTATTCCATAGTCTAATAGCATAAATGAAAAATAATCGCGAGGAATTGAGGTATTTGCAACGCTGAGTGCTAATGTTGAAAGTTCTTCTGGAAAGGGAAAATTCCAGTTTGGAGTAAAGGTAAGGGGGTTGCGTTGTGTTTATAATTTGATGTAGAAATATGCAATTTCTGAAATCAAGGTACTTTCTCAATGTACAGCCAAGAAACCGGCATGAGAATTCCGAGATTCTATCGTATCGTTGCCTTACATAAACATACCGAACAGCATCATTATAAGCAACCTGGAGCTTGCGAAAAGATAGTGAGTCAAGGTCACTGTAGACAGCTGCAGCATATGAAATAATGGACATTATGAGGGTGAGCACAAGTCTTCGGCGAGTATTCAAGGGGGTATAGTTGGCAGAAATCCAAAGTTTACGCAGGCATCCGTACGGTTCAAAGCTAGTCCATTTTTAGTTGCCCATTCAACAATGGAAGCAAGATCCTCATTTAGTAGTGACACTAGTTCACCTATTTTATTAACCGGATGAGATAGGTAAAGTTGTACATCGTCTGCATAGAAATGAATAAGCGCGTGCTTACAAATTGATGCTAAGTCATTTATGTACATGCAGAACAAAATTGGGCCGAATATTGATCCCTGCGGAACCCCTTGAGAAACTGACCGGAGACCTGAGCGATTGTTACCAACAACGACTACTTTTGACCGTCCACATAAAAAGCTTCGAATGAGCCTTACAGCTCTTTCACTAAAACCATAGTAATGGTGCAGTTTCCAACAAAGAATGGAATGATTTACTCTGTCAAAAGCCTTAGAGAAATCAAGCAGGCAGAGCAGCGTCACAAATCCTTTGTCAAAATCTTGCCTGATATCATCCAAGATTTTTACCATGGCGGAAGAACAGCTATGGCTCTTCCTAAAGCCCGATTGGAATGGGCTCAACAGGGAATTTTCAGCCAAGTGTTTCTGAATTTGTGACTCTATTGCCTTTTCAAAGAACTTAGACAAGCATGGTAAGATACTGACAGGTCTGTAGTCAGAAGCATCGGTAGCAGTAGTATTTTTAGGAACAGGTACAACCTTAGCACATTTCCATATCAGAGGAGTAATAGATGTTGCTATACAGGAATTGATTATATGTGTTAGATGGCCTATAACGTGCGGCAAAATAAGTTTTATGAAACGAAGTGGCAAGCCGTCTTCACCAATAGCATTTGATTTTAAACTTTTAATTATACAAAGGACATCAACCTCCGTAACTACTTCAAAATCAATTTCCTGTTCAAGGCTTCTGCTAGAGACAACGTCATACTCGAAACAATCGGCAGCAACATCATTTGAAACAAAATAGTCGTTCATTTCATCTAAATCAATAGTACAGCTCCTGTCACTACTTACACCAATGCCAACTTGGCGTAGATTTCTCCACAGTACCTTGGAGGGTAAAGAAGTGCTCAGTTTAGATGAGTAGTAGTGTCTTTTAGATGCACGAACAGCATCGGTTGCAGCATTACGAGCAGCTTTGTACCTGTTCCAGTTAATCGCGTTTTGTCTACGCTTCCACTTACTGTACAGTCTGTTTCGCTTCTTTAGAACACCAACTACCCCTTCCGTGAACCAGGGACACGCACTGTTTCGGATCGCAACGGTTTTTATTGGTACATGATCATTGAATAATTGCATTACAAGCGTCTGGAAAATGATTTGCTTTTCATTTGGATCGGCAACCATTCTGCAATTCAACCATGGGACCGAGTTTGCTGCGGTCGTTAGTGCTTCATGATTTATTGACGAGTAATCCCTATAAACAAAGGAGCTTGAGGAAGAATTGTGGTTAAAGACAACATTGTAGGTACAGAATAGGAGATCACGTTCGCTGACACCTTCAAGAGAAATCTGATCAAACAGTAAGACAGAGAGTGAATCAGATACAATAACAAGGTCTAAAAGGGTCGGTGGTGCACCTGGCCGGAAACATGTTGGATAGGAATTATTTACAATTTCAAGTCCACTTGCCGCCGCCATATCTTTCACTTGGTAGGACCGCGAGTCGTTTTTAAGCATGTTGGCATTAAAATCACCACAAACGACAACATATAAACAGCAAGACTCCTTCTTGATTCAGAGAAAGAGCTATTCTTGGACCAAAAAATGATTCTGCGTCCAAAGTTAATGAATTAACTTTAAGCAAGATTAATGGCGACGTACGAATTTATATTGTGGATAAATTGACACCGTTGTACATACTGATGAATCTGTACACTCTCCAGCTACAAATCCAGCAGGACTACCAGGCCATTTAATTTTATTAAAAGTTGGGGTGTCAATAATTTTATTATAAAACTTATGTCCCCCGAGGATGTGTAATGGAACAAGATTGCTGGTTAAAGATATGAGACCTAATGTAATTTTAGCTACCATTATGTTATAACAGGACCAGGCACAAGTGAAGATGTATTTATTCCAAGAATACCGATGATACCTTCGAACTACGAATTTCATTTTAAAAGATTACAATTTCCAATAAAACTATGATTTGCTATGTCCATCAATAAGGCTCAAGGTCAAACTGTTTTATTTACGAGCATTGATTTGACTAATTGGCACTGAGCTTCGAAAATAATTTCCTGCCAATTCATTATCACAAACATAAATGCAAGTGCCTACACAGTAAAGCGGGTACACCAGCTAGTTTTATAACACAATTACTTTCATTTTTAGTTTTGTTTGAATTAAGTTATTTTTGAATTATATTTGTGGTTATGTCTAATCTACTTTCGCACTCGTGTGTACTTAAAGATCTCAATGTACGAGTACATAAATCCGTTGGTCCAAATGGTACATCTCCCATTTTTCTGAAGAGCTGTTCTTCCACGATGATAAGTTTTTTCATCAATCCTACTCTTTAGGACTCTTCCAGAACAGATGGAAAACAGCATTTGCCCAGCCCGTCCCTAAAAAAGGCAAATCATCTTCTCTCTCCACCTTATTTTCGGCGACTTTAATCTTCCTCAGCTACAGTGGACTCCATCAGATGATAAATCGTTTTTCATCGCTTCAAATGCCATCTCAGCTAAGGAATGTCTCTTCTTAGATCGCTTAACAGACTCAAGTCTATACCAAGTCAGTGGTATATCCAATTTTATAGGCAGGCAATTAGACCTTATTTTCACAACAGATCCAATTAACTCCTCAGTCTCACTTTTTCCCCTATCTCTCTCAACAATCGATAACTACCATCTCCCCCTTCTACTTTCATATTTTCATAACTCTTCATTCCAGTCCACTCCCCCCACAACTCTCTCATCCCACGACTTTCATAAAGCAAACTTTCACAAAATCAGTGAATATCTCAACAGATCCCTCTTTAACTTTCACAACCTAAGTATAAATGATGCCTTATCCATTTTTTATAGAGAAATATTTAATTCTTTTTCCCTTTACGTTCCGTTTTCCCGCCTTAAAACATCATCTGCTAGTCCTCCCTGGTATAATCGCAAGCTTCGTTCCTTACGAAATAAGAGAAATAAGTTATTGGCTGTTTTCCTGCGTATCAGATAATTTTCCGACTATTCCAACTATCTTGGTGCTTATCTTCATTTCACAGAACTTTACGATTCACTTTACCAGCGCTACCTTAACAATGCGCAAGTCAACCTTATAAACCACCCTAAGTCCTTTTTCCAATTTGTTAACTACAAAAGTAAGTCCGATGGTTACCTTCCTTCCCTCTCTTTCAACAACAGGTCATCAACCGATCCACTCACCATTGCCAACCTATTTGCCACCTTTTTTAAGCAATCCTTCACCAACGACTCCTTTGTACCAGATCCATCCTATTTTAGTTACCTACTGAACTTCTCCAATGGCCCACTTCTCTCTCATATTTTTGATCCGTCTTATATCGAACATAAATTATTGTACACCAACTCAATGACGAATTCACACCCGGCCCGGATGGCCGCCCTGCCATATTTCTTAAAAAATGTTCTTCCTCTCTTTCTCTTGCCCTTTCTAATCTCTTTCGTCTATCCCTTTCACAAGGAGAATTTCCTCAGGCTTGGAAAACCTCCTTCATAACGCCGATCCACAAGAAAGGATCAAAGAATGAAATAGCCAAATATCGTCCCATCGCTAAACTCTCCCATATAGCCAAACTCTTTGAAAGTATTTTGTATGAAGCTCTAAGTTTCCAATGCAAATCACTTATTTTCCCTAGACAATATGGCTTCCTAAAGGGTAGGTCAACTTCCACAAATCTCGTTGAATTCGTATCCTTTGTCCTCTCTGCCCTAGAGAATGGTAACGAAGTCGATGTAGTTGCACGCGATTTTAGCAAAGCCTTCGATGAAATCTCTCATCGATTAATCATCTTCAAATTGTCTGCCCTCGGCTTTGAACCCATACTGTTAAAATGGATATCCTCTTACCTCGAAAACCGTTTTTACATTGTTCGTTTTAGGTCAGCCCACTCCGCCCCATTTTTGGCCACCTCTGGAGTTCCACAAGGCAGCCATCTCGGTCCCCTTCTTTTTATATTAACCATAAATGATTTCGATATGATCATCAAACACTCGTCTGTCTCCCTTTCCGCCGACGATACCAAATTTTTCAAAACCATTTCCTCTCCCCATGACTCTTTCCTCCTTCAACAAGATCTTGATAGTTTTTCGATCTGGTGCCTCAAAAATTCTTTGGAACTTAACATCGCCAAATGCCAATCCATCACCTTCTCACATAAGCGGGACCAATCTCCTCCCCGACTCTAACTTCTCCACAACCAACCTATCTCCTCCGTTCAATCACCTCGCAACCTCGGCATTTTGTGTGATAGAGAGCCCAACTTCCGTTTCAAATCCTCAAAGCCAACTCTGCACTAGGTTTTGTAAAACGGTGGTCCAAAGAATTCACCAACCCATACGTGACCAGGTCCCTCTATATTACCTTTGTTCGCCCCCTCCTAGAGTACGCCAGTCAAGTATGGTCCCCATATCATCGTGTTCATATCTCGAGAATTGAAGGCATTCAGCGCCGTTTTCTTCGATTTGCTCTCCGAGGTATGCCCTGGGACGATCCTTTTAATCTGCCCCCCTATCAAAACCGTCTCAACCTTATCAACTTAAACACCCTGGAAGATCGCAGAGATGCTGCAGACTTTCTCTTCATTCATCAACTCCTTTCAGGTCACGTATTTTCCTCAACACTAACCCTCGTAATCTACGTACCCCTCGACTCTTCTATCTTCCAACCCACCACACCTCCTATGGCGCGAACGAACCAATCTCCCGTATGCTACGTCAAATCAACTCTAACCCTACCGTCTTTGATTTCCACCGCACCGCTCCCTACCTTAAATCCGTTCTCCTTCACCACTCCAACCAACCTTAGTTTTAAGTTTTAGGTTAAGTTTAATTTGTAAGTTATAGCTTGTATTAAGCCGAATAAATGGGGACGTTCGCCCCCACCAAAATTAAACATTAAAATTAAAATTACAAACCCATAACGCCCCTTCTTTCCAAGGTCATGGAAACTCTGATAAATCGTCAGCTAATGAAATATCTCGAAACACGAAAACTTCTCAATGACCGGCAGTACGGTTTTCGTAGCAACAGGTCCACTGGTGATTTGATGGCATGTCTCACCGAAACGTTGAACCAAAGCCTACATCAATCTGGCGAAAGCAAGATAGTTGCATTTGATATTTCTAAGGCATTTGACAGAGTTTGGCATCAGGCTCTTTTGTCGAAAATGCGTGCATTTGGGATCGACGACTCCCTTCATCAATGGATCAGAAATTATCTTTCGGAACGTTGAATTCGTCTTTAAAATAAATGGTGGTCTGCCCCAGGACTCCATTCTGTCTCCGACACTCTTTTTAATTTTCGTCAACGATCTATTGTCTGCTACTTCTAATCCAATATATTCCTTTGCTGATGACAGTACTCTCTGCTTTTCATATTCGTTCCCGGACTCACGGCCCTGCTCTTCGGCTGTAGTACGAGAACGGCAGCGTATGCTAAGCTCATTAAATTCCGATATCAACAGCATAACTAATTGGGGAACTATCAACAGTGTGGAATTTAATGCTTCCAAAACACAATGCTGTCTGCTGTCTTTAAATCGAAATTTAAACGCCCAGCCATTATCCATGAATAGCATTTGCATTGTCGAAAATGCTGCGAAATGTCTAGGTTTCCTCAAGCGATGTAAGAAATATTTTACCCCCTCTGATCTGGCCTCAATATATAAGGCATTTATCCGCCCGAAATTGGAGTACAATGCCCACATCTGGTCGGGTGCTCCCAAATCATCTCTGCACCTGCTAGATAGGATTCAAACCTGCGATAAAACTATTAGGTGATATTAATATCACTCAAACAATGGACACCCTCGAACACCGGCGTAATGTCTTGTGTCTATTTCCACCACCAGTGCTCTATAGAAATCGCCAGTAGCATTCCGCCCCTTCATCCTTCAAGCATTTAAAACCAGCGTTCACCGGTACCTCTCTTTTGCATCCTCCCTGATTTTCCTATGCCCGCGCTGTGTGCAAACATTTTAAGGGTACATGAGTGCGCTCAAATTATAAAAATGAAAAAAAATGTCTAAAGTATATTTCTTAAATTCTTGAGGACTCAACCCACTCAAAAATTTAATTTTGTCTTCCTTAATATAAATACTGAATGTCACCAACCTTTCTTATATTTTTTGTTCTCTAATAATTTGAATTGTTTTATATTTAATGTACTACATGATTGTTTTATGAATTTATAGGAGATGAATACATCTAATCAATCAATCAATCAATCAATGTCTTGTCGTTGGAGGGTCGAGAAATACATCAGGCGGTGACCTGATAGTAATTAGGGTCCGCATTATATTTGTAAACCTCTAGAAATGTGTACATCCGGTCACGGAAAGAATTTTTATCATCGATTGGAACATGATCGATTTATTTGGCGGTTGGGTCATCTGTAATCATCCTCAAAAACGCAGGTAGAACATTAAAGTCAATCATGAAATAATACCCCTCTTATTGACAGCTACAGGGATTGATGAACTCACCATAGATCGTCCCACAAATTCTACTAGTTATGTTGCTACTACTGAGGCAGTAATTTTTGTAAGGAATTACAGAGAGTGAATATTGGAAAGACCAAATTCATGGCAGTTTTTGGTAACTCTCAAGAAGAGGCTATCTTTACGAGGAAGTTGAATTGACAGAGGGGTCCGACATAGAGGGCTTTGCTGAAGCACTTAATTAGGGTTTATTGGATCTGTAGAGTATGAATTAGTATTATCATAGACTACTACATAAACCACTTATAACCCGCTCTCTGTACTTATGCTAACCGGTTACCTAATAAAGATGTCTGTAACTAGAACTCAACCGACGTGTTTGCTTGCTTTGTATACTACACGTATACTACGGGATCAGTCATTGGGTTTGTATTATACACACCAGATCGATTAATGTTGATGGCCAAATTTAGAAATGGTAAGTGGTTCATCAATTTACAATAAGTGGACACACTCGTCAAGCGAATTGGCGAAGCAACGGTTGCATGGGAATATCTTACAAATGTGATGGGTACTTGGTCAACTATTGGCGACTAGGTTTCTAACGAATATTTTTAACAGATAATGGAAACAATTTAGAACTAACTATGTAGCGACATAAAGGGGCAGTGATAAAAGTGGAGTAGCTAGCTATGATATAAAATGAAACTGACCAAGAGAAAAGAGGACGGAAAAACAACGACTCGGGCAGCACTGGAGGGAATCGTTAGAATACTCCCAGTCTGACAATTACTAAATGTTGAAGAAGCAACACCGCCCATCTATCGATCTCTTTGAACTTCGTAATTAAGAAGTTTAAAGGACAAATCGCATGATCTTGGAGGCCAATCAAATTCCTGCCTAATCGAAATAATGATGATTGATTGATGGCTTGTGTGGGCGGTAAAACCATCCTGTTGAAACCAGAGATCGTCCAGATCCAATTCATTCAATTTTGCAGAAAAAAAATAGCCATTCACCTTGTCCCGGCAACGTTCTCAATTCAGTGTACTGTCACTTCAGCTTCATCTTCGAAAAAGTACGGGCCAATGATGGCGCCAACCCGTAATCTGCACCATACCAGGCTTGTTCAATTTCGAAGAAGTAATTCTGTATACAAAAATTAGAAAACCGCATGAATATTTTAGTTTCGTTTGTATTTTTTTTTATAAATTAAATTTAATAAATAATAATTTTTTAATATTGTTTTCTTACAGCAATAAACGCCTTGTCTTTTTTTTATACATAGTATCGGTCACTTCATCTGGATCCACATGAATGCTTGAGTGAACAGACAGCATTGCAAGTGTGCTAAGTCTTGGATGGCCCATGATACTGTTTTGATCCTTTTCATCGTTTAAAATCTTCTTTCAACGCTAGCTGTTGTAACAGGTAGTGTGGCTAAAATTGTAAGCAAGTAGCTTATACTCCTGAAGTAGGTCTTGTCACATATATCTAGCAGTTTCAGAACATCGGTAGAGGGATCATCGATTAATTTTTTTCGCACCAGAGTATGTATTCCGCTTTTCATTTCATTTTCTCGATTAACGGCAGCAAAACCTGAAAGCAGAGCTTGAAACGATGGTAGAACATCCTCGTTGACCATAAATCTGTCAGTAAGATTTTCTATTAGAGAATCTAGACAGGGAATAAGTACAGAAACTCTAAAATAATCTTCAGGACATGATGTTTCTGAATTGGAGTGTGTTTTTTGTTTCAAAGAAATCCTCGGAGCTGTTATGTTAACTTCAAATAAATCCTCGGCAAGTTGTGACGCGGATTGCAAAGCGTCTCTGAAAAAATCTCTGGTATTTTCTCTTATGTTTTTAAGAGATTTTAAGACTTGTTTTGTGTGATTTATTGCAGACACGAAATACAAAGATTAATTTTGTAGGAAACTTGATAAGAGTAGCGTTAAATTAAAAAGTTGTACGCATACAATGAGGCTTACCAGGAAATCACTTCTTTGAATTGCTTTTGAAGACATTGCCCACGTCTTGCTGGATATTTCTTCAAGACTAATCGCAATACATTTGAAGAGCTCTACAAATGAGATAATGCTGTCATGCCTTTCAATAAAACTTTTTTCACAAAGGCGCAAAAGTCGTTTTTTCTGCTTTCTGGTGCGGCGTTTGGATACTGTTGGCGTAAAAATAAACGAAATATATTCAAGGACATAATTAATAACCTCAACTTAATTCAAATATTTTCTTTGGCTGGCTACGTGCCTGCACCATACAGTGATTCTTTGGGATGCATTGGTTTTTTATGAATCTCGTATGGGTCTTCCGTTCCGTTATGGGTCCATTAAAAAATGGGCTTCATCGAAAAATTCACGAATTTTACGAACTTTTTCTTGTTACTTTTACAGATCGCCCATTTTCGGAATAAGATTGAACAGCAAAATTGCCAACGTCTGTATGACATCTGTCAAAAAGATCAACTACATTGAATTCCGTAAATGACAATAATTGACAGCCAACATCCACACCATCTGTTGGCTCCCCCTTTGTTCGTTGCAGAATATGTGTAGCAACTACTAGCCATTAGCTGTAATAATTTTGCAAGTCTCTATCAATTGGTGGTTGAAGATCAACTAGTCTTTATTTCAGTATGAAGTTTCTCTTCTTGTACATCTTCTTTCTCTCTTTTGTTCTCTCTTCTTTACAATACAATTTCTTAATTTCTACCTTAATACTAGAGGTACGCTGCGCATTTCATATTTTTTTTTTTAGATTCCTAATCATTTATTCCATATCTCTGAGGTGGTCTTACAATACGACCACTTCTTGTTTGAACTAAGGGTGGTGATGGACTTAAACTGCTATGAGATGTCTCATGCTCAGATTCCCTTGAATCATTTACACTTGGTTGTTCCATATCGCTATCAGAAAATATACTATGAAAACTATTAAAAGAATCAAATAATTCATTCGTGTTAGCATCATCATTATCATTTAGACTTAAATCTCCAGGTGGAACAATCATGGCTTGTTTTGGCATCTTTTCAGTTGTTAACGTTTCATCTTCAAGTAAAAGTTCACTTGGGTCAAAGTCTTGATTGCGAGTCTTCGCCAAATGGCGACGATTTCGTCGGAAAAATTTTCGAAGTGTATCCTTAATGATATAGGAACTATTACTAGCGATGCCAACCACAGTTTCGTGATGCCATTGCTTCGAGTCTTTTTTAAAAATTACTAGGTTAGGTTAGGTTAGGTAAGAGTGGCTGTTGGAAATACCAACCCACTTAGATCTATTGGCCCATTGTGATGCCACGTGGATCTATGATCTTCTTACTACTGGAACCAGTTTGAGCTTATAATAAAGCGTAGATCGTTTAGGTCGTTGTAGAAGAAAGCTCCTAGATGAAGCTTCCTTCTTTGAGAGAGAGCTGGGCATGTGCAGAGTGGGTGGAGGATTGTCTCCTCCTCTTCCTCGTCCATGCAGCTTCTACAGAAATCGTTAGTAAAAGCGCCAAGCCTTCTTGCGTTCTTACCTATGAGGCAGTGTCCGGTAATGACACCTATTATGGCGCTGAGATGTTTCCTATCTAAAAGGATCAGACACTTAGATCGACTCAGATCCAGCCTTGGCCAGATCTGTTTGGTCGCTAGACATGTTTGTCCAGCAGTCCACCTAAGGTCCGTTCTTTTATTGGCATCTAGCTTTAGTGTTAGTTTGCACGTAGCGATTGGTATACCTATACTACCTTTGTCCGGTAGGATAGGTAGAGTGGTTCCAATTTTGGCGAGTTCATCGGCTCTGCAGTTCCCTGGAATGTCTCTGTGGCCCGGCACCCAACAAAGGTGAATGTTGAACTGCTCTGCCATCTCCATGAGAGATGATCGGCATTCAAGGGCAGTTTTAGAATATAATGAGACCGAGTCCAGGGACTTGATGGCGGCCTGACTATCCGAAAATATGCGGATATCCTTTGCACATATCACGTTTTTCTTCAGCCAGGACAGAGCTTCTTTAATCGCCAAAATTTCCGCCTGGAACACGCTACAGTGATTTGGAAGGCGGAAAGAGAGGCTTAGATTTAGCTTATCTGAGAAAACACCGCCACCAACTCCGCTGTCGGTTTTAGATCTATCTGTGTAGAGATGGATTGACTTGTCCTACATGAAAGCATCCTCCTCCCAGAATGATCTAGAGGGGAAGCTTACATGGAAGTTTTTGTCAAACCAAAGTTCAGGTATGGTGTAATCGATGTTCTCTGTGAGGATTCCTAATGTATTAAGAATGTTGGCGTGGCCAAATGAATTATTTGTCCACTGTTTAGTCGCTTTAAGACGAATAGCTGCAGTCGCAGCTACTTGATTGCTAAAAATGTCGAGGGGTGTCAAGTGAAGCAGAATATCTAATGCCGCAGAGGGGGTAGACCGCAAGGCTCCGCTTGTGCATAGACATGCTGTTCTTTGGACTCTGCTTAATTTAATGCGGTTGACTGCATTTTCCAAGGCCGTCCACCAGACAACCACCCCGTAAGTGAGTATCGGTCTTATGACCGAGATGTATAGCCAGTGGGTTATGCGAGGTTGAAGGCCCCATTTGTTCCCAATGGCTTTCTTGCAGGAGAATAAAGCTATTGTAGCTTTATTGACTCTTTCTTGAATGTTAGGTTTCCAGTTTAGTTTCCTGTCAAAAATCAGACCCAGATATTTTGCTGTATCGGAAAAAGCTAAACTGGTACCGTTTATTGAAGGAGGGTCTATGATTGGAATTTTATATTTCCTGGAAAAGAGGACAAGATCAGTTTTATGGGGGTTAATTCCCAATCCACAGCGATCTGCCCAGCGGGTTAATCTGTTGAGATTTACTTGGAGGAGTTCTTTAATGGTATTACAAATTACTAAGTCACCAATATTTAATTTTGGCTGTTTCTTAGCCAACCGATTAAAATAATAAGCTTGTGTTTTCTTCTTATTATTAATTTTTTCCTGTACATGATCTTCCACTTGATTGTTTCTGACCAATAGAGTGCTCGACACAGGGGGTTTTTGTTCTCAATTGACGGCCAAAGAACAAATCCGACGGTGAAAACTTCATACTAGCCACAGGAGTGGTGTTGTATTCAAGGATACGATACTGATATGACCGAACATCATTTGCTTCATACATTCGCATTAGAATATTTTTAGAAAAGGCCACGCCCTTTTCTGCCAATCCGTTGCTCTGAGGATAACGAGGACTTGAAAATTGAAATTTAATATTGCATTGATAAGCAAAACTATTGTCACATCTGATAATAGTCGGAAAACCGATTTTGAAGAAAACTTCATTGAGAGACTCAATAATATCAGCTGCGGTCCTATTTTTAAGTTCAATTGCAACCAAATAATTAGAATATGAGTCATAGACAAAAATAAATGGACGACCAGCATAATCAAATATATCAATACCAACAATATGATACGGATACTTGGCTCTTTCTTGAGTTAACGGCTCTTTTTGAACATTTCGGGTGAACTTTTCACAAACAGTGCATGATTGCACCTTCTCCCTGATCAGTCCATTCATACCAGGCCAATAAAACAGTTGTCTGGCTTTAGCAAGTGTCTTTTCAATTCCCAAATGTGCTTCATGTAGCCAATTGGCAATCTGCCTTTGCATTTCTGTGGGTATAACTAATCGAAAATCTAGCAACAACATGCCTTCCTCAACATGAATTTGATCCTTCAGCTTATAGAAGTGCTGGCTCACATCATCCAGTTGATGATAACTAGGCCAACCATGATCAACGTATTTCTTAATACGTGAATATTTCTCATCTTCGTCAAGTACCTTGAGATACATTTGCTTATTTTCATCATTAATGCAAATGTTGTTAATCACCATGTGAACAACTCCGGACAGACCTTGAAATTCATCTATTTCGGCCAGTTGTGCCCGTGAAAGGCAGTCTGCAATAAGCATTTCTTTGCCAGGTGTATACTTAACAGTCATTTGCGGATATTTAAGTAAAAACATTAGCATTCGCTGAAGACGCATGGTAACGTCATCGATATCCCGCTTAACAAGTGTCTCTAATGGCTTGTGGTCACGTCCGTAAAGGAAGTAATGAAACCGTTGGTAGGCAAAAACAATGGCCAGCAACTCTTTCTCGATTTGGGCCCACTTTTGTTCACTCTTTGTCAGCGTACGTGATGCAAAAGATACTGGTTTTCCATCTTGAATAATCGCACAACCAAGTCCATCTTTGGATGCATCGGTTTGAACAGTGACGTTTTCCTTGGGATCATACGTAGCCAAAACTAGCTCAGAAGAAACTAGACCAGTTAAATTGTTGAATTCTTTTTCATGTTGCGCAGTCCATACGAAATCAACATCTTTTCGCGTTAAATTGCGAAGTTGGGCGGTCTTCACCGAAAGATTCGGAACAAATTTACCAATGTATTTTAGCAAACCAAGGAAACGAAACACATCAGCCCTGTCTTTTGGCCGCAGCATTTGTAAAATTGCTTCAGATATCATATTTACGACCGGCTTGTCCCATAAACTTGACTGAAGATTGTCTGTATTGAATCTTTTCTGGGCTAAATCTGACATTATATTCACAAGCACGTTGCATTACTTTCTCCATTATTTCGTCATGTATCTCGAACGATGGAGCCACAATCAAGATATCATCGAAATAGATGTGAACTCCAGGAATGTTTCCAAATAACTGAACCATTTTATGCTGAAACATCTCAGGCGCACAATTTCGGCCAAAAGGAAGTCGATTGAACTTGTAACGACCAAATGGACTCATGAATGTCGTAAGGTCTGACGATTCTTTATCCAAAGACATGTGCCAGAACCCACTGGTGAGACCAATTACAGTAAACACCTTTGCATTAGTCAAGTTTGAAGTTAGGTCATCAATGGTTGGAATGAGAAAGTGTTCACGTTTGATACATTCATTGAGTGGTTTCGGATCTAAGCAAAGACGAAGCCCACCATTTGATTTTTCTACTATTTATAAATTATTGACCCAGTCTGTCGGATAATCAACAGGGGAAATAATTTTCTCGCTTGCCATTCTTTTAAGTTCATACTTAAGTTTGTCCATCAAGGCATATGGAAAACGTTTACGATAATGTAGTTTTGGTTGTGAGCCCGGTTTCAAAAAATATTTTCGATTCGCCAGGAAAATTTCCGAGACCACTGAAAACATTAGTATGACGTTCGATGAATTTTGACGTCGCATTATCCGAAACAGGTAGAGATAGCTCATTTATATCAGAGCGCTTAATAAGACCAAGATCACCGCAAGACCTTAACCCCAGTATGGGAGAGCACTTATTTTCAACAACAACAAATGAAATTTCATGTTCAGTTTTCGTTTCAAGATCAAAACATTTTATTGAAGCTAGATCAAAAGTTCGCATTTTATTTTTATTGTAATCATTCAACACAAGATCTTCTAATTTATTTTTTGGTGGAATCATTTTCAAGCTCTCTACAATAGCAATTAGAATACAGCTAAAACCGGCACCCGTATCCATTAAAAATTCTACAATTTTTGACCCTACTTTATACTTTTCATCACAATTCATAGTTGACTTTATGCTAGAAAATAATTCCCTAATTTGCGTGTATTAAATTTTTTTTTATTTTGCGCAACGTACCTTTTTGTGAATTGCTCCAATTCACGCAAATATTGGCTGCATCCGGTTGTGTACTTCTTCTGATGTCAACGAAACACATTTATGCTGACGTGTCCAACCATTGGCACCACATTTGTAACACTGACCTTTGGCAAAACGTTTTTTCCTTTGGTTAATTTGTTTATTATCAATTCCACCGCTGATTTTGTCGACAGCACCCGTTTTGGTATCTTCAATTTGATTAACCATTGTTATCGGTGCTTCCAGAAGTTTCTTATGAATTTCCGTTGCTTCAAATGATTTGCATGTGTCAATAACTTTTGTTAAAGTGTCATGTGTACCATCCAATAATTTTGTTTGCAGCTTACGATCAGCTACACCGGTTGTAATCATGCATCGCAACATTTTCTCTTCGTATGAAACACCACATGTGCACTTAAATTCACAAAACAATGCTTGTTTCCGTAATTGAGTTTCGAATTCGGCAAAACTTTGTTTTTCACTTTGCTTAATAGCCATAAATTTGAAGAGCTCCATCGATTCATTTCGTTTTGGTGTGGCATAGTTGTCAAATGCTTTTGTTACCACTGACAAATTACGCCGTATGGTCACTTGACCTTCATTGTTTCGAGTAATACCGTACATTTCGTCCGGTGTACCATCATTTGGAAACTTTGTAGTATATATGTTAAGTCCTTCATCTCCAATTAATGACAAGAATGCAGCAACTTGATCTTCTTGTTGATCGACATCCCGTTTTGTGGCCTTGAGCCAAACATAAAATTTTTATTTAAAAATTGGCCATGAAATACCAATATTTGTGACGTCTAGCATTTCACTTTTAAAATCATAGAATTTCACTCAATTTTTTTTTTTTTTTTGTCACTTTCACTTCTGACACCACGTAATAATTTTGCAAGTCTCTATCAATTGGTGGTAGAAGATCAACTAAAGGGTCCGCCATCTAACGTTTTTTTTTTCAACTAGTGCTTATTTCGTGAATGGTAACACTTAGCTCATGTCTGATTTGACAGCTGTGTGTGCTCGTTGTGCTCGTAGCACAACATTTCAGTATGGCGGATGAACTGAGATGGACCAAAAAATTAACAAGGGGGCTCATTTTCAATTATGAAAGACTGAGCGCCAAAGATGAAATGAAAGAGAACTGTCAAATAACATGCAAACTCAAAGAAGGGGAAAGTCTTCATGTAGAGTTGCTCGCATCACTGAATGACAATTCAAAAGAAAATAACCAGAACATGTGCATTACACACTTGCGACGTGTGAAAGCGGACATGTGGGTAGGATTTTCATTGCATCTTTTTGACATTTCTTTTTCTCCTTCTTCTTTCTTTTTCGCATTTGCTTCATTACTTCTTTCGCTGTTGTTACGAGCACAATATTTCGGTATGGCGGATGAACTTAAATGAACCAAAGAAATAACAAGGGGGCTAATTTTCAATGATGAAATGAAAGAGAGCTGTCAAATAACATGAAAAACGAAAGAAGGGGGAAAGGCTTTCGTGAAAAATTGCTGTCATCACTGAATGACAGATCAAAAGAAAACAACGAGAACATGCGCATTACACACATGCGACGTGTAAAAGCGGACTTAACAAAAAGGCATTGTGTTGTTTTGCTTCCGAGTGAATTAACAAAAAAAAAAGGAAAAAAAAATGGAAGCTGACAGTGTGGAAATCGACAAATTGACGGACGTAACTCAATATGTTGCGTGGAATTGATTTTGGATTCGTTGGATGTGCTCGAAATTGCTGATGGAACGACGGCGTTGCCTGCGGTGGCCAATGCAGATGGGCGTGCAGCGTGGTTGAAATCAGACAAAAAAGCAAAGAAAGTGATCGGTACGTCAATCAGTGATGAACACGTGAAACATATTCAGATGTGCAGTACTCTGAAAGAAATGTGGGACAAGCTTGAATCGATGTTCGGACAAAAGAGTGAGACAAGTCGATCGATGTTGCACACAAAGTTTTTTACATCGAAAAAGGAACTGTTAGAAAACATGACGACGTATGTATGTCGAGTTGAAGAAATGGCATATAAATTGGAGGCGCTTGATCAAAAAGTTCCTGCGGAGATAGTTATGGCCAGAAGAATACGCACCTTTCGGAAGTGTTTAGAATTCAGTGGCGAAGGCAGAGAAAACAATGGACAATCTACGGGCGAGACTTGTGATTGAGGAAGATAGACTTATTGCAAGAGGAATTACTGAATCGTCGGAAGCGCTGTTGGCGAAGCGACATTGGAACAGCAAAACTCAAATGAAAAGTTTTTCTGACGAAAAATCAAAGAAATGGGACAAGCCAAGGAAAAATAATACTGAACAAGGTAAATCAGAGTCCAAATGCTATAAATGTCACAAGACTGGACATTTTGTACGCAACTGTCCGGAGAAAGGAAAAGCAGGTAATTCACGTGAAAAGTCAAACGATTCTTTTATGTGTTCTATACAGAAAGGCGGCTTGAATGAATGGCTTTTCGACACTGGAGCAACGGATCACATGAATAGTAAGCGAGAGATTTTTCGTGATTTTAAGAAATTGTCACCCAAAAAGGAAACCACTGTCGCAAACGGTGGCGTAATGGAGGCTCATGGCAAAGAAACAATCGACGTGGAAAAGAAAGAAGTTGCTGAATGTGCTGTACGTGCCAGGTATTCGTATCAATCTATTTTCGAGAACGAGAGCAATGGACAGAGGTTTCAAACTTGCAGCAACGGTTGCGTACTCAGCGATGAAACGGGCGTGGTAGCAGTTGGAAGTCGTGATGGGAATTTGTTCAAAATGTGTTTCAAGGCAATTGAAACAAGTTCAGTAAATTTGGTAAAAACAAAAAGCACTTTGCGTAACTGGCATGAACGAATGGGACCCCAGAATCTAAATCACATTCGCGGTTTTTTGAAGAGTAACAAAATCGAATTGATCGATGAGGACTTCGTGTGTGAAGCGTGTCTGCAGGGAAAACAGCAAAGAAATTCCTTCAAGTCGAGCGAAGAGAGATCTACCAAGTGCGGCGAAGTGATGCATGCAGATCTGTGCGGACCAATCAATCCGCAATCATTGGGAGGAGCCAGGTACATGATTGAAGATGATTACTCACATTTTCGTTTTGTTAACAAGTTGAAGGAAAAATCAGTGACGGCCGGAAGAATCAAGGCGTTCATTCATTTGGCAGAGAAGTAAGCGGTCATCCAGTGAAATTCTTTCGAAGTGACAATGGAAAAGAATTTGTCAACAGAGACGTGCTTAGCGTCCTGGAAGGGAGCGGCATTCGTCCTCAACGAACTGTGGCGTACACTGTGTGGAAAATGGCGCAGCTGAGAGAGAAAATCGAACCGTGATGGATGCAGCTCGAACAATGATACATGCAAAGCAAATGAATGAACATTTTTGGGCTGAGGCGGCGAATACAGCGGTGTTCCTACTGAATCGAACAGGAAAGAGCAGCGTGCCGGGAAAACACCATACGAACTGTGGTATGGCAAACCTCCGAGAGTGGATCATCTGGAAGTGAAGCATATGTCCATATCCCGAAGCAACACAAAACGTTAAAGATTATCGCTTTTGAAATCCAAACACGAATCGTGTTGAAATCGCATGCAACTTAAGATTCATTGAACAGAATGAAATTATCTCTGTGAGCAGAAAGGAAACTGATGCGGAGGAAACTGACGAACTTTACTTAGAACCAAACGACAAAAAAGGTCCTGAGGAGCTTCATTCTTTTTACGAGTCAATTGAGAAAGAAGATGAAGCAGAATCAACGGCGTCAGTTGCAGTGACATCTTATATTGATGAACCGAGGAACTACAAGGAGGCAATGAATTCGGCGGATGTGAAGCAGTGGGAGAAAGCAATGAAAGAGGAGTATGACTCGTTGCTTGAGAACAAAACTTGGAGACTAGTGACTGCGGAGGCCGAGGGAAATCTGAAACTCATCGACAACAAAGGGGTCTTCAAGGTGAAGTATACGGCGAATGGAGAGGTGGATCGTTACAAAGCGAGATTGGTGGCTCGAGGATTCATTCAGGAATATGGCATTGACTACATGGAAACGTTCGGGGCGGTGGTAAAGTATACTTCAATTCGTTTAATCTTGTCTATTGTAGCCGCAGAGAGAATGGAACTTCAGCAGTTTGACGTTAAAACGGCATTTCTCTACCGCGAACTTGACGAAAATGTGTACATGAGCCAACTGATCGGTTTTGATGATGAAACCGGCAGAATTTGCAAATTGCAAAAGAGTTTGTATGGGCTGAAGCAGGCATCGAGGTGCTGGAACCAGTGTTTCACATCATTCATCGAACGGTTCTATTTTAAAGCGACGGAGTCAGATCCATACATCTTCGTGCGTGGAAACTGCGGCGAGAGAGTGATTCTGGCGATTTACGTGGACGATGGACTCTTCGCAAACAAACGAGAAGATATCGAACCAGTATTCGAGCATTTGAAGAGAAGATTCGACGTCAAGACCATGGATTTGAGCTCTCACGATTGAAAAATGGCGGAATTCATCTGCAGCAGTCGGTGTATACGAACAGGATTCTGAAGAAATTTGGAATGGAAAATTGCAACAAGGTGTCGAAACCTATGGACACGAATCAGACGGGGACTCGCCGACGATAGCTATCCGTACAGGGAGGCAGTCGGAAGTCTGATATATCTGGGAATCGGAACAAGGCCAGGTATCAGATCTGCTGTCGTTGTTGCAAGTCGCTACATGGAGCGACCAACGGACGCACACGTGAACTTAGTCAAACGTATAATGAAGTATTTATGTGGAACAGTTGACTGCGGAATCTGTTTCAGCGGAACTTTAGGAAGAGGTTTGGTTGCATATAGTGACGCGGACTATGCTGGCGACACAGAAACTGGAAAATCAACGTCGGGAAGTATTTATTTCTACAACGATGGTCCAATCAATTGGTTTTCTGATAAGTAAAAATCAGTATCACTATCAACAACGGAATCAGAGTACATTGCGGCATCTGATACGGTGAGGGAAGGCATCTGGTAGAGGCGATTGTTGGTGGAACTCATCGGAATCAAGAAACAGGTGAAACTCAAAAAGGACAATCAGAGTGCGATCAGATTGATCACATCTCGCTTACTGAATTAAACTCTAGACTGATATAGATCTGCCCCATGTACAACGCAACCTAAATTAGTACCTGGATACTACTTTGACGTGATTGAGTGAGAGCTTCATGTTCTGCGTGTACTGTGATTCCACCGATAGTCCTAAACAAAATTCCTTCGTAATAAAAAGACGAGTTATACAAATTTTAGCCTGTAAACGTCGTACACCAATTCAATGCTTAAACATCACGATTCTTGATCGCTCTTATCAAGAACTTAAATCCACAACAAACATTAATCAACCCAATCGGAAGCAGTTCGTCCTCGGAGTCGGGCATGCCTGTTTCCAATGCAAAACTAATAAATCCACATCATTTCAACGTCACACGCTATACTCTAAACTTGTGCACCCTCAACATCTCCAACTCTAATTCCAGTTTCGACTGCAACTTAAACTGCAGTTTCACCCTGCAGCTAGGTAAATTTCAATTGGTCTACAAATCTCTCACTAAACCCACTCCACTCCGGTAGAAAACTCATCACAAGTTATGTCAATGCCAAATAGAATTCATTTCAGTTTAGTTGCTGCAGCAAAATAATTACAACACCCAATCGCACTTCCCTTACCTGGGCTAGTGTCTTTCCCATTTTATCTGGCTCGTCTGCTTCTTCCACTTCGTCGGCTTCTTCTATTTGGTAAAACTTTCAGAGCCATTAAATGGGAAAACTTTTCAACTGACTCTGGGCAGGAAAATGAATGAGCCTCCACCACTACGACATAGCGCCCACCATCGCCTACCTAAAAATTTCAATTGAAATGCCATACACAATGGAGAATGAAATTAAATGAAGAGAAATAAATGTGTAGACATACCCTTAGCGTGTGCTGTACTTTGACTCGGTTGACAATTAGTGCTCTATGTACTTCGACCTTTCTGCCTGCCTGCCAGTTGTCTTTGGCGCCATTAGCTGAATAACTTCATTTTATGCTCGGCAATTTGTCTTAATTAGCATTTGCGAGCAGTTACCAGTTAGCAGTATTGTGTGCCATCTCGACATACCATTCATCGTCCCGATGTCCCATCCATTTGGTGCTTCAGTCAAACACACTTGCTTTGCCTATGCTCTTCTAGGTCGAAGTTGTCCCTCCATTTCACGTCCTAATGTCTCGTACTCGTACCTATGTATACCCTGCTGCTGAAACCCCTCCAAACTTCTTCTTTATTAGTGTATCCTTTTTTTCCCACTTTAACGCAGTAGCTTGACACTGGCCTTACGATGGAGAAGCTACCATAAACGCAGCGCACTTTACCGCAGCTAAGGGCATGAAAAATTATAACAAATTTGAAAATCCACAGTGCTAATGGCGGTTGGTGAAGTTGAAGTTGAAGTTGAAGTTGAACAACTTCGATGTGCAGAGCGCAAACGAGAGTCCTTTAGAGTGCAGTAGGGCGTGCTATTTCAACGGTGCTTGAGTTTGATACTTAAGACAAATGTCCACTCTATTAGCGGCCATTCACAGCAAACCTTGTTATGCCTTTTGCCCTTTAGTGCTAAGAAAACGAACAAAGTCCTTAGAAGTTAACTAGGAACAAAACTCGATATGTTTGGTGCTAATCGAAACTAATTTGAAACTTCAATTGAAAAGAGCCTGGGGAATCGCCCTACAACCGCATAAATTAACCATAACCTACTAGTCTGCGGCTGTGTGTGACATCTTAATCTACTACCATCAATAATTAACCGATCAAATCCTAATATGATGCGTTCTTTAAACTCCGCGCCTTAAGTCACGTTAAGGCCTTAAAGTACTACATTCTCCCAAATTGCGATTAAGGACAGTAGGAAAGCCATTCACTCTTGGAGACGTCGGCAAGCATTCGTTTGGTCTTTCTGCAAACTTGATAGTTATGTCACCTACTGAAAAGTAGAGAGTAGTAGAAAGTAGAAAACTTACTTGTCAATGGAGATCCTAACCGATAGTGCTAAAGCGGACTCAAGTCCTTCGAAGTTCTGACGACCTAATTTTCTAAGACCTTTTGTGATCTGGAACGTCAGTGAATTCACCTTTCGACTGCGCTCAGTGAGGACTATCATTTTCGAACTAGCTTGGAAATTGTGAGAGTTCAACGCCTCTATCTCTTCTAATTCAATGCAATCAGGATTGAGTACTCGTACATGTATAAGCCTTTGGAAGGCAGGCGCAAATTTTCTGAAAGAGGAGTGAAATTAAATTGCTTGATAACCTACTCAAGATCGTTTATAGTTAAAATGAAAAAGAGGGGACCTAGATGGCTGCCTTCTGGGATACCAGAACTGGCTAAAAACGGGGTTGAGAAGGCTGACCTAAAGCGAACGCTATAGTAATTTTAATAATATGGGGTGAAGACCTACGGAAGACAATTTGAAATGGATCATGACCTGTAACAATAACATCGATTTCGTTGCCATTTTCTAGGGCTCCAAGCGTAAAAGATACGAATTCAACTAAGTTTGTAGTAGTTGAGCTATAATACCTTCCACAAATCCATGTTGACTGGGAGATATAAGCGACTTGCGCTGAACATTTTAGGTATGTGAGAAAGCTTAGCAATGGGACGGTAGTTGGTTACTTCGTTCTTTGATCCCGTTTTGTGGACCGGGGCCATGAAAGAGGTCTTCAAAACTTGGTGGAATTCCCCTTGTGTGAGGGACAGATGAAATAGTGAGGAAAGTGGTTGGTTTTGTGAAATATAGCTGGGAGCCCGTTTGAGCCAGGTAAAAATTCATCATTGAGATTTTGTAACATTTCTTCGATAAGTCCCGCTCTTATCGAAAGATTGGGAGAGAGTGCAGTGGAGAAATTGGGAAGGTACTGGAAATATATGGGGTCGGGTACGAAGTGGTTGTCTGCAAATGATTGTTGGCAATAGTATGTGGGTCGGTCTTTGATATATTATCGAACAAGAGAGAAAGAGGATAACAGTCTGATTTTCTTTTGTAGTTGACCAATTGATAAAATGTCTTAGGATCGTTGATAACGTTGGTCTGTGCTGTGTCAAGAAAGCGCTGATAGAGGCAGTTGTAGAGCTGGGTGAATTGCAGGTATGTTCCAAAACAGTTAGAGTAGTCAGAATAAGAATTGGTGCGAAGAAAAGCTGCAAATAATTTGTTTCTTTTGTTACGTAAAGAGCTTCCTATATTGTACCATGGAGGGGAAATAGATGATGTTTTATGCCCTGAAAAGGGGACGTAGAGAGAAATGGAATTAAATTTATGGAAAAATTAGAGAAAAAGAGAGGGTGAAAGTTGTCGACAGTTGATAGGATAAAGGGACAGAACGTTACTGTGGAGTTAATAGGATAACAAGTTGCCTACCGATAGAGTTAGGGATGCCACTTACTTGGCACAGGCTTGAGTCAGTTATGTTATCAATGAAAAGACATTCCTTGGATGAACTGACGTTTGACGCGGTAAAAAATATGTGATCATCCGATGGAATCCACTTCAGCCGGGGCAGATTAAAGTCACCAAAGAGAAGGATATTGTTCTACCTTCTACTTCTTCTAATCAAACACAACCGTTCACTCAGTATGTAATTTTTATTAGGTGTTTCGCCACCAAGTGTCAAACTACAAGTGAGTAGAAATATTTGTGTTGATGCAATACAAAGTGTATTGCTAATACTAATACATACAAATAAAGTAATTCAAAATTCATTATTACGTGTGGTTGGTGTTGCCACTATATAACATTTCCTGTCCCTAATCGGGATATTTTCTCGGTTCCTTTAACTGAGAGCGGCATCTTAGTTCATTGTTCCGAGATGCCGATTTATCTTTCGGAGACCTGATTGAAACATGATCCAAGTACTTCTTTTGACGATTGGCTATCGCTGGTAAATTATCCATTTCGGAGTTGTTGTCGCCGACAAACTTCTTCATTTGGTTTAAGTGTCTCTTCCATAAGTTGTCACCATCAGTGGTTACCAAATACATTTGCTTCCCTATTCTCTTTTTTACTATCGCTACCGACCAGACCTTACCTTTTCGAAAATTTCTTACCAATGCTGACTCCCCTTCACAGAAATCTCTTCGATCTCGAATGTTTTTTACCTCTCTTTGGTTGTTGGTACTAGGTTTTAGAAGGTCCAATCTCATGCGCAAGTTTCGCCGCAACATCATCGACGCTGGTGACTGGCCTGTTGTGGAATGCTTTGCCAGACGATGATGAAATAAGTATCTCGCTAATGCTACTACAACTGACTTTTCTTCTCCTTCTAAAATTTTCTTTACTGCCGTTTTGAATGACTTCACTGCATTTTCTGCCAACCCATTGCTTTGGGGGTGACCCGGTGGCGATGTGATGTGCTTTATCCCATTTCTTCGAAGGAAATCCTGAAACCTGCTTCCCGTCACCAAGGTTTTTGGCAACCCAAATCGTGCAAACGTTTCGTAGAATTTTTCGATTGTTGCTTTCGCTTCGATGCTATTCATTGGATAGATCTCCACCCATTTCGTTTTGGTGTCCACGATGATTAGAAATTGCCGATTGAGGAAAGGCCCGGCGAAATCAGCATGAATCCTTTCCCACGGTTCTGCTGGCTCTGGCCATGGATTGATCGTAGCCTTTGGGGGATTGGGATTATGTGTTCCGCAAGCTAAACAACCCTTTACCATTTGTTCGATGCAACTATCCAGATTTGGCCATCACACATATGACCTAGCCAAAGATTTTGTTTTTGACATACCCAGATGGGCATCGTGTAATTCCTTAAGTATTTCTGAAAACCCCATATCACAACTCCGTCAACGACTTCAAGTTCATCTCTTCTCAGCCAGTAAGGTTTGAGGCTGCTATTGACATTTTTCGGCCAACCTTCGATTGTGTGTTTGAGGACATCCTTCAGAACTTCATCTTTTTGTGTGAACTCTGTAATTACCTTTTTTATCTGTTCCTCTACTATATGCTCATTTGTATCAACTTCCTCTCTAAATGAAAACATGGACAACATATCGGCCACCTTATTGTCTTTGCCTTTGATGTACTCGAACTTGTAGTTGAACGCTACCAGAAACGTCGCCCATCTCTGCATTCTTTTAGATGTCATGAGAGGAATGCTGCGATTCTCACCAAATTTCGCTAGTAAGGGTTTGTGGTCGCTTCTGATTATAAACTTCCTTCCAAACAAGTAATCCGAGAACTTTTGTACACCATAGTAGACCGCCAAAGCTTCTTTATCGAGCACGCTATAGTTCCGCTCAGGTTGTGACAAAATTCTTGATGCGAAAGAAATAGGACGTTCTTCTCCGGACGGTAATATGTGTGCCAGCGCAGCAGCAATTCCTTCATCCGATGCATCACATTCCAGCACCACATCCCAATGTGGATGGTAGTGCACCAACACTTTGTCGGAAGCTACGATGGTTTTGATTTGCTCAAATGCTGCATTGCACTTTTGTGTCCAATTGAACGCAACACCTGACTTTAACAACTTGTAGATAGGTGCCATGATAGATGAAACGTTTGGGATGTATCTCCCGTAATAGTTCACGAGACCTGAAAACGCTTGCACCTGTTTGACGTTACTCGGTGGATCAGCCTTCAGTATAGCCCGTACACCTTCTGGATTTTTCCTTATTCCGGTTTTGTTGATTATTTGGCCTAAGTAGCAGATATCCTCCTTAAAAAATTCACATTTCGCCAGCTTAACCGTCAGGCCTGCGTCTTTCAACCTCTTGAAAACCCGTTCGAGATTTCTAATGTGTTCATCATCGTCTTTTCCAGTAACTAGTATGTCATCAACGAAGACAGTTACATTGTCTATATCATGGAACATTTTTGCCATGATTCTCTAAAACTTTGATGTTGCTGGCGATATGCCGTATGGCATACGATTTACCAAGTATACTCCCTGAGAAGTGGACCACGCACAAAGCCTTTTGCTGTCCTCGTCTAGTTCAATCTGTAAATAAGCTTCTTTTAGATCTATTTTGGAATATTTCTCACCACCAGAAAGTTTCTGCAACAGATCTTGAATCCTGGATAACGGGTATGTGTCTGTCTCAAGATATCTATTGATTGTTGATTTGTAATCGCCACATAACCTTATGCGACCATCAGGTTTAATTACGGGTACCAAGGGCGTTCCCCATTTGTTATATTCAACTGGCGTGATGATTCCTTGTTCGGTTAAATAATCAAGTTCTTTCTCGACCCTATCTTTAAGTGCATATGGCAGATTCATTCATTCCCGCTAATATACTTATCCAAGGAGACAATGGACATAAAGTGAAAGGTTGGGGCAAAAGCGGATCGGGCAGGAGATGCCTTCTAAGGCTAAGGAATATGCCCGATAGGAGAGACAACACAACACAAGGGCAAGAGCCGACGACTTTGTGAATGGCTCTTGTTAACTAAAACGTTTGACGCTGGTCTCGCGCCTTCTTCCAAATGGTTACTTCAATAGACCGTCCGTCCTAGCTGGTGTGGTTGATCCTTCAAGATACTAGGAGGGTGCACAGATGGCTGCCCACCGCCCTTCTACGATTTTGAGGAACCAACGGAAAAGAATGTGGATGAGTGAGGCCGAAGGAAAAGGGAGAGAGTAGGACTTGTTGTGGTAAATTTAACAGCAACATGCTGTTGAGGAAAGACCCGTCGTCGCCGTCGTCACCAGTAGAATGTCTTTCAAGAAAGACATCAATTTTATTTTTCTTCCATTTATTTGTTCTTTCCGCAACAACATTGGCTACCTATATAAGTTTTCGCATTCCGATCAACATTCACAGATTGAATTTAGTCAGCCGTGAGAGAAAACTACAAATCAACAAGAGACAGTGCGCTTCCCCGGTATAAAAAGAAAAAAATTTCTTGTCTTTCGAAATTGATTCCAACATTACATAAGGGAACTCCAACATTCCCACATCGTAATTCTACTACCGACACGGACCTGGGCTACTTTTCCTCAACTTCAACTAAAATGAAATCAAAAATTTAATTAAAAACCGAAAACGGAAATTTCTCAAAATCAAATCCAAACAATTGAAAATGTTTTTTTTACAAATACTTGACCAACGACAAGGACTTTTTGTGCGTCAGTGTGGACAATAAAAAATTCTCATTGAACTGTTGTTATGCGAAAATCCACGAATTTCTTTGATTTTCTTCAAAATCCTTGGACCAGCAAATTAGTTTTTAGTTTATACACAAATTCTTATTTAAAGAAATTACAACCAGTTTCAGTAAAAATAGTACTTATCGATTCTTTCACTAGAAATTTGCCAAAGAAATTGTCTACGATTGGAGAGCGGGATTTTGTTTTGATCCGAGCAGGAAAATGCTTACGAACGGCAATAGTTTTTAGGAAAACTAATAATAACGGTAATACAAAAGAATTTCTTCTTCGTTCTTGCTTCGTTTATAGTATTTTCTCTTTGAAAATTTTTTCCACAATGGCAGTAATTATTCAGAAGAATGTTGGCAAATTCAATTTGTTCTCGCACGTGAAATACGAGCATTTGGTTGCTGAAGATTTGGCGGGAGTCACCTCAACGTTGCTAATGCATCCATTGGACTTTATCAAGACAGTACAAGTCCATAGTGCAGAGGCTTGGGCAGTGCGTTCACCACTATCTTCAAGCAAGAAGGCTTCCGTGGTTTGAACAAAGGTGTAACACCCAATGTTTGGGGATCAGGAAGTGCATGGGGGTGGTTCTACTTTATGTTCTATAATAGCATCAAGACATTCATCCAAGGTGGAAACACCACAACTCCGCTTGGACCCAGCTTACATATGTTAGCGGCAGCAGACGCTGGAGTTTTGACAAATTCGATTTGGGTTGTGAAAACACGATTATGTTTACACTATGAGAATGCACCTACGAGTATGGTTCATGCTCTGCAAGCAGGAAGGTTTCCGTGAATTGTACAGGGGCTTCTCCCCGAGTATGTTGGGTGTTTCGCATACAATGAGTACAAAAAGTTGCCAATCGATACCAAGTTGGCCACCTCAGAATATTTACTATTCGTTGCAGTATCTAAACTTAGAACCACAGCAACTACATATCCATATCAAGTTGTACGTACACGTATGCTACAATGGAATATGGGATTACATCAAACAAACATGGAGTTACGAACGTATGCCAGGCATTTTTTCAGTTTTAAATGCATTTTATTTGTATTTGTAAATGTAGCTTAAACGAATAGATTGGTCAGCTCTGCCTCATTAGAGAGGCTGGTCTGTAATTGACTGAAACGACGACGAAAAATCTTCTCCATCATTCAACCACCAGAAATGCTGGTGCTGCCGATCGACATCCCTCTTATCGCGATTCCACACCGCCCTACTGAACCTGAGACGATCCACACTGCCATGTGCGACGTCTCTGTTGTAGTTGAGTCATCTGTCGAGCGAACTCTCTCGTGATACATATAATTGGGGTAGTAAGCCCCGGAGATCAGGTTGTTCGATGAGGTCATTGCTCTTGCAACGTGTCCTCGAGTCAACATAATGACGAAATTGTCCACTCTTATTAGGTTCGCCCTATAGTACAAGTCCTCATTGGGAAAGAATTTTATATACTGAGAGTCTGGTGGTCTGTATAAGCGAAGAGCGAAGCCCTCTCAAAAGCACCTTTGGCTCTGGCCAGAGCACCATCTATACGTTTGTTCAAATACAGATATGGATCTAGCCAGATACTAAGGTATCTGACTACATTTCGACAAGCAAGCTGCCTCACGATCGAGAACTTTCGCCAATTCTTTCTGGTATCCCTAGAGGCCCCAGACAAAGGCTTACCAAACCGAATGGTTTCCGACTTCTGACAGTCGTCGCAATATCGCTTAATTTTATCGAAGTCACGTTGCAAGAGTATATTAATGACCTCAATCTTTGGACCTGTTCTGTACGCGATTAAGTCGTCTGCGTACGCTATGGCATGGTGAAGTGAACCTATCAGATCACTTGTGTAAATGTTGAATAGGATCGGTGAATTTACCGCACCTTGTTGCAGACCGTTTTTAATGTTAAATGTTCCAACAGAAGTCACATCGCCATTTTTCACGATGAACTGTCTACTAGAGAGCATATCAAAAAGAATATACAGCAGTGGTTTACTAATGCCCAACCTGTCCAGCTTGAAACAGAGTCCCTCTAACCATACGGTATCGAAGGCTTTTTCCAAGTCAATCAGGCAGGCACCAGTGCACTGATTCTTGCCTTTGTTCCATTGGATATCAGAAACCAGTTTAGACGCAGCATGAATGATATCATGCCCCGCCTTGAAACCGAATTGATTTTCCGGAACTATATGTTTGTCCTCAACCCACTTAGTCAGGACTCTATTGATCACCTTCTCGAACACCTTACTGATGTTTGGAAGAAGACTTATCGAGCGGAGATTCGCCGGATTGGAAGTGTCCTTATCCCTTTTGGAGATCGGATGTACCACCGCAGTTTTCCAATGCGCTGGATAATGTGCATTATTCATTGCATTATTAAACAGGGTGGTATAAATGTCTACCGCTTCTAGAGGGAGATGTCGAAGCACAATGTTCGGTATTTCATCGGTTCCTACTGATTTCTTACTTCTACGTGATTCGAAGATCGTTTGGAGCTCTTCGTTCGAAATGAACGGGGGTAGTTACTCTATCGTTGGTGATGACATTATTTGCAATATGGTCGTCACTGAATTGAATCGCCAATTCACTATTTCATTTCGAAGGTAGAAATTGTGCACAAGGACTCGATTTTCCAGGTCGTGGTTCGGGCCAATGATGTCATTCGCCTTGTATACCTCCTGGAAAGTCGCTCCTATAGCCTCCACCTGCTGCTGCGGATCGTCGATCACAAAGAAGTTGTCATCATCAACAGCCTCATTTGGATCGATGCCTGCTGCTATAAGTATGTTCCCGTTGTCCGTAGTTCGGGCGATTTTAAGGCACGAAAGGTCGTCTTGATCTTTCCACCGAAATATTTTATTTATTTGCGGGAACATATTCGGGTTGCTGATGTTTACAGCCCGAATTTTGTTGTTCCAATACAAACTTACAGATGCTCTGTAATTTTCTTTTATTAATACCCGTACTTGGAGATTTTTGATCGACGACTTTAGCGTCATAATCTCCGGGTTATGTCTGTCAGTAAACTTTCTTTCTTTCTTTCTTTCTTTATTTCATATCAAGAAACTTAAATATAAAGTATAATGTAATTCATGTTAATATTGAGCTTTAAAGTTTTTGAATGAAATAGAATACACTCTGTTGTCTAATTAAGACAAGAGGCGAATGTACCTATTAGTTAAAATAGAAATGAGTTTTATCTAAGAATGATAATAATCTAGATTTAATTCCGTTTTCAATAACCTTAGAAAAAAACGGATAAAATGGAAATTGGACGATAATTATTTAATGACATTGTGTCACCTTTTTTATGCAATGGTAATACTACAGCTGTTTTCAGAGACTCAGGAAAAACCCCTTCTTGGACACAAAAATTAAAAATAAAACATAAAACATCAGAAATATGAAACGCAATATTTTTTAATACAAAACTTGAAATACGAGTATTATCAAAAGACGACGAATTGGATGTTTTAAGTGACATTATAATTTTATAAATTTCAAGCGGTGTAAACTTATCAAAGAAAAGGCTTTCTGGTTGAATACTTCTTTGTATTAGACTGTTGTCAGGTTGACTGACATTTGAAACACTCTTACAAGAACCTACACCAGCAAAAAATTTATTAAATAAATTAGCAACTTCTATAGGCTCGGACATAGTTAAATTATTATTTGAAATACTTATATCTGTGTAAGATCTATTTTTGTTAAGTATTTGATTAACAACTCGCCTTTGCTCTTTCGAGTTACCAATGTTTCTTGCCAATCTATTGCTAAAGTATGTATTTCTACATAGCGGTATTTCAATCTTGACCTCTCTATATAACTTTTCGTAATAATTCTTAAGTCTGTGATTATTCGGATGTTTATTGATAATTAAGCAAAGTCGTCTTTTCTTTTTTATTTTATTTAATGATGAGGGTGTCATCCATTGCTTGAGACACTTTAATTTGTTATTTCGTTTACATTTGTTCTCACTACATTTCAATATATGAAATTGCAGCTTATTAAGGAACAAATTAAATGCAACAGACGGGTCGACGGCAGAGTAAACATCATCCCAAAATTCAAAATGTAACCTTGATCTCAAAGTGGCAAAATCAATTTTTCTTATTTCAATTGCATCCAGTTTTTTTGTTCGAGAAACCCTGCAATTGAGTTGAATACCAGTTAGGCTGTGGTCGGTTATTTTTAAGTCAAATGCAATTGTTTTATAATCGACACAAATCTTTCTGTGAAGCCTTACAAAAATGTGATTTAAACAAGAGCTAAATCGAGTAGCCTGATTCAAAACAGACTCAAAGCCAAACGACGAAAGCGTTGTTAAAAAATTATCGACATCAGGTGTATCACACAGGATATTAATATTAAAATCACCTAACAAAATTAAATTTCTTCATTTCTGATTATTCAAAAATCTCGAAAACTCATCCAAAAAGGTTCCCACTGTACACTTGTGCAATCTGTAAATACAGATAAAACAGTAGTGAACACCAGAGACTTCGCAACTAGCACTGGCTATATCAGCACTATCCAGTTTATACTTATTAATTTTACATCCCATTATGTTACTTCTATAATATACCGCTACACCACCAGTTTCATTACAAGACGCGTCGTCAGGCTTCTCTTCTTCAAAGATCCAGATTTCAGAGAGGAAAATAAGATCTGGTAAATGATCCAAGGGTGCGAGGTGAGTGAGAAAAGTATTGAAATTTGTACGCATACTGCGAATATTTTGATGAATAACAGAAAATCCGGAAATTTGCTCATTGTTATGATGGTCTATACAAAAACATTTAAAATTATCAGTAGTTGAAGAGAAAAAACTGTTGTTATTACGAGTACTTGAATCATTATGAGGATCTATAGTTGAATTCATATTATTAATTATACAAACAAAAAGTTATAGTTATTTACGAGTAGTTTAAGTTCAAGCTATAAATATCCTCAAATGAATTAATTCTTATAATTCTATCACCTTCTCTTTTTCTAACAAGAACAGAAGAGTCTCTAACCCAAACAAACTTACATATGTTTTTGTGTTTAAGATCATTTGCCTGAGGCAATCGTTGATGTAGATGTTGCTGCTTCTGTTGTTGCTGCTGTTGTTGTTGCTGCTGCCATTGTTGTTGGTATGACAAACACCAAAAATATTGTAAGAAATTTTGTTTTTGTTCTCCCGCATTTTGTTCATTACAGCTTTCTTCCGTGAGACAGTTGAGAACTTCACACACACGATGTTAGAAGCAAATTTTGTGTTCTTTCCTTTTACACTCTTAACAAAGCATGATTCAATGTCGTTAGAGTTCACCTCTTCACCAAGAACAGTACCCAGCAATTTGTTGACTCTTTCTTTTACGTTAGAGTTGCTAACGTCGGGAATGCCAATAATGTCAACTGCACAATGTTTCTCCCTCTGCTACAGTAGATTCAGCTTCGACTCCAAATAATCAACTCTCTTATTAAGAATAATTTCGCTGTACAGCATTTGCAATGTTATAATTTGTTGACCCGTATTGTTGTCATCATGGGAAGCAATATTTGGGATTACGGCTGATGGACTTTTTATTCCTGTAGACGGACTCTCAGTTTTTTTCTTTTTAGAGATACTACAACTAGTAGAGGTAAAAGAAGTAGTATTCAAAGAAGAGATGATGTTCGCAGATGAGTTAATGGGAGCATCTCCCAATATTGACTTTCTCCGCTGAGTGACACAACTATCACACTTGTACCCTTGACTACTTTTGTTATAAAACTCTATTTCTCTTTTCTCAATTTTGGCGCACTTTCCATGATAGTATTCACGACAAATAATACACTGAATCTTATGTTCATGTCTGTCGATTTTTAAATAGCACAAACCGCACTTCATTTTGTTGTTACAGCAGGCCAATTGAATTACAGATTTAAATAAAAAGATAAAAACTACTTTTTACTTAGATCTTAAGTTATAAAAAATAATTTTAAGTGGAGTAATTCCCAATGCGTGTATCCCCATCAACACTTGTGAGAAAAAATGTCTGTACAAGGTTTTTAGCCTTGACAGCAGTCTACTTTTATGTCGGTGCAGTACGTCAATGGTTGCGTTGCTGAATAAGTCTTCGTTGTCAGTGTATTGATACCGAGGTATCGTTTTGTCCATTGTTCGTTTAATTGTCTCGTCCATTAGTTTTAGATACCTGTCAATCTCCTCGTTTGACAGATTTCTGTTGGACGATGGGTAGAGCGAATTCGAGGAGAGTGCTCTCGTCAGTGTTCTGGAGAAGTTTGTCCAACGCACTCTACTATAGTGTAGGCATGCCTTTGAACAAACTCGTCTAATTCCGCAGCTTCCTTCGGAACGGTTATTTCGGTAGTAAGTCCGCAATGGTCACTATCATTCACAAAAGTGCGTAGACAGTTTATTGTTTGTTAGTTTGTGCATGTCAGGTGTATTCGTGTGTCGAACAGCAGGAGATCCAAATAGGACCCATGTTTAGGAAACGACGGACTATCCGTCGCCTTAAGGCCGAGTCGATACATTATACTGTGCTGACCCCACAAATTAAATAGTAGGTTCCCTCTAGTGTTTGGTGTATTATTTCCCGAATCACTATGTTTAGCGTTGAAATCTTCCAGCCTCAGGAATCGAAAAAGTGTCTCGAGCTCTGAGATGAATAAAGTGGATTGAGTAGTCTTGGGTGCATAGACAGACACCATGTACAACCGCTTTCCGCTACGGAGAGGGATATACACGATGCATGCTTCCAGCACCTCGAACCTCCGTACTACTCGACTGTATACTCTTTTAAAACGTATACCTTTTCGTACGAAAATTGCAACACCACTTCAGTGAATGGAGTTGGGTCGGTCTCTCCTATTTTACTATTTTGTATCTTCTGTACCTCATTTTGTGTCTCTTGGTAAGCTTAGTTTCGCTAACCAAAAGCACATCAGGGGCTTGGTCTTTAAGCAACTTAAATAGTTCGGCTCGTCGTTCGAGCCTTATCAGTGAATTCACATTCACAGCAAGGACCTTCATGGTTTGCTCCGCCATGTACGTACCCATTACAACTGGAGGTGCGTTAGGCCAGGCAGCAGCGCGTATACATGATCCACCCGCGCGGTCTGTTCAATTATATGACGTTGAAGCTGAGCCATCTGCCCTTGGATAGAGAGCAAGATAGTTAGCATATCAGGTACTGATTCCGGTGGTCTGGGCGCTGGGCGCTGGGCGCTGGGGCCTGAGAAGCAACCTTCGCTTGCTGTACCTTATTTCCCCGACCTGCCGCCATTTGGGCGTAGGTAACATGGGGGGTAACGGCTGGAGTTTGCAAATGCACGGGTGGACGTTTCACTTCCACTTTCTGCTGCCGGGCCAGATTTATTCTTTTGATGCACTGGAATTTGGGACAACCCCGATAATTTGCGGTGTGTCCCGTGTTCCTACATAAGGCACAAGAGAGTTGGCTTTTTTCAGACGCTCCGTCCTTACCCAGAGCGCATTCCTCGGACTTGTGGTTCTTTCCGCACTTCACGCATCGAGGCTGCATTTCGCAGTTCGACGCGGCGTGCCCGAACCTCTGGCAGCGAACACATTGTAGAATGTTTTCCCTCCTCTTTAATTTTTACCAGTGTACAACCTGATAGTCTAGGAATTTGATACTCCTTAGACCATCCAGGTTGCTGTCGGGACTTAGCTGGACCAGGAAAAACGGTAGTTGCCGCATCTCCCTTTTGGCTATAGCCGTGACGGTGGTCAAGCCACCACGAATGCAAGGAGCTCCTCCGGATCGGTCGACGGTTCTAACCCCCTCAACAGAGGGCACTGTGTTACAGTGGATCGCGTGCCTATCTACACTTAATCTTTTTATAAAAAAAAACTACAGCCTATGGCCGACTTACACAGTTCGATGGTGTCCTTTAACTCCAATTTGAAAGTGTTTGGTGGATTTCTGCTCTTGCTCTGTTGTTGTCTCTGTTGCTGTTGTTGTTGCTTTTGATGTCGCTGCTGCTGTTGTGGCTTTTGTTGTTTATGTTTTTGCTGAATTTGTGCTCTTGTTCTTGCTAGTTCTTGTACAGGTGTCTGTAGTTTTTGTTTTTCCATCGGTTGTTTCTGTTGTTGTTTTTGTGGAGGCTCCACGTTTATGTTTTCTAGCTGCTGTTTGATACTTCTGTACAGGGCTTCGACCTCTTCCTTTTCGTCATCTGACTCCGATGCAGCAAGGGATGCGAAACAGTTGTCTGCTCCCATGTATTGGCCTTCCCCTCCGTCATTTCATTTCCAACGATGCTGAAATGGGGCTCTTATCGAGATATGGAGTCGAAGTGGGCTTCAGCTTCCTTCTCCTCCTTGTGACAATGTTGTTGATTTTGAGTGGACTGGCTTAAAGGTTTGATCATCAGACGATATCATACCATCTGCTGACGCCGCTATTAGGACAGCACGATCGATCACACTTTCTATTTATGCAGTTATCTATTGATTCAAACTTTTTAAAAATAAAACTTCGATGTAATTTTTCGGGAATCGAACCCACGACCCCTGCTTTGCCGGCCGACACCACTACTATTCCGCCCCCGAAGCACTTGGCCAAAATTTGTCTAATTGTTCATTTCACTTGAAAAGAAGCAGAAACACATCTGTTCTCTATCGAGATCTATGAACGACCGAATACAACAGCGTAAGCCTTAAAATCTGTACATCTCGGAGGTGATGTATTTCATTTTTCTAGCCGTCAAAGAGGATTTCCCCTTCCTCTCCTTCCTTCCGCTGCACTTAGCAACTAGTAATAGCCTGTGAATTAAGCTGTAAATTACTCATAAAAAGAATTTTCAAAACTCAGCAACCTCAAACAATCATCAAAGTACAAATCCATAATCCGAATTGTTACGAAAAAAAAAACAAAAAAAAACCATTTCAATAGTTCATTACACCAACAGGACTATAAGTCAAAACCACTCTCTGTGGTGTCGCAAATTTTACCAGAACTTCCGTCCGGACAGTGTGTTTTAAATTATGATTCAATTTCTAATGTGTGGCCACAGTGAAATGCTAAATGGTTTTCGGTTTTTCAGGTTTCGGGGTGCGAAGCGAATGTCATGCCGTCACTGCTGGTGGGGCAAGCAAGTACATACTCGTACCACCATACTCGTACATAGGTCGCCCTCGAATTCGAAATGAAATTAATCTTATTTAATTTAAAATTTTATTCAAATAAAGGCGAAAACTTTTGAAATATCATTTTTTATTAAACGTTCACTCAATTTGTTGTTCGCCACTTCACCGATGATTTATGATTTTTCAGTCTGTGTGACGGCCGAACCATCAGGCGGGTAAACCAAACCAGCCCCCAAGGAAGGTTCGGTGAAAACGAGCGCGCAAAAACTGTAGAAGGACACAAATGGATTGGGGTTGTAGCAGTGTAGCTAGAGGTGGGGTCCATGTTAAAGTTCAGCTTCATGAATGGTGGAATAAATTTTCGGAAGTTCTACCTTGACACCAGTTGGCTGATGATGATGAAGGTGGAGATGTAGACGGAGATGTAGATGGAGATGTAGGTTATCTGTTAGTCGAGTTAGGTGGGCTAGGCATTTATTGTAAAAGTGTCCTATGTCACAAGCGGTAGAGAAGAAGTTTTTGATAACTGAAAGTTAATGGCTTTTTTAATAGCGACAAAGTTACGCTTACTCCCGCGAAGGGTATTTAGATCTAATTTCCATTCACGGAAATGGTGATATTTTGCCACTCCATATGTCAACTTTTGAATTTCCTTGATTTTCTTTTTGTTGGTTCTTTCCCCTTTTCTTTATTTTCAATATTGGAATTTGCACGTTGCTTAGAATTTCAATTGGTTCCTGAGTGGGCGGCCAAGGATGAGATGAGGTATTGGTACGAGTAAATCCCTTTATAATTCCAAGTCTTATTGAATTTTTGGGTAAAGTGCAAAAGTTCTTCCTGCTGGAAGGAAACTTTGTTCGTCCTCGTACCATTGGCATATGGGTAAAAAGTTGCCCGGACCATGGTCAATTCGAACTAAGGAATCTCGAGTATTAAATTATTCGATAAACCTAATTGAAGCGTAAGAAGGCTCCTTCCGGACGAAGGTTACGGGCAAAGTTATCGCAACAGCCGGATATCGGTCCGATTAAACTATTTGAAAGTAAAAATCGACTTCGAGTCTGGTTTAATGGTGGAACTAGAACTATTGGGCTACCTCCAACTGTGCTGGTTATCCCATAAATAATTTAATCTATTGAATTTGCTTTTGTTCTGCTATCCTTATCCATTGCGGATGTTGGATGACATAGTCTGCAGGCAAATTTATTGAACTTGTAATTTTAGAAAACTTACTATAAACCTGAAGTGAGAGAGTGCAAAATGTAGGAGTAGCCCTCTGGGCGTTAAGAATAACAGAAAAACAAATAAAACCGGATCGAATCGTAGAGATAACTAACTTGAACGGTTGCTGTGTATGAACATATACCCAGTTATGTAGATGACTCACACATGACCGAACCGATCCAGCATAAGTGGGTGGTTAAACAATATTTTTGCCATAGGGCACGACAAGAAATTTGAGTAGTTGTTGTTAGCAGCAGCAGCGATGACGATGAAACTCCTCTCAAAGGTTGTGCAAGTTCATTCTTTTCGTTCGTGAAGTTTCATCTGCGAAGCAACGAAAACGCTGCGGATTATTTATGGGGAGAAAATTGAAAATAAACTAAACTCGCCTTTCCAACACTCCTTGCCATGAATCAGTTTCACCTACGAGTATAGATGCTACTTTGTACCAAAATTCTGATGCAGAACTATCCTTCTCCATGCATTGCACATTTTCTATGCTACTATATGAGTGTGTTGGTGAAAAATCCATTTCGTTAGTGAATTTGCTAGATGTCAGACCAGAGGACGACTGATGGGCTGCATAGTGGCGACAAAACCATCTCATTCATCGGATGAATCACCTCTTGCGATGGCAGCGATGAAATTGATTTTCAAATGAGCTTCAATTCTATGCGCGTATCTTATGGATACCGTTTTGAAATCGAATTAGATTATTGAATATTTGGTTTGTCCTTTTTTCCGTAGTTTCTTCTACCAAGTACGAGTACATCGCTGCATAAAAAGCAGAAGATATCGAATACGTCCATACGTAAGTATTGTTGAAACCTTTTCATAAATCTAAAAGCATTTTTTTGTTAAGATTGAGGAACTTCATTTAATTTTGACAGCTTTGTGAAATGGATGGAAACGGATTTTTCAAATGATAACTTGAGTTCCAGAAAAATTCGTATTCGAAATGAAATTGCAATTCAATTAGAATTTAGCATCGACTTACTTTGATTGAGCGATCACTTTAATACTTTCAATCATCATTTCAATAAGGTAGTAGTAGTAGTAGTAGCAGTAGTAGTTGTATTTATTAGTATATAGTTATACTTTTAAATTTTACATTTTATATATGTTGTTTTACATTTTTTTTTACTATATATAAGTCTTTTGTTTGCATACTGCTTTACTAAATTAACGGATTAAAAACTTTAATAAATAAATAAGAGAGAAAAGGTACAAAAATATAGTTAGCTATTAAGTTTCAAAAAATCTATGCTTTTTCTTTTAAATAATCTGTAGTTGCTTTCGGTTTTTATATACTCTGGCAGGTTGTTGAAAAGGAGAATTCCTTTGTATAGAAATGTGTTTTGTCCGGACATTGAGATCTGTCGTTTAATTCTAAAATCGTTGCAATTACGTAATCGATATGGTTGTGCTTCTCCTACGGTCCTTGTTTCACTCATTAATAGACTTTGTGTGCTTTCTTGCTTCATTTTGAAAACTGCCAGTAACGTGTTAAATTTTAACCTTTCGAGTATGCTCATCGATTTGAGTGCATTCAGCATGATTCTTATCGATGTACGAGTAAATCTATTGCACTGAAGAATACTTCTCATCGCTTTATTCAGCAGTTTTTGGAGTCTTTCCACATGTCCCTGGTTACAGCATGAGTATATAATTGTGGAACAATATTCGAAATGGGGCTTCACAATTGTGTTATAAACTTTGATTGCTGTGTTGCAGTCCATTTTCTTCCTTATTCTCTTAAAGAACCCTATTTTTTTTTGCAATTTTTTTGCATATGTAATCGATGTGCTCCGAGAACTTGAGATTTCTATCGATTATTATTCCCAGATACTTTATATTGTCTACGTTTTCTATAATGCTATTGTTGATTCCTATAGTTGTCTTATTATTAATATTTATTTCCATTAATTTTGTCTTTTTTTCATTTATATCTTTTAGAAGCTTTGATTTGCACTCATTTCCATCTTTTCCTTCAGAGTAGATTAGTGTATCATCCGCGTATAAAATGACTTTACAATCTTTTAGGATACTGGGCATATCGTTTATATAAATTATGAATAGCAGTGCACCAAAGATAGATCCTTGTGGGACTCCTATGTTTACTTCTATCGTGTGTGAGATGCTGTCGTTGACCTTGGTTCTCTGTGATCTATTTGTTAGAAATGACTTAAACCATTGCAGTTCTTTTCCTTGTATTCCATATTTTGACATTTTTCTAAGTAAAATTTGACGATCTATTGTTTCAAAAGCCCTTTTAAAATCTAGAAAAAGTGCCATTGTTTTTTTTGCTCTTCCTTCGCCTTTCCATTCGTTTATAACGTAGTTTACCCGCCGTTTCGCACGAGTAATTCTTCCTAAAGCCAGATTGATATTTGTTAAAGATTTTGTTACCCTTCATATATTCCATTAATTTTTTTTTTCCCCGGCGAGGGCAGGTGAAAATCTTCCATCAGACACTATGAGGATCAGAAGCGCGTGCTTATAGTAGTGTGAGATTCTTACTCACTAAAAACACCTCCCCTCGTTGTTAATTTTAATACCGCAACTAAGTGGAACTTATCAAGCAGTTTTTATTTCATAAGTTAATCACGATTGGTAGGACACTTTCCAATGGAAGACTCTACATATTCCGCTTTCTTAATGCGGTTTCAATTTATCGCGCAAGGTCTAACGGTTTAGTTCGTTGAAGACGGCGTAGTATGTTTCGTTCGTCCAAGATTTCTAGGACTGTATTGTTGATATGGCCGCTTAACCGGACTTTATGTTTTCGTGCGCAGTTCCTGACTTCATCTTCCACGAAAGGAACTCCGAGGTCTCGATGCAGGTCATTATTTCTTATAAACCATGGGGCACGCACAAATTGTCGTAGCACTTTATTTTCAAAAGTTTGTATTATATTTATATTTGATTTCTTAGTACAACCCCAGAGTTGTATACCATAGGTCCACACCGGCTTTAGCACTTGCTTATAAAGAAGCAGCTTGTTTTCTAAGCTTAGCTTGGAATATTTACCAAGTAGCCAGTACATTTCTTTGTATTTGGCCTCTAGTTCTTTTCGTTTCTTTTTAACATGCGTTTTCCATTTAAGCTTCGCGTCAAGTGTCATTCCCAAATACTTAGCTTCGTTTGCAAAGGGGATACACACCGAGTTTATAGAAATGGGCAAGTGATTTATCTTTCTGTAGGTGAAGTCAACATGTACAGATTTTGTCTCATTAAGGGTAATTCGCCAGATCTTTGTCCACTCGTAGACTTTATTTAAAGCAGTCTGAAGTTTCGCCGTTGAGTCTTCTTTTGATTCTCCAACCGCTAAGATAGCGGTGTCGTCAGCAAAAGTAGCGAGAACAGTATCCTCGACGTGTGGTATATCTCTTGTATATAAAAGGTACAATAGTGGGCCCAGTACGCTTCCCTGCGGTACTCCGGCTAGGATATCTTTAAATTTCGAAACATCATTTCCGTATCGAACGCGAAAAATTCTATTTTCAAAATAGCTTGTCAATATATTATAAAGCTTTAATGGCAAAATTCGTCGCAGTTTGAACTTCAAACCTTCATGCCATACTTTGTCAAAAGCTTGTGAGACGTCAAGAAATACGCTCGAACAAATTTTTTTTTCTTCCAGGGATTTTTCAATTACATCAGTAATTCTATGCACCTGATCAATTGTTGAATGCTCAGTCCGAAATCCAAATTGATGGTTGGGAATAAGATTTTGGTTTTCGATAATTGGGAGAAGACGTTTTAGCAAAATCCTCTCAAAGATTTTCGACAGGATCGGTAGAAGAGAAATGGGTCTGTATGATTTTTTATCGTTTGGAGGTTTTCCTGGTTTTAGTACCATAATGACTTCAGCAACTTTCCACTGACTTGGCACGTATTCAAGCCTCAGAGCCGCGTTAATAATGTGTAAGAGCTTTATAAGTGCTTTTTGAGGTAGCATTTTCAGAACTTCTCCGGTAATAAGGTCATACCCCGGAGCCTTCTTTGGTTTTAATTTCCTTATTACAGTTTTAATTTCAGCAAGAGTTGCATTCGTCATTACAAAATTACTATATGCTATTTCTAAAGAACTGGTGCCGGGTACCAGTGTTGGGCCGTCGGAGGGCTTGAAAATTTCTTCAAGATAGTCGGCAAAAACCTCCGCTTTTTCCTTATCCCCCTTAGCCCATTCGTTATTGCCGACCTTGATTGGTGGTGCGGGGATTTTGGGCCTTTTTAAGCATTTTAAAGCTTTCCAAAGCTTTGTATTTACTTCGGAATTTCTGTAACTTTTAAGAGTCTCCTTGAGCAGATTACAGAGCCTGTTTAAGCGTGTTTTATCCTGCGGCGCTCGAGTTGTTTGCCATCTTTTACGAGCTTTTCTTTTTTCTCTTATCATATCTTTTACCTCAGGCGGGTAGTTTAAGTTACGTTTAGCCGTGTTTTTTCGTTGACAAGGTGTATTGTTCCACGCAGCACATTGGACTATTTCAACGAAAGAATCCACTTCGATTTCGAGTTCAAGTGCTGCTTTAAGTGAAACGTTTAGTTCTAGGTTATTATTAATCTCATTTCTGAATCCTTCCCAATTAGTATTTCGTCCAGTTAGTCTTAATGGTCCTTGTTTTTTAATAAACGTGTTGTTCATTGTCAGTATGACTGGAGAATGATCGGAGGAAAGATCGAAGCTTTCATCAACGTTTATATCCGAGTTACGAATTCCTTTAACAACGAAGAAATCGACAAGATCGGGTATTTTCGTTGTATCTGTTGGCCAATAAGTCGGCTTGCCCGTTGAATAGAAGTCACAATTGTGTTCCATACATGCTTTATAGAGTATTTTACCCTTTTGGGAGACACATCTTGATCCCCAAAAGTGTGTTTGGCATTGAAATCACCGCCAATCATAAAAGCCGATCCAAGAGAATTGAATATATTTTTAAATATATGTTTTGACGTCGTAAATCGTGGAGGACAGTAGATGGCTGAAATAGTAAAGGAGTTCCGTACCAATTTTACGCGCACCGCAATTAGTTGTACAGACTCGAGCTCTACTTTTATATCTTCGTTGTGCTCAAGAGACTCTTTAATGTATACAGAGGATCCGCCTCTCGCGTTTCCCGAAGGGTGATACGCGTAGTAATCTTTAAAACCTCTAATTTTTGCAGATGACCCATTTTTCAAGTGGGTTTCGGAAATCAAACAAACGTCAATGTCGTTTTTCCTTAGGAATAACTCAAGTTCATAAAGTTTTTCTAAGATTCCGTTTGCATTCCAGGTGAGTACGTTTAATTTTTCCCTTTTCATTTTTTAGGCGAAGGGCGTTTTTTATTGAACCTATTTTCAAACTTCTTTAGCTTATCTAAAATAAGTTCATTGATTTTGTTTTGCTGCTCAAGCTGCGCGAGAATAACGGAAAATACTTGGGAAGCAGGATCTCCGGAATCTTTTGCCTTTAGCTTGGTAGCTTCAGCGTATGTAAGTTTTTCCGATGCTTTCTTTTCAACACTGGAATCAATCACTTTCGCCTTGGCGTTTTTAACGATATTTTGAGCAGATCCCGATGTTTTTTCTTTAGTTTTGGGCTTCTCTTTTTGTGGCTTAAACAACTTGTCACGTCTATTTTGCAACTCCTTTGCTACTTCACAGCCACGGAAATTTGCTACGTGTTTACCCCTGCAGTTAACACAAGTCGGAGGGGTTTGTTTGCTTACGTTGCATTCTTTGGACAGGTGTTTACCTGCGCATTTTACGCACCGAGGCTCTTTTTGGCAGTAAGCTTGCGTATGGTTAAATCCCTGGCATCGCTTACACTGCGGGATCAGTTTCGAGTTTTTGCGTCGAGGCTCAATTTTAACAATAATGTTGAGGATTGACTTAATATCGTATACTTTTTGGGTATTTTCAGTGTTCTCAAAGGTTAGCATAAAGAGGGGAAGGCTACGTTTAACTGTCATATCCTTTCCTTAAATTTTTTGTTTCTCTCGCTTTTCGATGTTGACGACATCAATGATTTTAAAACCCTTGTTTTTTAAATCACTTACGATATCTTCTTTTGGACAAGACGGATGCAGTCCTCTGGCGACGACACGAATAGGTCTTTCGCACTTGTTCTCGTATGTGAACCATTGGATTTTTTCGACGCTTAACTTGCGAGAAAGAATGCGATAGTTGTCATCGTCCTCGACGTTGACTTTCCATACATTATTATTGCGCGATGTTACTATATAGTCCGATCTCGGCAGGGTCATCAATATTTTTTTTTAGTTTCTTGTAATCTGAAACTCGGATACATTTCCTTCATTAAAGTATTGGCTTCTTCCACTGGATTCATTTTCCTTAATTGTTTCCATTGCAAGGAAAGGTTCTGGTGTTTGGTTTTCGTCGTCATATACCAAATCGATCCCGTTTGCAAAAATTACTCGTATTCGTGAGAGTAATGCAATACTCTATCCTTCAGGAAGCATCTAAAGCGAGACTTTAAAACGCCGAAAGGTCCGACTCATCACTCTCCTGTGAGCTTGTTGTGACATATGAGGCATCACAGAGGTGTCCCAGAATACGGGCATATATGTCCGATCGTTATGCAGACAACATGTCGAGCTTTATAATCTTATAGAGGTCTAATTCGCTTGTGGGTAAACCAATATACAAGATACCGCAATCTTCAGAGTTTGCGAGAAACAATATTTGCTAACATACAAGCGTGTACAAGATGCAAAACTCATTTGTTTTTTTTTTTTATAAATTTATATGTTAACAAATTGGAGAAAAATAATTGCTCACCCTTACACCAACAAAAACTAGCTTAAAGGTTAACCCAAAGTAGACTGGGTGAGGTAAGGTTGGGTTTAGTAAGAGTACAACCAATGGAACTGCATTTCCACTCAACTAATTCTCTGCGTCTCTTCCTTGGATAAGGGGTTCCAAGAAAATCACTTACGTAAACACAGCTAGTCGTTGTAAATTGCAGTTGTCTGTTAGATGTTAGATGTTAGATTGCTTCTACTTGCCTATTTTTGCATAGAAATGCTTGCTTTGTGCAATATTTCTCTCTAAATTTAATAATGCAGTACTTGGAATTACTTCTCTCAGCATAGAAATGAAGGAGCCTTTCAGGGAAAAGGACATTTTCCTTTTGTACGAGTACTGTAGTCGGTGTTAAAGAGAATGTTGGATGTGGTCTTTTATGCTCATTAGGTCATCGTGGAGGCCTGGACAGAAATAACTTAACAAATCAAAAAACTAATAAATAATAGATACTCGTGCGTATGAATAGGAAAATCGAAATTTTTCTTTTTGGAAAAGTAGGTAAGACTCTATCAACTTGTCGTTGCTAACGTGTTGATGAATTTTCACGTTTGATTAACTGATATTAGATAGAAATGGGGGAAAAGGACTAAAGTGGATCCAGCTTGTTTAAAGTGTGGAAGTGAGTTTGTAACTGATTGGAACATATTGGAAATCTTAATCGATTCTGTCGCATTTGTTTCAGATGGATGATTGAGATTCTGAGTGGTTTGGAGCAGAGCCAACCATAATTGGTAAGGCGTTCTACAATGGTTTTCTGGGGGAAGAATAATATAAAACGAAAATGTCCCATCCGATACCATTAAAGTTTCACTTGCCGTTTTATGCATAAAGAAAGACTTCAATGTCAATACATTTTTACGAAGAGAATTAATTATGTTTTAGAAAGTTTGAATGGCACTGTGTTATCGTCGATTACTGAGCAAACTGCACCAAACCGATTGTAAGACCAAAGGAGTGGTCATGGGCACAAAGTGAGAGTGATGACAGAGTTTTAAATGGACGACACTACTCGTATGCTGCCGCCGCGACAACCAACAACTTTGCATACCACATCTCAACATTCCGCAAGTTGAGAGATCGAGAAATGATGCTTCTCGATTCTTCTACAAAACTTCTGCATTAAAAAAAGTTTAAGTGTTGAGTTGAATGAGTTGAAAAACGAATACTTTACAATGATTTATTACGGATGCACCATGCGTAAGTGCACAAAGTCAAGAATGGTTAAGTTTGCGGTTAACTATGATACATCTAATGTATGCTGTTGCACCATCATCAGGGTAAATCAGGTCCAAGTTTAGATCTAGAGCCACTGGTGTGAATTCTGTAAACATCGCGCAGTTCTCATCATTCGTTGAAATACAAAGAACCAGAACATAAATACAGAGATTTTGACCACATTAATTACCCAAGTTTGGAGCACAGCGCGCGAAATGTCGAATGGGAGCGTGTTATACTAGGTGCGGTGAAAAGTAACCTCCTTGACTGCCAGAATGCGCTGCTACTGCAAAAAAGGTTATGATGGCTTGAAGTCCGTTCATATTTAGGCAGACATGCGAAATTTCAGTGCGATGCTGTCTTTAGATTTATTTTGACAGCTGTTTGTTGTTGACGTGTTTGGCTAGTTTTAGTTTAATATGCATTTTATTTTCTTAACACTAACTCTTACATTCTAACAAAAAATGCTTAAATGCTAGCTTACAATTACTTAATAATCTTACACTAACTTACTGGTCCCACACAGGCACTCTAAGCTACTCTAAATTCTTATAACTATGTCTTTCGACTTCATTTACATTTTCTTAGAATTATTTATTTTGTATACTTAAGTGGAGTGATGAACTTCAAATAACAATGATCTTGACCTAAGAACCCTTAATTGCGCATAAATACCAATTAATGAAAGTAAGTTCTCACAGTCAATGGAAAAACATAGTAAATCTCTAACGAACATAACACAAAGCATTTTACGACGAACATCGAGGGAATCAAAACCCAACAGCAAACATTTAGAGCGGTAAGAATAGTGGACATTGTCATTCAGAAAGAAACGGCGTTTTTTCTATTCTAAATATTAATGTTTTTCAATGAAAACGGGTTCCAAACAACACTGCAATATTCCAGACATGGTGTTTGCAAAATTGGTATAGACGGGGCTGAAATATATTTTCGAAAAGAAACAAATTAATTTTCAAGGTAATGCACGCCTTATAGCGGAGGCAGACGACGAAGCCAGACGAACTTTCACATAACACCATCCATATTCAACACCGCCGGATACATGACGGACTATAATTAAATCCACCCTTCTTAGATTGGTCCAGCAGCGCAACAATCAAGTTCGTAGCAATGGTGGTCCCCGGTAACCCCATGAGTAAACCTTTAAATATGCAGGCTGAAATGGCATTGTCATCAACGGCATTATATTGGCCTATGCCGTCATAGGACTCACAACCCTATACGAAGAGAATTAAAATATATGACGAACCAAAGACGGACCTTTAACAAGACATGCGCAGCCGAACTATTAGCAGGAGCCCTTGATTGCTATCACCCAGATATCCCCGCCATCAAGGAAGTGCAATGGAATGGGCCGGACATAAGCAAGAGCAACGTCCGAAGTATGACTGACGCCTAGTATGATTCTGCCGCAAGGATAGGAAAGAAGTACATCTTTGGCGGCACAGTTGGTAAACATAGCCTATATGACACCACGTCCGGCAACGGACTTACAGACTGAAACGGCCAATAGCAAACAAACAGTTTCCTCATTTCAATAGGTCTCCGGTCTCCGCTAAGCCAAATTGATCATATTGCGATAGACATAAGGAATGCCTCCCAAATTCTGTACGTTCGAACTTTCCGAACAGCCAGCATTGACTCTGATCACCAACTTGTTGCAGCAGAACTACTGTGCGAAATTATAACATACAAAAGCTACAATTGCAAGAAACCGCCGGATTTTCGCCGAACGCGTATCTCAAAATCTCTCCAGAACTTTTATGGGGCCAGCATCAACAGATGTGCTGAGTTTCAAATCGACGACCACCAAGAAATCCCTGAAATCTTCATCCAGAATAATGCCGCTAAGCACATGCAGCAAAATAAGAAGGCTATAAAGCGGCCCAATGAACAATGCTTACAAAAATGGCCTTGAGAGTATAGGGATGCTTGAAGTCCGATGAATTTCTTTTCAGAAATCCTAGAGCAGAGTTAGCTTTTGACATTAATTTATTAAAATGGGGATCAAAAGTAAGTTTACTATCAAAAACAACACCAAGGTCTTTAAACTCAACTACAACATCAATTGATTGGTTTCCAAGACGATTAGCAGGGGTTCGATTATATTGTGTTCTACTATATGACATGGCGGCACATTTGTCGGTATTGCGATGCAGATCGTTCATTTTACACCATTCAAAAAAATTATTTAAATCTCTCTTGAGTAGAAGACAGTCACTGACATTAGAAATAGTCACAAAAAATTGTATATCATCGGCATACAAAAGACAATGACAAAATTTTAGAATACTCGGTAAATCATTTATAAAAATGAAGATGGCTTCCTTCCGGAACACCAGACACAACATTAATTTCAACCGAAAATAAATGTCCGATTGAAACGAATTGTTTTCTCCCAAACAGATAGAAACCATGTGCAGTTTTTATTTCTATACGAAAAATAATAAAAATTAAATAAATGAATACTACCCGGAACTTTAATAATTTTTGATAAAAAAAACAACTTTATTTTGGTTAACTGGGCAGCTACTCTTGTCTGGTTGTCATCAATGGTCGTCGTCAACTGGTTGATGCTGGACTTGCTTGCACAACTTCCAAGTGCATTTCGATTTCTACCACTTCAACGAACGGGATCGTCATAACGCCACAAAAATCTTGACTTCCAGTTGGTGGTTTTTTAAAATCGGGAGAAGTCAGTACTTCTTGTCAATATGGTGCCACTCGTAGTGCTTTCGAATTGGTGTTGTTCACGATCGGGAGAAATCAGTATTTCTCCTCAGAATAAATCAATGTTGCCGCTATGTCACTACACATGAAAGTAATGGGCCAAGAAATACGTAACACTCAAGCTTTTTTAGAAGGATACGCAAGTTAATTCTACTAAAGGCTTTCACGAAATCAGTATAGACTAAGTGCACTTGCTTGTGCTTCTCGATGGAACCTAAGCAATGATTGGCGAACTGAACTAGGTTAGAGCAAGTCGAACGCCCTTTCCAAAATCCATGCTGAGAATCACTAATAAAGCTGCTTAAGATGAATACCATCTGTTCGTTCACTAGGCGATCCAAAAGTTTAGTTATAATAGACATTTTAGAAACTGGTCTATAATTCGAAATTTGATCTTTTTTACCACTCTTATCTAGGTGGGGTGAACAGTAACCTCCTTGACCGCCAGAATGCGCTGCTACTGCAAAAAAGGTTATGATGGCTTGAAGTCCGTTCATATTTAGGCAGACATGCGAAATTTCAGCGCGATGCTGTCTTTAGTTTTGTTTTGACAGCTGATTGTTGTTGACGTGTTTGGCATCATGTTGAGTATGGACAAAAACGATTTTCGTTCTCTCATAAAACATTATTTATTGAGCGACAAAACGGCGAAGGAAACAAAAGAAATGTTGATAAATATTATGGGGCTAATGCTCCGTCAGATTACACTGTCAAATATTGGTTTCGAGAGTTTCGTGGTGGCCGCAACTCCACTACCGGTTACAGAGGACAATGTCAAAAAAATACATGAAATGGTGTTGGCTGACCGGAAAGTGAAGGTGCGCGAGCTAGCAGATACCACAAAGATTAGTACTGAGCGCACACGACATATTTTGGGCAATATTCTGCATATGAAAAAGTGATCCTGTCGCTGGGTGCCGCGCATGCTCACTCCTGACCAAAAACACGAACGCGAGAGCACTTCGAAAGAGTGTTTGGACTTGCTGACACGGAACGGGCGGACTTTTGGCGTCGATTTGGTAACTGTTGATGAAACCCTGACCCACTATTACACACCAGGGAACAGAATGAGTGCCCGGCAATTTACTGAAGCCGGCACGAGTACTCCGAAGCGGCCGAGGGAGGCTCGATGGGTCGGAAAGGTTATGCCATACTCTTCGTGGACTACCTCGAAAAAGGAAAAACCATCAACCAGCGCCGGCGGAACCACGGCTAAAATCAATGACTTACGGCTCCAATTGCTGTCGCATCTACCGTATTCGCCCCATTTGGCTCCCTCGGACTATTATCTCTTCCCAAACCTCAAAAGATGGCTCATCAATAAAAAATGCAGCTCACGCGAAGAAATCATCAAGGCCACGGAGGAGTATTTTGCAGACCTTCCGGAAAATTACTTTTCGGACTGTTATAAGCGAATACTCTATTTCCATTCCACAATAAATGTCCCACTAGCCAATGACTGATTGAAAATATAGAGAAGGGGGTAGCTAAGAGAATCAGCACAAGATTTTAAAAGAAACGCGTAAAAACCCAAGAAATCCGGATTTTTACTGTCCTTCAAATCCTGTAATGCCAACAATAATTCGGATCTAATAAGTACCAGAGGGCTTGAGGCAGTATAAGCATGCTAGGAATCGAAAAAATCCTCATTAAAAGAAAAAAGGCTGGGGGGAATCATAAATACATTGAAAAAACGACGCGAACATGTTCAGAATATCCTTGGGATTACTGGATGATTTGCCTAGAAAATTCATAGTTGACGGAAAACCAATACTAGCCCGTTTGGAATTTATGTATGCCCAAAAGCACCTTGGGCTGGACTTCAGATTCCTTTCCAAGCGTTGAATGTAATTGTTCGAGAGGAACCTAGAAAGAAAAATAAATTCCTTTCTCAACCGAGCAAGTAATTCGTAATCCGATAGAGATTTACTTCTTTTAAAGTTCTTATGAACTCTGTTTTTGGCATACTTAAGATTGAGTAACGGTTGGTTATACCATGGTGGATGAGAGTTTACTCGTTTTCACACTCCAGCCACAGTATTATTTAAAAAATTGAAGAAAATCTTCGAAAAAGCGTTAAAGTTTTCAGCCACTGAGTTATACCGAAGTTCATCACCCCAGTTCACTGACGCAAACTGATCACTCATTAATTTCAGATTGAAACTATTAAATTTGAAAATGAATTCAGTCGAATGACTAAACAACATTTGATTATTATAGACACAGAATTTCTTATCAACGGTAAGCTAGAATTAACAGAAACAAAATATTATTAAAAGAATTACGAACATTGCTTTTATTATTATTATTATTATTTATTGTGGCATAATGTTTACAATATTTATAGTTATAATACTCGTATTACAGAGATTTGGTTGAAGCACCTTACTACTAAAATACTATTATAAATGCTTAAAATAATATCACAGAATTTTATTCAAGGAAAAGCAACTAAAAACCTTCACTAAAATAAGTTCTATGCCAGATATCCGTGGAGGGAAAAGAGAAGTAGTTACATAACCTAATCCAGGAACCATGGATTGCAGAAGGCGTGGTTCGTGGACTTAGGACACCCACATACGTTCCGCTCTATACAAGAGACAAAGGTAAGATTAGAACTTGTATATTAGTGAAACGTAGCCTTAATGTATTTCTACTTCCCAACCTCAGTGACCCCGACCTAACCGTTGCCAGATTAGAGACTGCCAAAGGCTCTTACTGGCTGGCATCGGCTTACCTTGGCCACGACCAAGTGGGCCCTCTCCCTGGTGATAACCTAGAAAGGGTGGTACTGGAAGCGGGAAGGAAAACTGGCCTCATAATCGGATGCGACGCTAACGCATATCATACGGTATGGGGCAGTACCGACATCAATGATAGAGGTGAGTCACTTTTAGACTATATTTTAAGTACTAACCTCTTAATTTGCAATATTGGCAATGAGCCCACTTTCATAACAAAAAACCGACAAGAAGTGTTAGATATTACTCTTGTCTCCGACAGCATCACCCAAAGGCTAACAAACTGGATGGTATCGTCTGAACACTCCTTTTCAGACCACAGATACATCCAATTCAGTCTGAGTGATGCTCCCCCCCCGCCAACCAGCTTTCCGGAACAACCGGAAAACTGATTGGACAAAATACAGAGGAATACTGTCGGAAACGATATCCTCTAAACTATCAAGTCCCCCGCGTGACACCAATGAGCTCGACATGAAAGTCATGGAATTTACTCTGACTCTCAATAAGGCTATGGCCGCTTCCTGCCCTCTTATTCAACCAAGAGGCAAGAAAAAGTCACATTGGTGAACATCGGCACTGGGACTGCTCAGAAACGCCTGCAGAAAACTTTTCAACGCAGCAAAAAGCACAAGAAAAGTGACCGACTGGGACTCATATAAAGAATCCCTCAAATTATACAAAAAAGAATTGAGGAAGGCAAAGCGACAATCCTGGAGGTCATTCTGCGACAAAATTACAGAAACCTCTGAGGCATCGGGCTAAGAAAAATCCTCTCCACTAATCCTATGATGCCCAGCTGTTTGAAAAAAACCGATGGCTCTTGGACAACCTCAAGTGATGAATCACTCAACCTGCTTCTGGACACCCACTTTCCAGGTAGCTCCCAACTCGCGGCCAGTAGCAGCCCAAACAAGCCTACTGCAACCGTGACCAAAATTCATGGTCTGATTACGAGAGACAAACTGCTCTGGGCGCTGCATAGCTTCAAACTATACAAGTCTGCTGGTCCGGACGGTATTATACCTGCCGAGCTACAGAGATCCTCAGATATTATTCTGCCTGTGCTAGAAAATATTATGAGGAGCTGTGTAGAACTTATCCACATTCCACTGTTATGGAGAGAAGTCAATGTAGAATTCATTCCCAAAGCTGGAAAATGTTCTCATGTAGTTCCTAAAGACCTCAGACCTATAAGTCTATCATCATTCCTTCTGAAAACTTTAGAACGACTGATCGATATCCATATTCGAGCTAAAGTTGATCCAAGACTTCTGTCTACGGCTCAACATGCCTACTGTGAAGGAAAGTCGGTGGAAACGGCTCTGCACTCTTTGACTAGCCACATCGAACGATCCCTACTATATAAAGAGTACACAATGGTTGCTTTCCTAGACATAGAGGGCGCCTTTAACAACGTCAACACATCCGCAATCACGACTGCGCTGTCAGCTGTGCAGGTAGACGGCTCACTTGGGGAGCTGATTAATCTAATGCTAACAAGCAGGATAATCAACTCCAAACTGGGTGAGACTTCTGCTAAAAGATATGTCAGTAGGGGTACGCCGCAAGGCGGTGTCCTCTCTCCCCTTCTCTGGAACTTAGTAGTTAACGAACTACTGATATACCTGGAAGCGGGTGGTAGCAGAGTGATTGCCTATGCGGATGACGTTGCCATAGCCGTCTCAGGAAAACATCTAAATACCATTAAAGAACTCCTCCAAGTAAATCTCAACAGATTAACCCGCTGGGCAGATCGCTGTGGATTGGGAATAAACCCCCATAAAACTGATCTTGTCCTCTTTTCTAGGAAATATAAAATTCCAATCATAGACCCTCCTTCAATAAACGGTACCAGTTTAGCTTTCTCCAATACAGCAAAATATCTGGGTCTCATTTTTGACAGGAAACTAAACTGGAAACCTAACATTCAAAAAAGAGTCAATAAAGCTACAATAGGTTTATTCTCTTTCAAAAAAGCCATTGGGAACAAATGGGACCTTCAACCTCTCATAACCCACTGGCTATACATCTCGGTCATAAGAGCGATACTTACTTACGGGGTGGCTGTCTGGTGGACGGCCTTGGAAAATGCAGTCAACCGCATTAAACTAAGCAGAGTTCAAAGAACAGCATGTCTATGCAGAAGCGGAGCTTTGCGGTTTACCCCCTCTGCGGCATTAGATATTCTGCTTCACTTGACACCCCTCGACATTTTTAGCAAGCAAGTAGCTGCGACTGCAGCTATTCGCCTTAAAGCGACTAAACAGTGGACAAATAATTCATTTGGCCACGCCAATATTACACCATACCTGAACTTTGATTTGACAAAAACTTCCATGTAAGCTTCCCCTCTAGATCATTCTGGGTGGAGGATGCTTTCATGGAGGACAAGTCAATCCATCTCTACACAGATGGATCTAAAACCGACAACGGAGTTGGTGGCGGTGTTTTCTCAGATAAGCTAAATCTAAGCCTCTCTTTCCGCCTTCCAAATCACTGTAGCGTGTTCCAGGCGGAAATTTTGGAGCTCTGTCCTCGCTGATGAAAAACGTGATATCTGCAAAAGATATCCGCATCTTTTCGAATAGTCAGGCCGATATCAAGTCCCTGGACTCGGTCTCATTAAACTCTAAAACCGCCCTTGAATGCCGATCATCTCTCATGGAGATGGCAGAGCAGTTCAACATTCACCTTTGTTGGGTGCCGGGCCACAGAGACATTCCAGGGAACTGCAAAGCCGATGAACTCGCCAAAATTGGAACCACTCTACCTATCCTACCGGACAAAGGTAGTATAGGTATACCAATCGCTACGTGCAAACTAACACTAAAGCTACGAGTAGATGCCAATAAAAGAACGGACCTTAGGTGGACTGCTGGACAAACATGTCTAGCGACCAAACAGATCTGGCCAAGGCTGGATCTGAGTCGATCTAAGTGTCTGATCCTTTTAGATAGGAAACATCTCAGCGGCATAATAGGTGTCATTACCGGACACTGCCTCATAGGCAAGCACGCAAGAAGGCTTGGCGCTTTTACTAACGATTTCTGTAGAAGCTGCATGGACGAGGAAGAGGAGGAGACAATCCCCCACCTACTCTGCACATGCCCAGCTCTCTCTCAGAGAAGGAAGCTTCATCTAGGAGCTTTCTTCTACAATGACCTAAACGATCTAGAAAAAATAGACGTTAACAGTCTCCTAAGCTTTATTATAAGCTCAAACTGGTTCCAGTAGTAAGAAGATCATAGATCCACGTGGCATCACAATGGGCCAATAGGCCTAAGTGGGTTGGTATTTCCAACAGCCACTCTTACCTAACCTAACCCTACCTCGAATGCTTCTAGCATTCCAACAAATTATATTTAAGCTACAAGAGTTCATTATTTAGATTTATATAGGTATTTAATAGCAAGTTGGGCAACTTGCTCCGCTTTTGTGGTACAATTACCAAGCAAGATGATCATCTCAGAAGTGAGTGCATTTATTTGCTCCAGGGTAAAAAGCTCTTGATTGTTCTGCATATAAATGTTGTTAGTAGACTTGGACCACACATTCGATGTCTTGAGGAAGTCTGTGTTTGCAGCTTTTGGTGCTTTATTACCTGATGATGCATTGCGTTGGGATGGTAGTGATGGAAAATCCACGATGTTAGGTACAAAAGACTGCTGTGCTCTTCTAATAGGTATGGTTTTGTTTTTGGCCGAAAGCTTCTGCCTCATTTCAAGGAACGAACATTGCTAAATTGGCAGAGATCTAATGACTGGAGAAAATCCAGTGTAGTCTTCTCAACTTCCGAAGAGAAACGATACGGTTGCAGTTTATTGCCATCAGAAAACCAGTCGAGTTTACTAAAATTAAAATCACCAAGAACAGAAATGTTAATGGAACGTTGGTCTACGAAAGTTGGATTGACTATATCTATATTTTGTAAATGCTTATCATAAACAGATGCAGCACTATTTGTAGGAAAATAACTAAGAAATACTAGTAGATCGGGATCTCCAGCATTGGCAGCAGTCACTCGAACGCAAACAATATCCGAGAATTTCAAAAGCAGTCAACTTGCGACGAACAGCAATCAAAACGCCACCTCCACGGCTTTTGTTCAAAGCAAACCGATCACAACGGAAAACAGCAAAAACATTCACATCAAATATTTCATTTGTATGAATATCATTATATAGCCACGTCTCCGTTAAAGCAATGACGTCATAATCGCAAGCATCAATTGCTATAGACAGTTCTCTTAATTTTGAAGAAAAACCGCTTTAAAACAAAGATGAGAGGGGATCAGATGCCTAACAAATGGAGGTGTTACATACGGAGAATGGAAAGTTTTTCGGTTTCGACGATGCAAGTGCCAGACATGGATAATGGCTTAGTGTTTAAATTTCGCTTTAATGACAGCAGACAGCATTGAGTTTTGGAAAAAATATTAAATTCCACTCTGTTGATAGTTCCCCAATTGGTTATGCTGCTGATATCGGAACGGCGTTCCCGAAGAGCAGGGACTTGAGTCCGGAAACGAATATGAAAAGCAGAGAGTACTGTCGTCAGCAAAGGAATATATTGGATTAGAAGTGGCAGACAAGAGATCATTTATGAAAATTAAAAAGGGTATTGGAGACAGAACAGAGTCTTAGGGCACACCAGCATTTATTTTGTGAATATCAGACTTGAAACCGTCCAAGACAGCTTGAATTGAACGTTCCGAAAGGTAATTCCTAATTCATTGAAGAAGAGAATCATCGATGCCAAAAGCACGCATTTTCGACAAAAGAGCTGGATGCCAAACTCTGTCAAATGCCTTAGAAATATCAAGTGCAACTAACTTGCTTTCGCCAGATTGATGTACGCTTTGGTTTCAGTTTCTGTTGAGCCCTTCTATTAGTTTCTCGCATGATGATAACCACCATATCTGCTGATATAATTTTCTTGAAAATACATCCCTCATCCCTCATCTTGCGCAGCCGCCGACTTCTTAAATGTCATTGTGTGCTCTTAGACGACCTGTTTCTGGGGGTGGTTGGTAGCATTTTGTTCCATTACGGGCCAAATAGTATTCCTCTGAGAATTGTCTTTCTTGCGCATGGCGAACCCGAGCGTTTTCTGGTTGTAACTCTTCCAGCATCTCGTCATCATCAGTATCTTCTATATCCGATATCCCCCTACTACCAAGTCTACATAGTGCTCATCGTCATCGCCAATACAATCTTCTACTTCAGAGCCGCTCTCTCGTACTTCTTCCCTTTCTTCTTCGCTCATGCGACTTTTTTTTTTTTTTTTTGTTTAAAGAACTTAACACTCAAGTGGGTATTAATACACTTAAAATGCCTGAGCACGTGTTAAGTTTTTAGGAAAATGGGACAGAGAGAGAAAGAAAGATTATTGGGCTCAGTGGTTATTTCGCTCCATGGGTGGCATCCAACATTTAATGGGGAGACTAAATTATTAGTGTAATTGGACTTGTTGCTGTATTAGAGGCAACCATTCATCTTACGAGAATTAAGCTGCCTGAAAAAAAGAATGTCTTTCGGACGAGGCTAGGATTCGAACACCGAACCTTCCGATTTGAAAGCCAACACACTACCACATTCATTTCATTTTCATTTAATATGCATTTTTATTTTCATACTTCATTTACACTTACAAGCTAGACAAAAAAATGCTTAAAAATTAGCTTAAATAACTTACAAATAATCTTATTCTATCTTACTGGCCCCATGCGGGCACTCTAAGTTAAACATAATACTTAATCTATGTCTTTCGACGTTTCTTACAGACTATTTTTATTTTTGTTTTTACATTTATGAAAACTAAAACTAAGAAAATAAAATTTAAGTGGAAAAACTTAGTATATGGACTTTTTGGTTATACTATAAAACTTAAAACTAAACTATAAACCACCTAAAACTAAATCTTAACTACTTAATCCCACTTAAACTATCTAATGCTATACCGTATTTTAGAGTGCTACCCACTTCTGTTCTAGTATATTTTTTTTTCTTTTTTTAGATGCAGCATGAATAACATCATGCCGCATCTTGAAACCAAATTGATTATCCGGAACTATATGTTTGTCCTCAACCCACTTAGTCAGGACTCTATTGATCACCTTCTCGAAATCCTTACTGATGTTTGGAAGGAGACTGATCGACCGGAGATTCGCCGGATTGGATGTGTCTTTATTCCTTTTGGGGATGGGGTGTACCACCGCTGTTTTCCAATCAGCTGGATAATATGCATTGTTCATTGCATTATTAAACAGGGTGGTATAAATGTCCACCGATTCTAGTGGAGATGTCGAAACCCAATGTTCGGTATTTCATCGGTTCCCACTGATTTCTTACTTCTAAGCGATTCGAAGATCGTTTGGAGCTCTGCCTTCGTAATGAACGGTGGTAGTACCATTTCATTGGTGATGACATTATTTGCCATATTCTCGTCACTGAACTGAGTGAAACCCGAGCTCTCGAATCGCTAATTCACAATTTCGAAGGTAGAAATTGTGCACAAGGACTCGATTCTCCAATTCGTGGTTCGGGCCAATGATGTCATTCGCCTTATATACTTCCTGGAAAGTCGCTCCTATAGCCTCTACCTTCTCCTGCGGATCCTCGATCACAAAGAAGTTGTCATCATCAACAGCTTCATTTGGATCGATGCCTGCTGCTATAAGTATGTTCTCGTTATCCGTCATTCGGGCGATTTTAAGACACGAAAGGTCGTTTTGATCTTTTCTCCGAAATATTTTGTTTATTTGCGGGAACATATTCGGGTTGCTGGTGTTTACAGCCCGAATTTTGTTGTTCCAGTACAAACTTACAGATGCTCTGTAATTTTCTTTTATTAATACTTGGAGGTTTTTGATCGACGACTTTAGCGTCATAATCTCCGGGTTATGTCGGTCAGTAAACTGTCTGTACAAGGTTTTTAGTCTTGACAGCAGCCTACTTTTATGTCGGTGCAGTGCGTCAATAGTTGCGTTGCGGAATAAGTCTTCGTTGTCAGTGTATTGATACCGAGGTATCGTTTTGTCCATTGTTCGTTTAATTGTCTCGTCCATTAGTTTTAGATACCTGTCAATCTCCTCGTTTGACAAATTTCTATTGGACGGTGGGTAGAGCGAATTCGAGGAGAGTGCTCTCGTCATTGTTCTGGAGAAGCTTGTCTAATGCACCCTACTATAATTGTAGGCATGCCTTTGAACAAACTCGTCCAATTCCGCAGCTTCGTTGGGAACGGTTATTTCGGTAGTAAGTCCGCAATGGTCACTGTCATACACAAAAGTGCGTAGACAGTTTATGGTTTGTTGGTTTGTGCATGTCAGGTGTATTCGTGTGTCGAACAGCAGGAGATCCAAATAGGATCCGTGTCTAGGAAACGACGGACTGTCCGTCGCCTTAAGGCCGAGTCGATACATCACACTGTGTTGACCCCACCAATTGAATAGTAGGTTCCCTCTAGTATTTGGTGTATTATTTCCCCAATCACTTTGTTTGGCGTTGAAATCTCCGCCGATAATAAAATAGTTGTCTTCCAATTCCAGCCTCAGAAATCGAAAAAGTGTCTCGAGCTCTGAGATAAATAAGGTGAATTGAGTAGCCTTAGGTGCATAGACAGACACCATGTACAACCGCTTTCCACTACGGAGAGGGATATACACGATGCATGCTTCCAGCACCTGGAACCTACGTACTACACTACTGTATACTCTTTTGAAACGTATACCTTTTCGTACGAAAATCGCAACGCCTCCTCCTTGAATGGAGTTGGGTCGGTTTCTCCGTACTATTTTATACCTTTTGTGCCTCATTTTGTGTCTTTTGGTAAGCTTAGTCTCGCTAACCAAAAGCACATCAGGGGCTTGGTCTTTAAGCAACTTAAATAGTGCGGCTCGTCGTTCGAACCTTATCAGTGAATTAACATTCACTGCAAGGACCTTCAGGGTTTGCTCCGCCATGTACGTACCCATTACGACTGGAGGTGCGTTAGGCCAGGCAGCGGCGCGTATATTTGATCTACCCGCTTAGCCTGTTCCTGTATTTGACGCTGAAGCTGAGCCATCTGCCCCTGAATAGAGAGTAAGATAGCCAGCATGTCAGGTACAGGTTCCGGTGCTCTAGGCGCTGGGGCCTGAGAAGCTACCTTTGGTTGCTGTACCGTATTTCCCCTACCTGCCGCCATTTGGGGTTAAGTTAAGTTGGGAGTAACGGCTGGTGTTTGTGCCTGCACGAGTGGACGTTTAACTTCCACTTTCTGCTGCCGAGCCAGATTTACTCTTTTGATGTATTGGAATTTGGGACAACCCCGATAATTTGCGGTGTGTCCCGTGTTCCTACATAACGCACAAGAGAGCTGGCTTTTTTCCGACGCTCCGTCCTTACCCAGAGCGCATTCCTCGGATTTGTGGTTCTTTCCACACTTCACGCATCGAGGCTGCATTTCGCAGTTCGACGCGGCGTGCCCGAACCTTTGGCAGCGAACACATTGTAAAATGTTTTAATTTTTCCCAGTGTACAACCTGGTAGTCTAGGACTTTGATGCTCCTTAGACCATCCAGTTTGCTGTTGGGACTTAGCTAAACCAGGAAGAACGGTAGTTTCCGCTTCTCCCTTTTGGCTCTAGCCGTGACGAATGGCTTAACCCCTACGAATTTCAGCTCTTCGCACTCCTTCTCTTTCAGCAGTGCTCCTCAGAGCTCCTCCGGATCAGTCGACGGTTCTAACCCCCTCAGCAGCATTGTTTGCAGCTTGTCCGCTTTCGGGGTGTAGGAGAAGAACTCCGTCGTCGATTCCTTCAATAAGTTTTTTATTTTATTATAGCGCTCCTCTGTGTTACAGTGGCGTGCCTATCTAAACTAAGTCTTTTAACAAAAAAATTATTGCCTATGGCCGACTTACATAGCTCAATGGTTTCCTTTAGTTCCATCTTATATGTGTTTATAGGTGGAACTCGTTGCTTTGTTGATTTCGTTTGTAGTTGTTGCTGTTGCTGTTGCTTCTGCTGTTGCTGTTGTTGCTGCTGTTGCTGCTGTTGCTGCTGCTGCGATTTTTGTTGCTGTTGTTGTTTTTGCTGTTTATTTTTAGGTTGTGGTTTAGGATCCATCTTTGTTACTTCTTTTACTGGTTTTTGTATTTTTTGTTGTTTTAGTGGCTGGTTATGTTTTTCTTGTGGTACCTCCACGTTGGTGATTTGTTGTTTCTGAGGGATCTGAAGTTGTTGCAGTAGCTCCTTCTCCCTCCTTGCCACTTGCTTCGCTCTTATAGCAAGCACTTGTTGCTGTAGCTGCCTGATGCTACTATTTATGGCTTTGACCTCGTCCTCTTCGTCATCTGACTCAGAGGCAGCTAGGAATGAAAAGCTATTGTTTCCACCCATGTAGTGGCCTTCCCCACCGTCAGAGACATATGGGTATTCTTCTTGCCTCTTTCGCTGTTGTTGTTGTGTCGCTGCTTTTTTTGACGTTGCTGGCGCCTCTTCCCTTGCTCCACCAGGCAGCTTCTCAGTAGATGCTGATGGGGAAGGGCGCTTCACGAGGTTAGGAGTTGGCTTCAGCTTCCTCCTCCTCTTAGACGTAGTTTCCGAACGGATCGAAATTACAGTTTGGTCATCAGATGACATCGTGCCATCTCCCGGACCCGCTATTTGGATAGCGGACCGTTCAACACAACTCATCCTCTGGTTTCACTGAATTAATTTATTATTATTGTTTATTATATTTTTTGGATTTATAAATAAAAAAGTCTGTCCTTGTCCGGGGATCGAACCTGCGACCCTTGTTTTCTCGGCCGGCACCACTTCTATTGCGCCACCGAAGCACTTGGCTTAAATGTTTCTAATTGTTTTTTTGTCACTTTTTATTTTATTTTTTCACTGGAAAAGAAGCCGACACACATCTATCCTCTGTCAAGGTTTATGAACGACTAACACACTACCACTTGAGCCACGGCCACCCACTCCAGTTGACTGCGTTTATTTCGTCAGTCATAATAATTTACTTTCTTATAAGTATGTTGTTCCTAATTTGCTTCTAATTCGCTCAAGTAATGATGCCTTTACTCTCATATATAACCACAAACTGAACAAAAATAACTAACTCTAAAATTCACTAATGAAGTAATTATCTGGAAGTCTTAGGCAATCAAATATGAAATGTTCAAGTGACCCAATGGCCTGCATACATCATAAGTAGAAGTAATTAGTGGAAAACTCCAGGCAGTTGCACAATTTTGCAAAATACCGTAACAAAAGCCAAAACTAATAATTACTTTACAGGCTTTGGTAAAAAGAGTTTTTTTTTTCGGATGAAATGTTAAATAAATACGTTTCTCCATACAATGTGTAGCAAGGTCTGGCCAGACCTATTCCATTGACAGAAAGATTAATAATGCTCCTCGAGACTGCCGATGTCAAAATGCATTTGGCATTATGCCATCTGAAAGAAGGCAAGGCTAGGTATGATTGTAGTAAACTCTTCGTGGTGGCTGAGGAGAGATGTTTTTTTTATTAAAAGTGCAAGGTTCTTGGAAACTCTTGAATGAGAGTACCCTTTTTTTAATTAATCCACATTTCTTGCATAAAAAAGCTTTTTACGGCTAAAATGATTGGATTGATAGTTGAGTCTGTTGAAAATTGAATACTTACACTATTTCAGTGACGTTTACATACAAGTGTCTCTTGTATTTAACGTAAACGCCTGTCGTGTAGACTTCAGTTTACGGGATGTCATACGCCTTGCCATCGCTCTCCGTCATTCCATTGATACCAATTCTGAACTTTGTTGCCGGCACAAATTCCACCCTTGAGTCGAGGCAGACCTAAAACCTCTTACTGCTCTTAGGGTCACAGCACCCAGGACTTATTGCAACGCTACATTCTGTCAAATCAACAGGAAGACCCTTCCCGCGATTTTGGGTTTAAACCACAGCCACCATGATGCTCCCACAAGGTAGCCTACTTCTATCAAGTCAACAAGACCTATGAACGGTAACGTTTACGATTAGACCAGTACTTTGCTCTGCCCCCGATTTTTATTAGACAACGTCATTGATGGGCGAAGCCTTGATAACTGGGTGTGGGCCCCGCATTGAGTACAGATGTCTCTTGTGTTTTACATAGGCACCTGCCGTGGGGGCTTAAGCCTACGGTGCGTCTTCGCACAAGATATCAAAACAATGCGTTGATAAGCGCCCTTCGGGTAGTACAAGTACTACCACCAGTACCAGATTCGAAGTCGTGTGTAAGGCACGAACTTCCCCTTTGGTGAAGGGTCGAGGCCTATCTATACCTCAGACATTCTGTGGGTCATGGCACCCGGTTGCAATGCAACTCCAGATCGAATAGACCAGTTGGTTCCATAGCAACCCCATGTTCTAGCACAGGTCGTAGCAAACTACAACATATGCTAAGCCATGAGATGTCCAAGCTCGATTCGATCTACTCTCCCCGCGATTTTGGGTATAAACCTACAGCCACCACGATTCTCCCACAAGGGGGCCAACTCCTAGGTCAGGCCGGAACCATAGTTCCGGGGGCTCCTGACCTCCCGTGGTACTAGAATATAGCTTCCGGTCAAGCTTCGCAACCTTGAGGTTACTTCCAGTTGGGCACCTCACTGCGGCCTTGCAACAAAAAAAAATTCCTACAAACTTCCAGCTAGCTGCCTACTGCGCCTTCTATTGAATACCTCTTTTGCAAAACTATGGGTTCTTTCAAACCTTACGGTATCAGTGATAATTCCACTGACATCGTAGGTCTCACCATTAAAGGTGATGCCCATAGCCTGCAAGTCCTTAATGTCAGCGTAATTGGGACACTCACATAGGACATGAAGCCAGTCCTCATAAGTAGCTCCACATGAGCAGCTCGCAACCTCGCTAAGCCCCCTCTTATGCAAGAATGCACTAAGAGAGCCATGCATGGTCGCATGGTTAGCACATCCCTTAGGAAGCCGTAAGTAACCCTGCCATTTTCGGTAGCATCCCATCTAGATTGCCATCTAGATAGAACACATACGTGTAGCAAGGTTTTACGCTGTTTCAGGGATAGGCCATCCACTTATTCCGAATTCCGGAAACCCAATCGCGCTTATTTAGAAGGAGACCTTTTCTAACCTTGAAAGCAATAGCACGACGCATCACTTCCAGATCAAGAGGTGGCACTCCAAGCAACAACTGCATTGCTTCTGTGGAGACAGTGTGGTACACCGGTAAACAGCCAAGCAAGGCGAATCTTTGACAAGTCAAGATCCGCCTCCGACCATCAACAGTCATAACCCTGTCGTACCATACCGATGCTCCATATGTTGCACAGGCAACAAAAAGGCCATCGTATATGATACGAACAGAACGCCTGTTGAGTCCGCAGTCAGATCGCAAAATGCGCCTTACCTGGTCTACAGCACTCAGCATGCGTTGTCTGGTTCGAACCAGGTGAGGCAGGAAGTTCACAGTACACTCACCCATCGTTATGCCCAGATATGTGACCTCAGTCCCACATCTAATGCCAACCCCGTTCAAACGTATCGCAGGAGCCCGACGTCTTACATTCAATTTGCCCTTGAGTTTCATTGAAACGGTCTTATCCTGCGACACACTTACCCCCACGCTCTCTCCCCAATCAGCAACGACTGCTGGAGCTCTTTCTGCTAATGCCTCGATTTCGGCCCTAGACTGGCCTTCAACCATGAGGAGCAGGTCATCTGCGTAGGCGCAGCACATACAGAGCTCGTTTAGTCCGCATTGAGTGCAGTGGAGATATCTTTATAGTAATCCTCTTGAAATTTAACTTGCTCGTTTAGTGTTGGATAAAGCCTTTCCTTTTGGTGGCTTACTCGCGCTTGCTGCCGAAACTTACCCGCTGTTTTCAATATCATTATTTAATTTATGGCAATCATCCCCTAGATTGCATTGAGATTTGCCCGGTGAATCATCCAGGTTGACAAGACATTTAATTAATGACGGTGGTCTCAAGACATTTAATTCGTGGGCAATATTTTGCCAAATTGTGGCAACTTCTTCGGGTTCAATTTCAATTTAATAAGACTTAGTCTTTTATATTATTTAAAATTATGGATAATATACAAGATTAGTTTAATATTTATACTTAACATTAAGAGATACTTTAATCAGGAAAGGGATAGGGTGGAGGAGGGGAATAGTAAAGAACAAGAAATAGTCTGCTGTTGCATTTTTGTATTTCATTGCATGGCTCCAATTATTTGTTTTGCTGTTGTGGGCAGAGAATTCCATAGAAGAAAGGGCGCCAGGAGTTCAAATAAGTTCGAGGATGGAGTTATTAGGCTGTATGCTGTAGGCGAACGAGCGAACTGAAGTTTCTCAAAGCGGTGTGGTGGCGGCTTGTTCTGAATAATTTTGTGCATGAAGGTATCGCACCTATATTGCAAGAACTGCTGGAGCGTACAACCAAGGATATTTGTATGATAATTCGATATGTGGTCGTGTCGACGAAGCCCATACAAATACTCGTACCTTACCATATCATTGAGTGCCACTATAAGTTTATGCTGAGATACTGAGTCGAGTTTGCAGTACACTGCTGATGAGTAATCAATATACGGAACAAGTAAGGTTTTAACAAGTCTTAGCCTCGTATTAACAGGAGTAAAACCAGAAAGCAACCAAAGCTTTCGTAGACCTCCGTAAATTCGTCCCACAGTGTAATTGATGTGGCTTACACAGGAGATGGATCGGTTTATCTTAAAACCCAGATTGGTTACAATCTCCACGAACTGCAATTGAGTGTCGTTGAGGTAAATGGGTGGCTGTAGTTCAGTATTGTGAAGTTTTTTAGATATTAAAATCAGCTGAGACTTTTCTGAGTTAAGGGTCAAACAATTACGTAGCGACCATTGGTAGATTGCGGATAAATCCACAACTAGACCAAGATCCGCATAGAAGTGAGCAAACTTTGGGGAGGTCATTAATAAATATGCAAAACAATATTGGACCCCCAGTATTCCTAATACGAGAGTCAACTACAACCGTTTGACAGCGATTACTTAAGTAATTATTTATGAGAAACCAAAATACGTTCTTAGTTTCTCAGAAAGGATTGAGTGGTTGACTGTGTCAAAAGCTTTTGAAAAGTCAAGGAGGCAAAGTATAGTGAGGAAGTCCAAGTCATAGCTGATCCTTATGTCATCGAGAATTTTAACCACAGCTGTAGAACAACTATGGTTGGCTCGAAAACCAGACTGGACCGAAGCAAGTAGCTTATGATGATTTAGATGACTTGGGATTTGCTTGACAAGTCTTGGAAAGTCTGCAGCCAAAGTGGGTTGAGGTTTTTTCGGTACAGGAATTACTTTAGCCGGCTTCCAATTAGACGGAAATGATGTCGACGTAATGCAAAAATTAACTACGTGAGTAATTCCGCGAAGAATGTGGGTTAAAACCATTTTGACAAACCGGATAGGAACTCCATCCTCTCCAACGGTATCTGGTTTGAGTGACCGAATGATATTAATGACATCAACTTCCGATACTGCTTCGAATTCAAAAACTGTGGGTGTTTCAGAAAAATATTGAAGGTTGAGTAGAGAAGTTGTATTTTCTGATGAGGTGGATAAGAAAGCATCATTAAGATCAGGTAAGACGTCTACAACATGCGTTTTAGAAACACTAACCGAGCGTAAGTTGCTCCAGAGCTTTTAGATTCGTTTCGAATTTCGCTTCCACTTCGAATAGAGTTTCCTACGAACTTTGATGGCATTATGAACCTCAGACGTAAACCATGGACAAATTCTATTGCGCAGCACCACTGATTTTAAAGGCACATGGTTACCGAATAGGTGAAGTATTTGCGATTGCAATACGTCAACTTTATCACATACATCTGAGACAAAATAACAACTATGTCAGGGGATTAAACTCGCCTCCACTCGCAGTGCACAGTTATCTACTGAAGCGAAATCCCTGAATTGGAAAGCTGATGGTATAGAGGTACGAGATAAGTCAATGTTATAGGTGCAGAAAATTAGATCGTGGTCAGTAACACCTTCCAATGACAACTGGTCTTGCAGTAACACATTTGACCGATCAGATACCAACCAAAGGTCCAGAAGACTTGGGGAGCTTAGTATTGTTTGTGTTTTCTGTGTTTGTCTGTGATTATGACTAGGGAATTCAGGGTAGACGTAGCCAATATACGCGGGCTAAAAAGTAATCACTTTTCTGCGTACGTCCACGTCTGTTATTACAGACCAGCTGTTTTGGCACTTAGTGAAACACAGGTAGATCCTAGCCCAAACCTCTCAGATCATTCTGATCTGAAGCTACCTGGCTACGAACTAGTGCCATTATTCTTCTCTCACCGCGGTCTCGCCATTTATGTGCGTAGTGATGTAGCTTATCAAACTCCACCACAATGTGATCCATGTTCCAATCCGGAATTCAACTTCATGTGGTTAAAATTCCATCTCCGTAAGCAAATTATACACTACTGCTTTATTTATAGAAGCCCCAAACTGGACAGCAATTCAACCTTTAACGAGTTTGATGCGCTGTCTGACTCCATTCAAAGAATTGTATCCCTGTATCCTCATACTGAAATCGTTATTACGGGCGACTTCAATATACACAATTCTGGGTGGCTTCGACATTCTGGACAGACAACACCCGAAGGACGGTGTGTTGAGATCTTCGCTGCGGAAAACAACCTAATGCAGCTTGTAAATGAGCCCACGCGAATACCAGACGTTGATAGTCATACCGCCAACACCCTGGACTTGTTTTTAACTTCTCACCCTGATAAGTACACCATTGATGTGCTCTCCCCTCTAGGCTAGTCGGACCATTGTGTCATATCAGCTAATTTCTCGTACACCGACCACACAGTTTAGAGAAAAAATTCCTAAAAGAACCGTATGGCAATACGAGAAAGCCAACTGGAGCGCTGTTAACAGCTTCTTTAGGAATTTTAACTGGTCGTTATGCTTCCTCGATAACGACGTGGATGCCGCTGCTGATATGATTACAGACACCATTCTCTTTGGAATGAGATCCTTTATTCCTCATCGGATGAAGAGTATCAAACCAAAAGAAAAGGCATGGTACGACTCGAGCTGTAAAGAGGCCGTCAGGGTTAGAGAAATGTTTTTTCGGTCCTACAAGACCAACCCGACAGAGGAAAACCGAAAAAAGTTCAAACGAGCCAGAAATGACTGCAACGCCTTTCTTAAGCGTGTGAAATTCCTATACGATCAAAAACTGAGGCAAAAAATACTGCAATGTCCCAAAGGCAGTAAAAATTGTTGGTCGTTCGTCAAAAACATTAGAAATTCCGTCTCATCCCCCATCCCAACGCTCATTTACAATGACATTCCAGCTGTCAGCTTTTTGGATAAGGCCAATCTGCTTGCTGCACACTTTGCGGCCAGCTCAACACTCCCAGATTGTGCTTTGTCTCCGCCTACACTTGAGTGCGTCGAATCTTCAATGGGACGAATCTACTTTCGCACTCGTGTAGTAGCAAGAGTACTTAAGAATCTCAACATACATAAATCCGCTGGTCCAGATGGTATATCTCCCCTTCTTCTGAAGAGGTGTTCTTCCTCGCTGGCAAAACCACTGCGTAAGCTTTTTCATCCATCCTAGACTTTAGGACTCTTCCCGAGCAGATGGAAAACAGCATTTGTCCAGCCCGTCCCTAAAAAAGGCGAATCATCTTCTCTCTCCTCCTACAGACCCATTGCACTTACGTCCCTTCTTTCCAAGGTCATGGAAACACTGATAAATCGTCAGCTCATGAAATATCTCGAAACACGAAAACTTCTCAATGACCGGCAGTACGGTTTTCGTAGCAACAGGTCCACTGGTGATTTGATGGCATGTCTCACCGAAAAGTGGAACCAAAGCGTACATCAATCTGGCGAAAGCAAGATACATAGATGCACTTGATATTTCTAAGGCATTTGACAGAGTTTGGCATCAGGTTCTTTTGTCGAAAATGCGTGCATTTGGGATCGACGACTCTCTTCTTCAATGGATTAGAAATTACGTACCTTTCGGAACTTTCAATTCAAGTTGTCTTGGACGGTTTCAAGTCTGATATTCACAAAATAAATGCTAGCGTGCCCCAGGGCTCTGTTCTGTCACCGACACTCTTTTTAATTTTCATCAACGATCTCTTGTCTGCTACTTCTAATCCAATATATTCCTTTGCTGATGACAGTACTCTCTGCTTTTCATATTCGTTCCCGGACTCACGGCCCTGCTCTTCGGCTGTAGTACGAGAACGGCAGCGTATGCTAAGCTCATTAAATTCCGATATCAACAGCATAACCAATTGGGGAACTATCAATAGAGTGGAATTTAATGCTTCCAATACACAATGCTGTCTGCTGTCGTTAAAGCAAAATTTAAACGCCCAACCATTATCTCTGAATGGCACTTGCATCGTTGAAACCGAAAAACTTTCCATTCTCGGTATGTGTGTCAATGACAACTTACGTTGGAATGACCACATATTTGATGTCGCCAAAAATGCTGCGAAATGTCTAGGTTTCCTCAAGCGATGTAAGAAATATTTTACCCCCTCTGATCTGGCCTCAATATATAATGCATTCATCCGCCCAAAATTGGAGTACAACTCCCACATCTGGACAGGTGCTCCTAAAACATCTCTGCACCTGCTAGATAGGATTCAAAACCGTGCGATAAAACTTATTGACGATACTAATATCAGTCAATCAATGGACACCCTCGAACACCGACGAAATGTCTCGTGTCTCACTTTGTTTTATCGCTACTTCCACCACCAGTGCTCCACTGAAATCGCCAGTAGCATTCCGCCCATTCAACCGTAACACCCGTCTCGCTATGAATGCTCATCAGTATACGCTCAAGCCGATTTTCGGACGTACTCTAAAATATCGTGATTCGTTCCTAAGCCGTACATCTCGCTTATGGAATGCCCTGCCGATCTCTGTATTTCCTGGTCGTTATAACTTGCAAACAATTAAAAACAATGTACATCGGTACCTCTCTTTTCTTCCTCCCTAAATTTCCCTTGCCCGCGCTGTGTACAATCACCTTAAGGGCACTCAAACCCCTTGAGCGCGCGCTCATTATAAAAAAAAAAAAAAAAAAAAAAAAAGGTGCAAAGCGGGTAGCATATGCGTTAACAACAGCTACGTACAGAGCTCGAAAATTACTCTCAACCTTTGCAAAGGTTTTTAAATTACTCCCTGCTGTTGAGATTATAAAATAAGATCACTTAATAACCGATTTGTTTTACCGTACTTTTTCCGCTCTTGGTCGGAGAGAAACCCTTACTTTTTTTTTTAGGATACGGAAATGCAGATTAGTGGTTTGATTAGTCATTTATTGTGTAGCACTTAACAAACATTCGTCTAATAAAGTTCAGTGGAAGTGAGTGCAAGTTGAAGTGACTATGGGCAGAAAACCAGATAATACAATTAGAAACTTTTTCCAATATAATGCGAGTACAGTAAAGTCAAAGTGCAATGCTTGTGATTTGGAGTTGCGTTGGCGTCATTTAACTAATTTAAGAAGGCATTTAGAGGTAAAACACAAGGACATTTTGGAAAATACTGTTATCAAAAACAGCATAGAAAATTCCGAAGAATTGCCTAAAAAGAAAGTGAAAATATGTTTGGAAGTGAACAAGGAAGATTTTATTAATGCAATAATTAAAATAGTTACCAATGATGGAAGACCTTTTACACATTTAGACAGTGAAGGATTTAGAGAAATAGTTAACCCAATATATGCAGGTTTGGGCATTTCGCCAATATCTTCACATATTATCATGGAGTTTGTTGAATTGAAAGTTCAGTCTTTAAAAAATGAAATTCGAAGGAGTGTAAAAGGTAGACTTCTGATTGATAGTGCCACTCGAATGGATAGGGCAATCCTTGGTGTAAATTTACAGTTTATTGAACTTAAGGCGAATTCAATGAATATTGCCGTAAAAACGTTAGGAATGGTGCAGTTATTTGAGAGTCATACGGGCCAATTCCTCAAAGAAAAAATTCTAGAAATTCTGGCGGATTTTGAAATTCAGCTTTGTCAAATTTACAGGTAAGTTCTTCGATACATAACTACTCGTAGCTAAAGGTTTCGAGAAGTAAAATTACTTCGATGTTTTATTCTATACATTACTGTTTTCTTTTTTACTATTAGGTATAAAGGTATACAAGGTATAAACTTATCCTATAGGGTATATAAAGTTTGATACATAGTTTGTTGTAACATAGAAAAATAATAGAGATACACTATATAAGGTATGTATGTACGAACAGCCAATTCGATTGAGTCATGTCCGTCTGTTCTCACTTTTTGGGCCTTCAATTTTGATCTAGAAAGTTGAAATTTGGTGTTCTTTTTACTATAAATTTACTGGTTTTTACTAAAAATTATAAAAAAAAATTGCGCTGAAATAATATCTTGGCATTAACGTTATTAACGGTACCATTTCGTCCTCCGACAGAGATCGTGGAGATACTCCGCCAGCCACTTTTTCCAAAACCGGTATTGGATCTGTTGAACCTTTCGCCATTGTTTTCTGGTGGCGAACAACTTCTCTTCGTGCGGATGGGGCGTCTGTTCTGAATTAGAAGTACCTATAAGAAAATGATTCGGGGTTAAGGGTTCATCAGTGGGTGTATCTAACGGAATATGAGTAAGCGGTCGCGAGTTCACGACATTTTCAGCCTCGCACATCAGGCTGTAGAGTAGAGACTATGCTCACGCAGGCTCTCTCCAAACAAGGCGTGTCCCATAGCTCTCTTCACGCTACGTACGAGGCGCTCCCAACATCCACCGGCGTGCGGATTTAGAGGACAGTTGAAAATCCATTCTATGTTTCTCGTGGCGAGGGCATCGGCTATCGTTCCCAGATCAAATTCCTTGAGTTGTCTTTTAACCTCCCGGTCAGCACCGACGAAGTTCGTGCCATTGTCCGAGCGAATGCGCACTGGAGTCCCACGTCGATTTATGAAGTTGCGTATACACATTAAACAAGTGTCGGTGGAGAGATCTCTCGCGATCTCCAAGTGCACCGCACGTATCGTCATAAAAGTGAAAAGAGCAATCCACCTTTTTTCGGTTCTTCGCCCATTAACCACCGAAAATGGGCCCATATAATCAATGCCTACATATGAAAATGGCCTTACGAAGGGAGTGAGCCTATCCGGAGGTAGTTGACCCATTAGGGGGGTGCTTGGTTTCGCTGTATTTCTCCTACAGGTTGGACACGAATTTCTTACACGTCGCACGACAACCCTAATGTGAGGAATCCAGTATCGTTTGCGAATTTCTGAGATGATGGTGTTCTCATTCTGATTCCATAGACAATGATAGTGGTTAACGATGAGATTGGTCACGTGATGTAATTTCGGAAGTATCACCGGCTTTCGAGTACGATAGGGAACCTCGCTGGCATTATTTATACGTCCATTCATACAAATGACGCGCGATTCGTTTAAGCAAGGCGTCAACTTCCACAAATAACTGTCTTTCCCCACACAGCCTTTCGCGTCTAATGCGTTGTAGTCTTGAGAGAAAGCGCTCCTTTGTACACTGCGACAAATAGCCAGTTCTGCCGCCTCCAACTCCATTACCGTCAATACTCCCCGCCTTCTTCCGGTCTGTGTTAATAGGCAATTGTCTCGGAAACGCAGCATCCATCCTACCACTCTTTTTAGTCTCGTAAACGAAGAGAATCTTGAGAAGTCGTCACTACCGGTGTTAATCAGTAACATAAATCTGTTGCGTATTTCTTCATTCGTTTTCAGAACAGGTTGATTTGCTGGCCAGGTCGATTCGTCCTCTATAAGAAATTCTGGGCCACTTATCCAGAACGAATTGCGCTTCACATCTTTTAATCGCGTGCCAAAGTCTGCTGGGTTCAATGCACTAGGGACCCACCTCCATTCCTTGACGTCAGAAACTCCCAGGATTTCGTCGACTCGGTGCGCAACATATGGTTTATAACGCCTGTGATCAGATGCTATCCAGGACAAAACGGTTCGCGAGTCACTCCACATAACGACTCTCGCTGGTGTTACGTTGTGTCTCAAAATGATCGTTTGCCGAAGACGCGCGGCTAGGACTGCAGACTGCAGCTCCAAACGCGGGATTGATGTCAGTTTAAGTGGCGCACACTTAGCTTTGCCGGCTACGAACGCCAGATGTATTTTGCCAGCCTGATTCGGTATTCGCCAATAGCCAACAGCAGCGTACGCTATTTCGCTGGCGTCTGCGAATATATGTAGCTCTACTGGTGCGCTGGAGAAAACGGCGCCGTAGCACCGAGGGACACATATCTTTTCCACCTCCTTTAGGCTTCGCAACCACTTCTTCCACATTTCATGGGCTTCGTCCGGAATACCTTCGTCCCAATCAATTTGAGCCCGCCATATGACCTGGAGAATCAGTTTCGCCATTAGGGTGTATTCTGTCGCTAATCCGAAGGGGTCAAAGACTGACATCGCTATGCTGAGCGTTTCACGCTTACTTGGCTTCCTCGCACCTTTCAGCAAAGCAGCATCGATTTTCCCGAACGCCATTACAAATCGAAGCACATCCCATATCGTATCCCAGTGCATACCTAAAACCTTTTGGAAAATCGCAGCCTCGCCCTTTTCAAGGTTTAAAATTGATGCTCGCGCCCGGTCTTCGTTGAATTTATTGTTGACCAACATCGAGTTCGAAACGAATCTCCTCAAATCAAATCCTCCCTGTGCGTGAATCCAAACTACTGCTTCGGAAACCTTCATGGCCTCTTGTTCATCGGCAAAGCAGTGGACGAAGTCGTCCACGTAGTGGTTTTCAATTATCGCGTTCACGGCAGCCGGAAATTTCGGTTGAAACTCTTCCGCGTTTTTATTCTTAACGAATTGCGCGGAGCACGGCGAGCAAGTGGCTCCAAAGGTCATAACGTTCATCACATACTCCTCTATTGCCTCAGTCCGATTCGCTCTCCATAAGAAGCGTTGTGAGTCTTGATCTTCCCTAATTATTCGCACCTGGTGAAACATCTCGACGATATCAGCGCAAACGCCTATGGGTTTTTCCCTAAATTTAGATAATACAGCTGCAAGATCTTGGCATTGATCAGGACCGCTTAACAGGGTGGAATTTAAAGAAACGCCTTTCACCTCTGCCGCTGCGTCGAATACCAGACGTACCTTTCCCGGCCGATTCGGGTTGACTACATCGAAGTGAGGTAAATACCATGTTCGTGGTCCAGTCTTCGCTGCTTCAGCTGCACTGAGCTTCCTCGAATAGCCCTTCTTCTCGTACTCTTCCATGATCCGACAATATTCTTTGCGATACACATCATCTCTTTGAAACTTACTTTCCAGTGCTCGTAGTCTTTTCTCGGCCATACATCTGCTCGATGGCAGAACCACCTCCTCACACTTCCATAGTAGACCGGTTTCAAAGCGCCGACCCTCGCGTTTTGTGGTACCTTCCAACAGTAGTTTTGCTCGAACGTTATACGAAGATTCAACATGCTTCACATCATCTCGCACAACTAACCTCTCATTGACGATGTAGTCGTTTACCCTATCTTCAAGATCATCCATCGATGCATCCTTGACTCGAGCGAAGAACGCATGGTGGTTTCGCTTCGGCGAACCATCTTTATCGTTGCCATATACTACCCAACCTAGCTTGGTCAGGACCACCGCTGGGCCCTTCCACCCGTCCGCTGCAATCCTTCGTGGCACTCCCAGGAAGGCATTGTCGAGTCCGATTAATAGCTCCGGAGTCGCGTCTGTGTACTCGCAAATAGGGAGGTTTTTCCTGTATCTATACTTCACGTGTAGGTTGGCGATGTCTAATGTTTGAGTTGGTAGTTTCAGATCTTTAACAGTCCTAACGTTCTTGAGCTGGAATCGTTTGCTGTTCGGCCAGACACCAGAAACCTGTACATCAACACACTTTGACGACTCCGTGACGGTGTTATTTCCAAACCACTGAAGGGTTAAATAATCATCCTCTCCATCTAAACCAAGTCGATTAATCAAACTCTCATTAATTAGGGACACCGAAGAGCCTTCATCGAAAAGGGCAAAACAAGTGATCTCCTTATCGTTTGCGTACAATTTAACCGAGAGAATTTTGAATAACAGCTTTGTAGAGGGACAGTCCCTGACCACATTAGTAAAGGACGGCTTCGGCCGGACTGTTCCGGGCTCTTGATACACACCGCTAACTGCCTTTGATTTGGATTGCCTTGTTTCCTTAGCCAGTCTAGTGTTACCTTCACTTCGCCAAGTCAACTCTCCTTTTCTATTGTGAAGTAAATTGTGAACCTTTCGACCACAATCTCTTATGTCACAGCTATGTCGCTGCAAACAGTCCTTACCTCTGTGGCCGCCTTGCAGACAATTGAAACATAACCGTAATTGACGAACAATTCTCCATCGCCGATCAATATCCATATCTAGGAACTGCCTACAACTTGTCATCTCATGCCGCTCTGAACATAGCCCACAAATGTTATCAAGATGAACCTCCCTACCAGTATCGTTAACGTGAAACAGTCGAGGTTTTCCAACACTGCTGTACTGTCGCGGCTGCTCGCTGATGGATGTACACGCTAAATTCACCATACTCGCTAGTTCACGCAACCAATCATTAAAGTGTTGAATTGTCGCTCTCGGTTTGACCTTAATCGCTTGCCTAGCCCAATCTAACCTGCGCTGTATTGGAAGCTTCTGAACTAATTCGTCCATGAGCGTCGGGTTACACAAGTGATGCTCACTCTGCGCGGATTCCAAGAAGGACACTAAGTTTTGAACCTTAGCAGCGTATGGTACGAGTAGATCTATCCGATTCTCAGGAATCATTGGCACGTTTCGTATTTTCTCAATCTGGCTTTTAACTAGCTGATCCGGCCTACCAAAATTCTCCTGGAGTGTATCAATAATGAGCTGAACATTTCCGCTGTGTATTAGAAGACACTCGACCGCTTCTCTCGCCTTACCCTTAATTGCCCTCTGAAGTCTTATTAAGTTCTGACGCTGCGTATATTGATACTCTTCTGAAGATATATTGAACGATTCTAGGAACATCGGCCACTGCTCCGCACGTCCATCAAATTCTGGAAGATCGTACAGTTTTCCACGATGGTCTGATCTCGATGCTGATAACGTGCGATTCAATTCTCCCAGTACAGCTGCCAACGATGGCGTCCTAGAATTTTCAGGGTCTTCAGCTGCTGACATCCTTAAAATATTAGCGCCCGCCTGCCCACTAACACATTCATTCTGCCGATCTTCCACGTTTCGACATTGTTGCTCGCATGAACGCTCACGTTGCCCTTCCTCCAATTGGAGTCGCCGTTGTTCACTCTCCGCCAGGCGTTGATTACTTCGTTGCACTTCAGCCTGAAGGTCCAAAATCTGATCCATCATTCTGTTCAGCCTTTCTTCCATCAAGGCATCGCGCGACGTCATTGCCTCTCGTCCCCCTATAGCTCCAGTTGATACCGCTTTAGTCGAGTGGCCGCATGGTTCATCCGCAGTTAACTCGTAAACTGTCACAGTCGACTCATCGCTATTTATATTTGCCTCCTGCATATCAGAGACCTTAGCTGTAGCACGCGTTTTTGGCATACTGTAATATGACGTGACGCTACCGTTACCTGGTCCGCTATACCGTACTCTCTATATTCCCGCTAATATAACACACCCTGACTAGCCCCAGCCCCAAAACAGATTCAAAAAGGCCCAAACACTCACCCTTATCACGTATCCCCTCCGCGAGCAAAGGAAAATGCCACCAACAGCGTTAAAATCACAGCACATAATTATGTGTTTATAATATGGGGAGACTTCTGGGAGTGCGGAGAACATATGTAGGTTCAGGAGAAAAGCTCTGGTTGGGAATATAAACAACGCCAATAATACACTTGGTATTTGCATCAGTAACTTTTGCAAGAAGATACTCAGTAGCACGAGCCCCGGATTTCACAATTACACGGCAATTCAAGGAAATATTATAATAAAGAGCTACTCTAACACCTATTGTACTCGCGATTCTATCGTTCCGAACTATTCTGTACCCCGGAATATGGTACAGGGGATCTTCCAAATCAGACCTATCTACTTCGCTCAGGCCTTAGCCATGTTTCTGTAACACAGATAACATCAACACCCGAACCATTAAAAATGTGGTAAGTAATCTGCCTTAAGGTAGCCCTAAGCGACGAGCATGCTCGTCGAACATGCTCGTCTGCGTTATCCCCTACACGACGAACACATTTGGCGAGCATTCATTTCGTGTTGATTCTTCATACTGTGAACATGTGCGATAAAGAAGCGCAAGTGCGCCATACTGCTGCCATTATGTTTAATCCACGATATTCACTCGGCTCACAGCAAAAATGAGCTTTGCTCGCGAACATGGCCCTACACGGCGAACATCGAAGCCAACGAGCACGAAAAAATCGAAATTTTTCGCCAACAGCAAGCGGCTTGCGAACCAGCTCCTACACGAGAAAAATATAGCGAGCATGAGCATGTTCGGCGAGCATGCTCGTCGTTTAGGGCCACCTTTAGAGGTATTTAAACTACGTGCGTTGGTATAACATATTTTGAACCCCTCACGCGCATTCGATAGAATATTTATCATTGAGTTGAGCACGATAGCGTCAGCATTGCCGTCAGACTTATACGTGTTGTCTTTTCGTTGAATTGAGTGCAATATCAACTTTGGTTGTCAACCAATCGCTCCTACTAGACCCTCGTCGTTGTTTTCTCTATGAAATACAAAATCAACGGAATAAACAATAACAAATTATTAATTTTTTAGTTTTATTACTTACAATTTTGAAGTCCTTTCCATTTTTTCTGAAATTTTCCGCAGGAAATTCGGAAAAAATTTGCCGTGTAGCTGTCAAAAATTGTTTACTTAACGCATCACATCGCACTGCGGTTATGTGCTTTTGATTTAATCGGAGGATGTGTTCGACGAGTGTTTCGGAACGGAAATTCTCAGATTTCGTACAAATCGGAGAAAATTTTCTTCCGAACGGATACCTCGATAGGAGCGAAAGTATCCGACACCACCCACAGCGTAGGGTTTTGCAAAGAAATTAAAAGCCTGCGAATGGTAGTCATCTATTTCAAAGCCGTAAATCCAAATTTCAGACACAAAAACAATATCTGGATTACTTAAGAAAGAATCAAGGTGGGTAACCAGTGAGAAAAAGTTTTCTTTTAAACTTCTAACGTTAAGTGGATAATAAAGTGTTTGCTATTGCAGTAATTGCTATTTGTAGAAACAGTATCACTTATGTCGAGAGTTCATTTAAGTTATTTAGAGGTCCGCAAATAAAGCACTAAATAAGAGCGGGAGCATTAAATAATTTAATTGAGATTACCTTTCCGCCCTCTTCCTGCCACATAAGAATTTAATTATCTTTTAACCAAAGATATTTGAAGGTTTTACGCCTTCTTACATCTTTTGCCTGCATGAAGAGAGCCGGTTAGCGTGGCGTTGAAGTAAATGTCACCGTGATGTGGTTGCTCCCGTTGATACCAGAGATGTTGCTTTTTTTCTTCGACTTTGAATGCATAGCGATGAAGTGCATTCAAACATATACAGTTCAACAACGGTCGTGTTCATTTCATTTCATTTATTTATTCATTGAAAGCTTACACATTAAGATAACAACAATCTTATAAACTACTATAGTGCAAGGCTTAAATATAATTTATTAAAAAAAGAAGAAAAAGCTACATAACATGTTATGTTATACCAAATACTTTGCCTACCGCCGCTTTAATATGCGTATCCCAAGATAGTGTCCTGTTAAATAGCATTCCTATATTTTTTGTCGTTTCAACACATTCTACAGTCGAGCCGTTTAGATGAAATTTAGGAAAATATGAAAGATCGACGGGCTTCCTACTAATCACTAAACATTTAGATTTGTGAGGATTAAGAAATAGTCGTAACAAATCGAAATGTAAAGGTAAAGGCTTTGGAACCAGCAATTCTGCTGGTGAAGACATCCTTGCAGCATGTAAAGCAAACGGTCTCACGGTTTTAAATACGACGTTTATAAAACATCAACGACATCTTATCACCTATAGCAGCGGAGGTCACGAAACACAAATAGACTATCACCTTTGCAAAAGATCGATGAGAAACAGTGTCAAGGACTGCAAGGTAATCCTTGGAGAATCGCTAGTTACCCAACACCGGCTGCTCATTACAGAATTCTTCACAGCAGAACCACCAAAAATACGAGAGCCTGTTAGAAAGCCTAAAATCCGGTGGTATAACTTATCGAAAGAACGAGGCACAAGATTTATTGCACGCGCTAAAGAAGTAATTCTTAATATAAACGTTATCGCAGACTCACTTAGCCCGCAAGAAATGTGGAACAGCATGCACGAGGCATGCATGACACACGCAAAGTCCCTTCTAGGAACGATATCAGGACATCATCACATCGAGAAAGAAACATGGTGGTGGAATGACGAAACCAAACGAGTTGTGACCGACAAGAAGCAAGCATTTCAAGCGTGGACAAAATGTGATCGGAGCAACGATATCGAAAAGTCTAGACTTGCACTTGAATACGAGCGACTTAAAAACGTTACAAAGAGAATCCTGGCCCAAACCCGAGCGGCAGCAGCGGAAAACCTTTACCAGGACTTGGAACAAATATCCTCACGATCGGCAGATAGAAAACAAGCTATTCAGGAAATTCAAACGTCGTACAATAGTAACGTGCCAAATATTTTTAAACTCGCTGCGCAAATGCGATGGAAATAACGTCGTCAAAATACATCAAAGACTCCTACGGGCACTTACTAACAAACGAAAAGGACATCTGTGATAGGTGGCTTGAATACTGTAAGGACCTGCTTAACAAACAGTTTCCACGAAGAAGAAGTTGCTGACTTTTCAACCGAAGAAATAAGTATAGCTATCGGGAATATTAAACGCGGGAAAGCGGCGGGACCAGACAACATCCCATCAGAGTTTTGGTCGAAGATGGAATGTATCGGCAGTGAATGGCTGTCGAAACTCTTGAATAAAATAAAATGCGGACAAACTATGCCGAATCAATGGAGAAGTAGATTGGTTCCGTTGTACAAAGGCAAAGGCGACACGCGAGAATGCAACAACTACCGCTGAATCAAGCTGATGTCACACACGATGAAAATCGCTGAAAGAGTTTTAAACGAACGTTTTCGCAAAATCATAAAGCTCGACGACAGCCAGTGTGGATTCGTGGAAGGAAGATCGACGGTGGACGCAATCCAAAGCTTGCGAATATTAATGGAAAAACATCAGCACATGGTATTTATTGATCTAGAAAAAGCATTTGATCGTGTGCCTAGAGATCTCATATGGACCGCGTTCAGGTCTCAAAAGGTATCGGAACGTATATACGAATGATACAAGACATGCATGGAAACGTCAAAACTGCTATTAAATGTACCGCCGGACTTACGAGAGAATTTTCGGTAAATGTTGGAGTGCATCAAGGAAGCGTTCTTAGCCCTTTCCGCTTTAACTATCTTTTGAAAGATTGCATGCACGAAGCAAATGTAACATCGATTCTCTTCGCCGACGACGCAGTTATTCTAAGCGATAATGTCGTAGATTTACAAAACGTCCTAAGTAAATGGAAAGACGCGCTAGAGAAAAACGGGTTTAAAATAAGTCGCTCAAAGATGGAACATTTGACCTGCCCATTTTCGCATCCACTGCGACCTATTCCAGATATAATGTTAGACGGAATAGTTCTTCCGAAAACCACTAGGTTCAAGTATTTAGGATCAATCGCTAACGTAGAAGCGAAATGTGACGACGACGTAAGGCACAGAGTAAGTGTGGGGTGGATGAAATGGCGAGAAAATTCGGGAATCTTCTGTGACCGAAAATTTCCACTTAAATTGAAGGGAAAACTTTACACCATGGTGGTTCGGCCAGCTCTTACGTATGATTCGCAGTGCTGGACAATATACGAAGCGTTTAAATATAAAATAACGGCAGCAAAGATGAAAATGTTAAGGATGTCGACTGGATTTACGAAACGCGACTGCATTAGATCTACGCACATTAGAGGAAGTCTACACATAAAGAATTCGGTAATCGAACAACTTGAGTCGGATAGAATTAGCTGGTATTGCCACGTTCAAAGAAGATCTCCGGAAAATCCCGTTAAGAAGGCAATATCAACTACGGTCACTCCTACTAAAAGAAAACTAGGTAGGAAAAAGAATTCCTGGATTGCTCAGATGGCAAATGTACAACAACGCCTGGGGCTAACCGCCGAAGCGATACAGGACCGAGCAGTATGCAGACGCCTTCTGCTATCTGCGACATTAGCCAACCCCATAAGCGGATTTGTAGCGATGCAGTAAAAATGGGAAACTCGTTATGCATAAGTTCGTGCAGCGAGGAAAGGGCTAGTAAAAGGAAAAGAAGAAGAAGAAATAGTCCTTTTCTCTCTGCCCATACTGAGATCCTGTCCAGATCTGCGCAATCTACTCTACTTGCGCAATCTTCAATCAACCCAAGAGGGCAGCTTTTAAATTTTGGTGGGGGTTTACGCCCCTATTTATTCGGCTTAATACAAGCTTAAAAACTAGGACTTAAAAACTAAAAGAAAAATTAAGGTTTAGCGATATCTAGGATGGTGAAGGAGACCGGATTTGAGGGAGAGAGTGCTGCGATTAAAATCGAAAACGGAAAGGTTTTAGTTTACGCAGCATACGAGAGATTGGTTCGTTAGAGCCATATGTCGTGCGATGGATTGGTAGGTAAAAGAGACGATGGCAACGTAAATTACGAGGGTTAGTGTAAATGAAAATGGAGTTGCAAAAGAGACGTGCAATCGACGGAGCCTGAGAGGAGTCGGTGAATGAACAGAATGTCAGCTGCGTCCCTTCGTTCCTCAAGGGTATTCAGGTTAATGAGTTTGAGACGGTCTCGGTAGGGAGATAAGGTTAGAGGATCATTCCAAGGTAGACCTCGAAGAGCAAATCGAAGAAAACGACGCTGGATGCTCTCAATTCGGGATATATGAACTCGTTGAAAGGGACACAACGCTTGGCTAACGTACTCGAGAAGGGGGCGAACGTTTGTGGTGTATAGTGATCTGGTCACGTACGGGTTGCAGAATTCTTTGGACCATCTTTTAACGAAGCCGAGTGATGAGTTTGCTTTAGAAATTATCTCATCAATATGCGAGCGGAAATTAACCTGCAGATCAGTTGATAATATATTTTCGTATGAGAGGGATGGAGGAAAATCGTCGGATTTGTTTTTTTTTTTTTGTAATTACCGAACGCTGGCGTTATTAATAGAACACTTACCAAGATATTCGTTAATTTTGAGGAAATTCTCTTAATAAAAATTGTAAGAAGAGGCAGCTGCAGATGGTGAATGCTGGATAGGAGAAGGGTGGAAAAGAGAAAGAAGAAGTGGCGGGTAGAAGGCGAGACAGACGAGTTTATGGGGTCAGTGGTGAAAATGAGGTCTAATTGCCTACCCATATAGTTGGAGACCCCACTAACTTGGCATGAGCTAAAGTCTGTAAGCTTATCCAAGAAGAGGTATTCTTTACTCGAGTTAGGGTTTGCGGTAAAAAAAGATTTATCCTCTGATTGAGTCCAGTGTAGTTGAGGTGGATTGAAATCGCCGAATACGATGATATCATCGAGAGGATCAGATAAGTTAATTATTTGATCAACTGCATCGATAGCGAGTTGGTAGCAATCGATTGGTTGGGCCGGTAGGATGTAAAAACACATAGTGTGCATAGACCTGCAAGGGAGTGTTATCTTTATTGAAACGTAGTCAAGCTTAGAAGAAGTAGAAACAGCGATTGGAGAAGAGGTTAGGTCATTGTGGACGGCCAGTAGGACACATCGACACGGAGAATCATCTTTTGGGCGGGTAAGATCGTCTTCTTGAAAAACGTTGAAACTAGGGGGGGGGGGGGGGGGGGGGATAATTCCTGATTCTTTATGTCGGGAATTAGAGCGCGTGGGAGTGGATGATTGGAACACTGGCAATGGTAGCACGTTAAGGACGAAAAAATCTGTCGTTGTCAGCTCAGTTGAAGGTGTGAGATCCGTTTTGAGTGCACATAGTTACCGAAAGTAGCAAGGTCGTCCGAGACCTTTATATACAAGTTCCTCAGATTTGTAAGGTCAGTAGAGAGACCTTCCTTCTGTATGGAGACTATGACGCTTGTTTTCGTTTTTCCCTCATAGCGAACTGAGTCGGATTCGTCATGCAGATACGCTAGAAGGAGACGTTTATTCTCGTACGTCTTTTTTTCTCTAAGCTTAGAAAGTGTATAACGACATTCTGTTGTGTCAAAAGTTTGTTGAGTTATTTGAACTGCAGGTGACAGAAGGGTTTCAAAAATGGGGCTAGTGGACGAAGATGTTGAGGGCGAAGCAGCAGTAATTGAAGGGGCTTTAGACACATTTTCAGATGAGGGATTTATGATGAAATTGGGATGTTTAGCTCCGGTTTTGAGATCGAATTTAGGGAAAAGCGTTTGTGTTACGGGTTGAATGCTGGGAGTTTGAGTTGTAGGGGTTGAGTCGAAAGGGGCACGTTGACGCCGGGGCTTGGTTTGGGGTGGAATAGAGTGAGTTGGAGTATGGGTGGGAGGCTTAAAATTAGGAAAAATTTTAGTTTTAAAGCTCCAATTGGAGCTGGGTCTGTTTTGTGAAGAGGAGATGGATCTTGGTAAATTGAATTTACTTGCTAACTTAATAGATGGTTTAGGTAAGACGGACTGCTTGACTTTATCCTGCTTCTTGGTCGTATTTTCCAACCATTTGCAGACACGCGTCTTTCCAAGATTGAAATTATTGCTGGCTGGATTATGGAATAACCATTCGTATTTGGCCGGAATATTGAGCTTGAAGCTGCGTTTGCTTCTGTGGTGAGATGTTGGAAGTAAATTACAGTGGCTAATGGTGGTGCCATATTTCTTTACGAAGAAATTCGAGATACAATCAGCATCAGCGTTTGGTGGGGCGCCTTTGATAAGAAGCGTAGTGACCAACTGATTCTTCGAAGCAAGCTTATCAAATCTACGCTGCCATTAGGAAAGTGTCCAAGTTGAGTTGAAGTGATTGATAAGCTTCCGTGGGGCAACGATTGGAGGAGCTGACATAGATGTGTTCTCTATTGTCAAGTTGAAAGAAACTTCGCAGGAATCAGTAGATGGAACCGTCCGCTGATGACTTGTATGTGGGGGTGAGCGTGAATCCACTTCAGGTTCCATTAATTCAGCCATTAGCGATGTATTATAGGGAACATTCTGGTAAGGCTGCGGGAAGTTTGGTGGGTCAACGATTTTGCTGTTTATTGTTGCGATGTGATGTTCAATATCGCATACTAGGGATAGAGTCGCAATAAGTTCACCACTGACATCGTTCACTTTGTCGAAGATAACTTCGAGCATAGGATCAGATTGTTTTGGTGATGGTTGTTTCCGGGACGAGGACTGGAAATGAATGTCAAGAGCTTATCAACTCGCAGGTTTTTTAGTTGGATATAACCTGCGTTGAACAGATAGCTTTGATGTCACTTAACACTTTATCCAAGCGACGTAAGGGAGTTTCTTCAGTCCTGGATCTCCCGTGAATAGGGAGAACAAGAAAAACACGTCTGACTGGTTTGACTAACTGTCTAGAAGAACATCATCGGCATACATATGTATAGAGAATGAACTGACAATGGAAAGGAGCTCGTTTGCATGTAAAGAAAAGAGAAGAGGTCCGAGTATGGAACCCTATGGAATCCCTCTAGTGGTTGGAAAAAAATCAGATAGCATATGACCAATCGAAACAGCTTATTTTCTGAGCTGAAGGTGGGAAGACACTAATCGAGTGACCGATGTGGAAAATTGGAAACAGTATGCTAGTTTGTTACACAAATTGTCGTGATCCACGCTGTCGAATGCTTTTGAGAAATCAAGAAGAACTTAAAAAGTTGCTTGGTCAAGGTCTATCGCCTTCCTTATATCTTCTAAAACATTAATAACTGCGGTTGTACAATGGTGGTATTGACGGAAACCGGATTACATTGTTGATAGAAGATTGCATGAACGGAAATAGGTCTATATTCATGGCTTTTAGCGCTCTTTTGAATCGGTAGGACTTTCGCCAGCTTCCATTGGGTAGGAAAAACACTAGTTGTTAAGATGGTATTGAAAATGTGTGTAAGAAAGGGTAATATAACTGGAAGAATCGCCTTAGCAAAAACTGAGTGTATTCCATCTATACTGATCACAGTAGATAAAATTCTTGCAACCACGTCTGCGCTATCAAGCTCGGAGTACTCGAACATCCGCTCATTTGGGTTCTGCGAACTCTCTGATTTGAGAGCCTTGATTCAGAACTGGAAAAGGAAGCAATCAACTGGAAGATAGCAATCAAGGGCTCCTGCTAATAGTTCGGCTGCGCATGTCTTGTTAAAGGTCCGAACATTCCACGTTTGCTAGAGTCGTCAACTGTGAGTGCATTCTTATCCGAGACCATTAGTTGGTTCGTCATATATTTTAATCCTCTTCGTATAGGGTTGTTAGTCCTATGACGACATAGACCAATATAATGCTACTGGCCGTTGATGACAATGCCATTTCAGCCTGAATATTTAAAGGTTTACTCATGGGGTTACCGGGGACCACCATTGCTACGAACTTGATTGTTGCGCTGCTGGACCAATGCAAGAAGGGTGGATTTAATTATAGTCCGTCATGTGTCCGGCGGTGTTGACTATGGATGGTGTTATGTGGAAGTTCGTCTGGCTTCGTCGTCTGCCTCCGCTATAAGGCGTGCATTACCCTTGAAAATTAATTTGTTTCTTTTCGAAAATATATTTCAGCCCCGTCTATACCAATTTTGCAAACACCATGTCTGGAATATTGCAGTGTTGTTTGGAACCCGTTTTCATTGAAAAACATTAATATTTAGAATAGAAAAAACGCCGTTTCTTTCTGAATGACAATGTCCACTATTCTTACCGCTCTAAATGTTTGCTGCTGGGTTTTGATTCCCTCGATGTTCGTCGTAAAATGCTTTGTGTTATGTTCGTTAGAGATTTACTAAGGGTTCTTAGGTCAAGATCATTGTTATTTGAAGTTCATCACTCCACTTCATACGGAGCCAATGAACCTGTTACGTTTTCCTGTAGATTATTTAATCTAGAATATTATCAACTCGATATTGTACTCGTATTACATAGAACTGGATTTAAGGAAATCGCAAGCTTTAAGATAATTTATAATTATTGTACTCATTGCATGCAAATTTCGTTGCTTCCCATAGACCTTCCTTGCTTCCCATAGACCTTCGTTGGCAAGTTAAGGTAGAGGGCTTTGTTTTCGACATTTCGTTACTTGTATTTCGAGTTTGCGATGCTGTAATACGTTTTCTGTTTGGAAACTTTTACCAGCGATTGTGCCGAAGCTTATACATTTGAATTTAAAATAAACAAAAAGTCAAGTTATAGTGGAATTACTTTTTATTTTATTTTTTATTCTTAAATATTGTGATAACCACTTAAATGTGAGCAGCGACATCTAGATTTACAGCGCAGAAGATGTCGATACTCGAAGACCAGAAGATTTTGATACTTGAATAACAAAGTCTCGACTGGATAGTGTATTCGAATTTTCTAGCAAATTAGAAATTGTATGGGACGCTGGATGGCGAGGATTGTTCTCGAAGTATGTCATTCGAATATAAATACCAGCATCCCCAAGGTATGCAAATCAGTTCTAAAGTGAAATTTGAAGAGTTAATTAGGAAAAGTGATTAAGTGGTTTAAGTAAAAGATAAGAAAAGTATAAGCGGTTGAGAAATTGGATTGTATTGAGAGAAACAATTAAATAGTGAATTGTAACTGTACTGAATAAAGGGATTTGTATTGAAAAGAATAAGTTCTATCATTTGTACCCACACAAACATTTTACATTGGTGTTAGAAGTGGGATAGGACTTATTGTGTGTAAAAAAAAAAACAGTGTTTTCTGACTATTTGAAAAAGCTAGAATGGGTCGAAAACTATTGCAGTTGACACTCGTTCAACTCAAATCCGAGCTGAACAAGAAAAGCCTCAGCGCCAGTGGAGGAAAAAGTGACCTGGTGCTCCGACTTCAGGAGGCTTTGAACAACGGGGGGCATGATCCTGATGCATATTCCTTTGATGTTGACGAGGATGAACAGACAAGTACCGGCAGTGATATGGCTGCGATGATGCAACTCCTCTTGTTAAAAATGGACGAACAGAAGAACAGTCTCGACGAACAAAAGAAAAATCTGGAAGAACAAAAGAATAGCCTCGAACAAAAGCTGGATGAACAAAAGAAAAATCTAGACGAGCAGAAGAGCAGCATTGAACAAAAATTCGACGAACAAAATAATAGTCTAGAACAAAAACTGGAAGAACAAAATAACGTTCTACACCAAAAGTTCGAAGAAAGCGATAACAAGTTTGAAAGAATAGAGAAGAATGTTGGCGAAAAATTCGAAGAAATGGACAGCAAAGTTCAGCAACTGGCAAAAGAGCTCGACACAGTGCGAAAACAGAAACTGCGAGAATGTTCTTTAAGCGGTCCAAGGAGAAAAGAGTTGAAGCCTCCCTCATTCGATGGCCAGACCTCATGGTCTACGTATAAGAAGCAGTTTGAAATGGCTGCCTGTGCAAACGACTGGGACAATGAGGAAAAGTGCTTTGCCCTAACAATGGCCTTGCACGGTCCTGCAGCAGAATTGTTGCAAACAGTAGACATCGAAAAGCATAAAGATTATGTGACTTTAGTACAGGCTATCGAGAAACGGTTTGGGGATAGCCACATGCAGGAGGTCTACAAGGTCCAATTGCAAAGCCGAACGCAGCAAAGAGGAGAAACACTGCAGCAGCTCCAAGCAGACGTGAGTAGACTGGCACATCTGTCATACCCCACCGCAGGACAGGAAATTATCGACGAAATGGCAAAAGATGCATTTATCAGGGGAATTGCAGATTCGAAGCTACAGTCAGCAGTAAGGATGGCCGGGAAAAGAACCCTTGCTGAAGCACTTGCCTTCGCTCTGGCGATGGAAGCAGCCAATCAGGCTTCCAGGGGAACACATTTCGTCAGGGAAGCAGCATCTGTCGAATGCTCCTGCACAAGAATTAGTGCCGAGGAACGAGATACTCGTCGGGATAGACGAATAATGCGCTGCTGGAATTGCAATAAAATAGGACACCTTCAAAGGCAGTGTAAAGAACCGGTGTGACGAAAAGACTGCCCTCACTGTGGTGACAAGCAAATAGAGGAAGAAACCCGCAGAAACAGCTATCAAGAAGCCGGTCAACCTTCCCGAAGCCATCAGTCGGGAAATGCTTAAGCACCAACTTCGCGGGGCAGAAGTTGGTAGCAGGAGTCGACGGCCCCAGGACCATCATACAAGTCTCGCTGGCAAAACGATGCAGCGAAAGCCTTCTAGTAGAAGTAGTCAGTGGAAAAGAAAAATGGATGGCAACAATAGACACCGGTGCCACGGCCTCAATCATCAGGAGGAATCTTGTGCAGAAGTCTTGGCTGCATAACACTAGCAGCTGCAGCTTGCGAACAGCTACAGGAGCAACGATTAAGGTATATGGTGAAGTCCGCATAAAAATCCAACTGGCCGGAATAACATTCACTCACGCGTTTCTGGTAGCTGACATATGTGACGAGTGCATCATTGGTACAGACTTCATGAGAGAACATGGACTTGTAGTCGACTTGGGGGCACAAACCCTGAAATACGGAAACATGGAGATACCAATGATATACGGAAACGCCAATACAACAGTCTCAAATGTCGTCATCTGCAGCAATCAGAACCTAGAACCTTCGTCAGAAGCAATTTTGTGGGCAAAAGTGGAAGGTGGTCCTGGTAGCCACCGATTCTATTTGATGGAGCCAGAAAAGAAAAGAGACTTCATGGTGGGAAAGACCTTAGTGGAGCCAAAGAACAACATGGTCCCTGTAAGGATTCTAAATCCAAAGACATTCAGTGTAAAGGTGAAAAAGGGGGAGATAGTGGGAAAATGCGTACCTGTTGAGGCTATATCGACCACAACGGAAAAAAAGGGTGCAAAACCGGTCACAACAGTTCAGAGCATAAAAATCAAGAACAAAATTCTCAGCCTCTGTAATCTGGACGAAGATCAGCGAATCCTGGCAGAAAAACTAATCAGTGAGTACGCTGATATATTTGCTACACAAGACGGAGAATATGGACGTACGCATATTGTTCAACACCACATTGACACCGGGGACGCTCGACCAATCCGTCAACCTGCAAGGCGTCTTCCATTGGCAAAGCAAACAGAAGTTGCCGAAATGATGTCGAAGATGAAAGCTGAGGGAGTGATTGAAGAATCGCAAAGTCCGTGGGCATCTCCAGTGGTCCTCGTGAAGAAGAAAGATGGCAGCACGAGATTTTGTGTAGACTACCGACGTCTGAATGATGTCACTAAAAAGGACAGCTACCCACTTCCGAGAATCGATGACACTTTGGATATGCTTTCTGGAGCGAAATGGTTTTCAACACTTGACTTGAAGAGCGGTTACTGGCAGGTAGAGATAAATCGTGCGGATCGTGAGAAAACTGCCTTCACTACAGGAAGCGGTCTTTGGCAGTTTGCAGTGATGCCGTTTGGACTGTGCAACGCTCCGGCCACCTTCGAGCGACTAATGGAACGAACATTGCAAGGACTCACCTGGAAAACCTGCCTAGTATATTTGGACGACGTTATCGTCATAGGTAAGACGTACGAGGAGCACCGCGAAAATCTAAAAGAAGTGTTTGAGAGGCTACGAAGTGCTCATTTAAAGCTCAACCCAGAAAAGTGTGCCTTGTTTCGTCCGGAAGTAAAATATCTGGGTCACATTATATCAGCGGAAGGAGTAAGAACGGATCCTGACAAAATCGAAGCCGTGAAAAGTTGGCCTTCTCCAAAAGATAAACACCAACTGAGAAGCTTCTTGGGCCTCGCCACGTATTACAGAAGGTTCGTAAAGGATTTTGCTGGCATTGCAAAGAGCCTGCATCAACTTACGGAAAAAGGCCGACAGTTCAGGTGGTCTGGAGAACGCGAAAAAGCATTTCAAGAACTGAAGCGACAGCTGTGCAATGCCCCCATCTTGGGTTACCCGACGCCCGGAAAAATGTTCATCGTGGACGCAGACGCTAGCAATGTTGGGGTCGGAGCTGTGATCTCCCAAGTTCATGACGGTCAAGAGAAAGTGGTCGCATATTACAGCAAAGTACTCTCCAGAACTGAACGGAACTACTGTGTAACCCGGCGCGAGCTTCTGGCTTTAATTCTGGCTACGAAGCATTTCCATAAGTACCTCTACGGACAAAAGTTCATTCTCCGGACAGACCACGCAGCTCTGAAATGGCTGCTCCAATTTAAGAACCCTGAAGCCCAAGTTGCAAGATGGATCGAGCAGTTGCAGGGTTACGACTTTGAAGTGCAACACCGCAAGGGAACACTCCACTCAAATGCTGATGCTCTCTCTCGTCGACCATGCGGAGTAAAATGCGAACACTGCAATCGTAAAGAAGCAAAAGAACAGGCAGCTATCCAAACGATCAGGACTGAGCCAATAGAGGGTTGGAGTATAGACGAAATCCGTTCCTCCCAACAGGCAGACAATGACATCGAACCAATATTGGCCTGGAAAGAACACGAGGAAAGACCAAGCTGGCAGCAGATATCAGATCGGAGCCAAACTCTGAAGGCATACTGGGCACAGTGGGACTCGCTTTTTGTGCAAGATGGATTGCTGAAGAGAAAATGGGAAAGTGCAGATGGGACAACATCTCGTATGCAGCTAATTGTGCCACGGTCCAGTGTCAACCAAGTGCTCCATGAAATACATGACGGAATCTCAGGAGGCCATTTGGGAATAAACAAGACGTTGGAAAAGGTAAGGGAACGTTTCTATTGGCTAAACGTTAAACAAGATGTCGAGAATTGGTGCAAAAAGTTCATAAGATGTGCAGCTACCAAGGGTCCAAAAGTAAAGCCACATGGACAAATGCAACAATACAATATCGGATAACTTTTCGAACGAATAGCCATCGACATCGCTGGGCCGTTTCCCGAAACCTTTAATGGAAACCGATATACTCTCGTAGTCATGGATTACTTCAGTAAGTGGCCGGAAGTGTTTGCCATCCCAAATCAAGAGGCTAAGACCGTAGCCGAACAGATAGTCAACAACTGGGTGAGCAGATTTGGGGTCCCAATGGAGCTACACTCTGATCAAGGGCGAAACTTTGAATCAAAAGTCTTCCAGGAAATATGTCAATATTTGGGAATAAGAAAGACAAGGACAACGCCACTACACCCTCAATCTGATGGAATGGTCGAGCGATTCAATCGGACCTTGAATGAGCATCTATCTAAGGTTGTCAGCAACTGCCAGCGGGATTGGGATCGACACATACCCCTCTTCTTAGTGGCCTACCGAAATGCGGTCCATAGCTCAACAGGGCACACACCATCCGAGATCTTATTTGGTCAAACAATTCGGTTGCCAAGTGAAGCAAAATTCGGATCCCCACCGACGGAGCCCAAAGAGGTGAATGAGTACGTGAATGACTTACGCAGCAGGATTCGTAAATTGCATGAAGACACCAGAGAAAAGATGAAGCTAGCAAGCAGCCGCATGAAAGCTAGGTACGATATCAAGGCGAAATCTTCCGGTTTCAACGAAGGAAATCTGGTTTGGCTGTATAATCCTCAGCGTAAGAAAGGCAAATCACCAAAATTGCAACAGGACTGGGAAGGTCCATACAAGGTGATAACCCGCATTAATGACGTTGTCTACCGGATCCAGCGTGGGGATCGAGGAAAATTGAAAGTGGTCCATTTGGATAGAATGTGTCACTTCAACGGGATCCTGAATGACGAAGTTGTTCGGGACGAACAACTGTAGGGAGGGAGCAATGTGATAAACGCTTAAATGTGAGCAGCCACATCTAGATTCACAGGGCAGAAAATGTCGATACTCGAAGACCAGAAGATTTCGATACTGGAATAACAAAGACTCGACTGGAGAGTGGAATCGAATTTTCTAGCAAATTGGAAATTGTATGGGACGCTGGATGGCGAGGATTGTTTTCGAAGTATGTCATTCGAGTATAAATACCAGCATCCCCAAGGTATGCAAGTCAGTTCTAAAGTGAAATCTGAAGTGTTAATTAGGAGAAGTGATTAAGTGGTTTAAGTAAAAGATAAGAAAAGTATAAGTGGTTGAGAAATTGGATTGTACTGAGAGAAACAATTAAATAGTGAATTGTAACTGTACTGAATAAAGGGATTTGTATTGTAAAGAATAAGTTCTATCATTTGTACCCACACAAACATTTTACAATATACACTATCTACCAAAGAATATATAACATAGCTTGTAGGTCAAAGGCTACCTCCATGCAAAATTGCATTCAAAGTTAGTAAACAACTGAATAATAAATGAGCTTGTGCTGGCTTATCGTCCTACCATTTTAATGGCAGAGAGAAATATTTAATAAAAAAATGTAATTTCCTCCACAAAAATTACGTTCTGTGAAAATAAAGGTCAGGAACTCAAATACCAACTCCATGAAACCTACGCACAGACTAAGTAAACACAGCTGCTATCATCTTCGCTCCCTCTTACTCATTCTGAAATCTGAAGTAATAACATCCTGAACCCTGGGTGCACTATAAGAAGTGGAGGTATTTTCATTGCATCCTTGACAGCATTTATTAATATTAAATTGGAAAAAAGGCCACTGCGAGTTAAAGGTTGGCATTTCTTAAGATACACTGTCAACTCGAAAACCACATTAACCCTCAAATTTGTACTGAGACATCGGTCCTTCTTTGAGACGGATAACACGACATGTTTTTAAGCAATGATGTACTTAAACCTATGTAACTACATACGAGTACATGTGTTGGTGTAAGGCTCCCAATACTCGTACACCACTACAGGCGAATGCTGTGGTTTAAATTATTCAGTTTTTAAAGACTTTACAGTAACCATAGTAGCTATCGTTCAAATGCTCCTTATTCTGATCTGAGCTTTTTTTCTTGTTTTCTTTTCTGTGTTGTTCATCATTTCTGGGAACAGCCTGCAGCGGTAAGAATACAAAAAATCTTTTTGTGTTATTTCTAAGCGTACTCGTACAAGCATATGAATAGTCGAGAGCTCCCCATGAAGAAGTAAGAAAATGATAAATGAAAACAAAGATTTGTTGCTCCTTGATTGCTGCCTGCAGCAAATTCAATAAAAAATGATAATAAAATAGAAACACGTCGTAGGTACAAGACAATACTCGTATATCCATGTAGGTAGGTGTACTTTAAAAAAGCTTCGCAGTTTATTCACTAGTCCACACTTTAACGGAGCAGCATTTTTTAGGGCTGTCTTTAACACGTACTACAGGTGATTTAAGCAGAAACCTGGATGCTCCTCCTCCTCGGTGCGTTTAATACAGAGCAACATACATTTTAAGATTTCTTATGCTCTTTTAATTTGGAAGGACATTTTTGTGACGGACGAGAATAATGTGTGTAAACACGTAGCATTAAAAAAAGAAAATAATTTGTTGTTGCTGCTTAGGTGCAAGTAAACGGATTGGGCAACAAAAAGGACATTTTGGGCATTTCATTTACAATGTAAGGAGTCAGGAAATTTTTTGTTGTTTTTTTTTTTTTTAAAGTTTAACTACTATCTAACAATTTAGTCTTCCAGATTCCTGAAGGCTTGTTTTAAGTCCTCGTACAGTTGATCGAAATTGGCCTTGATCTTGGCGTCACCATCCTTGACGGGGTTGCCCATGGCCTCCCTGATCACGTTCCACGTGATCTTGTTATCGGACTGAGCGGTGGATTCAACTGAATGACGGGCCATATCGTAGAAGGCAATAATGTTTCTCAGCATACCGATCGTATGAAGAGTAGGAGTTCTGTTGTAGGAAATCGTCCTTGAGCAGCTTGGCAACCTCGATAGTGATCTTATCGGTCTCAGCCAATGAAGCCTTACCAAGGAGTTGTACAATTTCTGAAAGATCTTCTTCCTCTTGTAGGATTTCCTTGACCTTGGTCCTAAGTGGCACGAATTCGATAAATCATCTAGGGCACGCATGTATTTACTGTACGAAATGAGCCACTTGATGGAGGGAAAATGTTTACGTTGGGCCAGTTTCTTATCCAAACCCCAGAACACCTGTACAATACCAAGTGTAGCATAAGTGACAGGATCTGAGAAATCACCACAAGGAGGTGATACAGCACCGACAATGGAAACGGAAGGAGGCCAAACGGGCACCCAAGTAGGCTGGGTAACCTGAATCGGCAGGCATTTCAGCGAGACGAACCTGAAATTTCACGAAGAGCCTCAGCCTAACGAGAGGTAGAATCAGCCATCATGGATACGTTGTAACCCATATCAGAGAAGTATGCGGACAAAGTGATACCAGTGTAGATGGAAGCTTCACGAGCAGCGACATGCATTTTAAATATTGTGGCAACAAGAGCGGTACGTTTCATGATCGGTTCGGTGACGCCATCGATTTCAACTGGCAACTCGGGGAAATCACGAAGTACTTCAGACATTTCGTTATCACGTTCTCCGCAACCGACATAGACGATGACATCCGAATTGGAGTACTTGGACAAGGCTTGTGAGATGACGGTTTTACCACAACCGAAAGCTCCGGGAATGACAGTGGTACCACCTTGCACACAAAGCAAGAACGACCAATACACGTTGACCGGTCAGAAGTGGATGATTAGCTGGCAACTTCTCAGTAACTGGACGTAGTTGATGTACAGGCCATACTTGCAACATACTGTCTTTGCTAATCTCTCCATCGAATTCGGTTTCTAAAACAACATACAAACTGTACCCTTGGCTCGAGGTCCAACGATCATCTTGTGCTTGACGAGAGTTTCACGTTGAATGGATTGAATTCCCATGCAATCGAACGGGATAGAGCGGGCCTATTAACAACACCCTTTGAAATCTAAATAAAGTTGGTCAGCTCGTTGATGTCTTTCAATGGACATTGGATACCGTCGAAAATGCTGCCCATAATACCGGGACATAATTCAACTGAAAGTGGCTTGCCAGTACGCAACACTGGATCTCCGACAGTGACGCCAGATGTTTTTTCGTATACCTGAATGGTGGCCATGTCACCTTCGAGACGAATGATTTCACCCACTCAACTCGTACATAGCTGATCCAGGTTGTGAAAGTTAAAGAGTGATTTGCTGAGATAAGCATTGATTTTGTGAAAGTTTGCTTTATGAAAGTCGTGGGATGAGAGAGTTGTGGGGGGGAGTGGACTGTAATGAAAAAATGAAAGTAGAATATTCTCTCACAACGGGACAACAACCGGAAGTAGGAGATCAACTTTCAGACGTTAGAAACCTCTGCGGATAACAAAGGTGCTTTTGGCTTTACAAAGTGTTACATGGTCCTGACTACTCGTACTCGCAGAAATCAGCGAGCTGTTACTGGAATGTTTTCGGTTGTTGAAGCTGAAGCGGTGAAGATGGATTCAGTGGCAAACGAAGGTAAAACAAAGTTAATGATGTCGACAAGAAAGGACAACCCACACCAAGAGCTGGGAGACAGCACGCCACAATAGGAAACTATAAATTTGAGCTACTCAAAGGCCTTATTTACCTGAACTCTGCTGTAAATTTAAACAACGACAAAGTCGAAGAGATAAAGCGTTCAACACTCTTGCCAATCGCTCTTTGGACTACAAATGCAACTGAGTAATGAGTCTCTCCAACGAACAATGCAGAAAGCAGTGCATAAGATCCTTATTGTCTTAGCCCTACTATATGGAAAGGGAGCATAAACTTCATCTAAAGCGGACGAAAATTGACTTGTCTGCCTCGAGAGAAATGTTTTCGAGATATTTACGGTTGCGTTTTTCTACACGGAGTGAAATTGCATTTATCAGAAGAGCAATACATGCAAGACCTCGCTGCACGAAGAGAACGGTTGATTGAGGCGCTAATCTACCGCAGAGCGTAGACTTAAGAAAATCGAAAGAAGATATCCGTCTCCGTTAAAGTCGTGTAAAGCCATCCAGAAGGGAACAGAGGGCGATTTCTTTCTTTAGCGATGACTCTTAAATCGTTTTGAGGGGACGATGTCATTGATATACGTTTACGTAACTCTTCATTCGGGCGGAATTTCTAATACATTACAATTACCTTAACGAACACCGAGGTGAGACTGATTGCCTTGAAGACTTCTGGTCCAGAAGGAGAGCCAACTTATCCGCATTTACACTAAGTTTCCTCATTTTTATTTATTTATTATTATTTATTAAAATATAATGAATTACACGTTAACTTAATGTATCAATAGCTCTAGCTACCAGGGCCTTCAGCTAGATTTTGAATAAAACGAAAGAAAAAAAGGTTAATATTAAATACTATTTTGTAACTTGATAGAGGTTAAAAGGTTAAAAACTTGTCTTATATTTGTTTCAGAAGGAAACGAGAGAACTTTGCTTAGTTCTTTATTATTGAAAAATAAGTTAGATAGTTCTTTTATTTTTGGGCAATCATATATTAAGTGTTTTAGTGTTAGTTGAATATTTTTTTGACAGATATGACATTCTGGAGCGGTGGTTTTGTTTATTATGTGGCTATGTGTGATGAATGTGTGTCCGAGTCTAAGTCTTAAAAAGCATTTTATCATTTTATTTGATGAAGATGTTGGGTAAACGATCGGTATTCTTTTAGGATTGATTGTAGAATAGTGATGAATGTACATACTCCACTCCTCTTCGCAGTTTTTCCTCCAGATAGATTTAATTTTTCTTTCAATGTCTTCTTTGTTGTTAATGAAGAAAGTTATGAGAGGTTCGTTCAAGGCTCTTTTTGCTGCAGTATCGGCGAGTTCATTTCCCGGAATACCTGCATGTCCGGGGACCCAGATTATTTTGAGCTTACCATTATTTAGTATAAGCTTATTACGGATGGCTGTAATTATCGGGTTTTTATTGTTTATATTTAGCACTCCTTAGATGGCAGATAGGCTGTCTGTGCAGATAAGGGTTTTTTTTGGCACGACGATATTCGGCGGCCTTTAGAATTGCGATAGCCTCAGCTGTATATACTGAGACAAAGATTGACAACAACCCTTTGGTTTCTATCTGTCCCTTTTCATTCACAACAGCAAACGATGTTGCCTGTTTGCGTTTTAGAGCTATCTGTGAAGACGGTGATCCAATCGGGGTGGAGATTTTTGATTTGTTCGAAAAGTTGTCTATATACCGAGTTGCTGGTTGAGATTTTCGGAAGTGCTGCAAGCTCTATATTTACTGAATCATTTGGTAAGAACCATGGTGGGAAATTAGTAGGTCGTAATTTTTGTTTTTTGAGTACTACTTCCATTGTTTTGGATCTAGCTATTGCATGTTCTATTGCGGAAGGGTATCTGGATATTTTTTTCCGTTTTATTATGTTTTTAAGGTCTAACTCGATGGGAGAATTGTTTGTTAAGGCAACTTTCGCAACAAGAAGTGAGCTAAGATACTGGAATCGATCCTGAATTGAAGGTAGACCGCTCTCTGTGAGGATATTTTTCATTGGAGTAGTTCTAAATGCTTTGAGACTTGTTCTTACTGAGGCATGGTATGCTGATGAGATCGCTTGTATGTTTGATTTGGAACATTTCCCATAAACCACTAGTCCATAGTCAATCTTCGATAACATAATTGATTTTGTTACATTAATAAGTGAGTTGACATGAGAACAGCTATTCTTAGATCCTAATATCTTTATAATATTTAACCTGGCAGCTAGGCTTTTCTTAAGTTCTAAACAATGGTTCTTAAAACTATACTTATTATCAAAGTATATACCTAAGATTTTAAGACAATTGGTATTAGTTATGTTAGTATTATTAAAATTGATAGTAATATGTTTATTACAACTAGTTTTCTTGCAAATGTGCAAAATTGCGCTTTTTTGTGCTAAAATCTTGGAGCCAGAAGTTTGGCACCAGAATTCGAGGTCTTTTAAAATTCTTAAAAATAATGATGATGTCATGTCAAGTTCCTTACACTTAGTAAGTATAACAAGGTCGTCAGCATATAGACAGTATTGAACTGACTTAAATTTTTGCAATATTTCGGAAATATCGTTGAAGGCTATTACGAATAAAATTACAGAGAGAGAAGATCCTTGAGGGATTCCATTCTCTGAATTTTTAATATTGGAGAAGACTCTGTTAACTTTTGTTCGAAATTTTCTATTACTTAAAAAGGACTTAATAATTTTGAACATTTTTGGTCCAATATTCCATTTAGCGATTTTATTTAGTATAATATGAATACCGATGCGTTCGAATGCTTTTTCAAAATCTATTGAAAGAATAGAGACGTGGTTTTTGCTTGACAAAGCTGTAGTAACGTAGTCATCAATATGCAGCAGCGCATCCATTGTTCCACGACCGTGTTTAAACGCTACTTGATTAATATCAAGTAAGTTTTTTCTTTCTAAAAACCAATAAAGCCTTTTTGATAGTATTTTCTCAAATATTTTACCTAGGCACGGGAGGAGTGATATTGGTCGGTATTCAATGCTTAAAGTGGATTGGTTCTTTGACTTAGGAATAGGTATCACGGTAGCGGTCTTCCACACTTGAGGGATAATGCCCGTTGAAAATATTTTATTGAATAAATTCAAAAGACGACTTTTAAGTCAATTCTATCATATCCGCGAGTTTTTCCTTTTACTAATTTGATTGCTGAGTTTAGCTCAGTCATATTAATAGAGTGTTCAATGCTTCCAGTTACTAGATCAAGTGTTTGATGTGAAACATTTACTTCAATTGCTGTACTAGTTTTGCTAGCGCAAAAGTTCGGATGACAATTTGTATCACTTGAATAGGCCGACCAAGTTTGGGCAAAGTGTTCCGCGATTTGGTGAGGGCAAGTCAGAATTTGGAGACCAGATGTTACAGTTCGTATATAATATTGTTTATAGTTTCCTTTTAAGGTTTTAATATCATTCCAAAGTTTCTTCAGAGAAGAATTTGGATTGATGTTAGCTGTTAACGCTTCAAAGGACTTTTTTCTTTTCAATTTTTGCGTTTCTACGAAATAGGGCGTTGAATTTACGATAAGTTATAATATTAGAGTCTGTCGGATATCTTTTCAGGGTATGAAAGGCTGTTTGCTTCTGCTTACGAAGTATTTCAAGCTCTTTATTCCACCAGGGCACCACTGTCTTATGTAAAATACCGTTAGTTTGTTGAATGGCAATGTGGGCGGCGCTTCGGATCGATTTAGTGATGATGGCAGCTTCTTTATTTATGTTCGAGGATGATGGGTTTAGGGTTAAGTAATTAAGATTTGTTTGATTGAACAATGGCCAATTGGCTTCCATAGTCATGAATTTAGGTAAAAGTTTTATTGGTTTGTGTTTTTTGTCTATGGGAATATTTATAACGATCGGGAAATGATTACTTCCATGAAGGTTTGGGAGAGTTTCCCACCGAGATCCAATTGCATATGAAGCTGTAATAAGCGAAAGGTCTATATGAGTAAATGTCTTATGTGTTGAAAAATGTGTCGGTGACCCATTGTTTAAAAGACATAAATTCGATGAAGTGAGGAAATTCTCAATTATTCTTCCTCTAGTGTTAGATGACTGAGATCCCCAGAGTTGGCTCCAAGAATTAAAGTCCCCGGCTAAAAGAGTGGGTGAATTTATATTTTGAACAATATTGTGGAGTTGAGAAAGCGTAAAATTTTGGTCTGGAGGGATGTAGAGACAGATTATAGTAAGGTTGATTTTAAGATGTATTTCAACTGTTACTGCTGATATTTGCGAGTTAATTGAAACGGGACGATGTGGTAATGAGTGATGAACTAGAAGCCCAACGCCTTGTTTGGCATAAACGTTAGAATCAGGATGGAAGTAGGACGTGTATTCTCAGTCGTTCACTGACTTTTGTAGAGTGCGGATGTGTTTCGACTTTTCTCTTTCGACAAGTGAAAATATATCAGAACTTTATTTAGACACATATTGTGTGGGGACCCGGATAGCCCAGTAGTAGCGGAATCGGAGTCACAATTGGGTGGGGCGCGGTTCGATTCCCAGCCCAAGACATTTGGTTTTTTTTTTTTTTTACTTTTTATTTTCCATTACAAATAAACAAGTGATAGTGCAAAAAGAATCACGTGATGAGTGATAGAGAGCGTTCCGCTCTCCCCATAACGGGACTTATAAAAGGCAACAATACGGTTGCTGGTGCCATGGCGAAAGCCGTCAAGAGAAGGAGTGGGTTGAGAACCCCTCCTAATTTAAGAAAAAAAAAAATAAGTGAGTTGGATGGCGATAAAGTTGCGGTCCAGTATGAGGGGGGCAATAACAACTTTGCCTCTCTATCAATAATATAAAAACCAGCATCCAAGAGCTGGAACAAAAAATGCTTGCTATGAAGCAACGGCAAACTGCACGCCGGCAGAGGGAGCAACAAGAAGCAGAGAGCTCCCAACATCAAGAGCTACAACAACAACAGCAGCAAAAACAAAACCAGCAGAAGCAACAACTGCAGCAAAGAATACAGCAGCAGCAGAAACATCAACAGCTGCAAAAACAACAAAAGCTGAAACCACAGCAGCTGAAAAAACAGCAGCAGCAGCAACACCAACAACAACAACAACAACAACAACAACAACAACAACAACAACAACAACAACAACAACAACAACAACAACAACAGAAGCAGCAGCAGCAGCAACAGAAGAAGAAGGAGAAGGTGCCTCCTATCAACACCTATAAATTAGAGGTAAATGAAACCAAGGACCTGTGTAAGTTGGTCATTGGGAATAATTTTAATATAAAGAGATTGGGGAACGATCGCCATGCCATCCACTGTAATACAGTGGAGGGCTACGCGAAAGTGAAAGAGCTCCTGAGGAAAACGACGACGGAGCACTTCTCATTCACACCGAAGTGTGAAAAGCGGCAATCTATGCTGCTGAAGGGGTTGGAACCGTGTTCTGATCCTGAGGAGATCCTGGCACTGCTCAAAGAGAAGGAGTGCGAAGGACTCAAGTTTGTAGGGGTAAAGCCATTCACCACAGCTAGAGCTAGGCGGGAGAAACGGAGTCTGCCGTTCTTCCTGGTGCAACTCAGTCCCGAAAGCCGTCTGGATAGTCTAAGGAGTATCAATGTCCTAGACTACCGGGTGGTTCACTGGGAAAAACTAAAAAGGAGCGAAGGCGTTATACAATGCGTTCGCTGCCAGAGGTTCGGGCACGCCGCGTCGAACTGCCAAATGCAGCCTCGATGCGTGAAGTGCGCTAAGAACCACAGTTCCGAAGAATGTCCTCTGGGTGTTGACGGAGCATCCGATAGGTCGCAGCTCTCGTGCGTGTTATGTGGAAACGTGGGACACACCGCAAACTATCGGGGTTGTCCTAAGTTCGCTGACATTAAGAAAGCAAAACTGGCTCGGCAGCAGAAGGTGGAGGTCAAACGTTCACCTATCAGGTTTCAAACACCAGCCGTCACGTCCCAAATTTCCTACGCCCAAATGGCGTCTGGTAGGGGGGCTACGGTACAGCAAGCGACTGTTGCTTCTCCGGCGCCAACGCCGAGAACAACGAAAGCTGCACCTAACATGCTAGCCATCTTGCTCGCAATCCAAGGGCAGATGGCTCAGCTGCAAAAGCAGGTTCAAGAACAGGCCAAGCGGGTGGACCAGATCTACACGCTGCTGCCGGGCCTAACGCAACACATGTCGTAATGGGTACGCACATGGTGGAGCAAACTTTGAAGGTCCTTGCGGTGAATGTTAATTCACTGATTAGGATTGAACGAAGAGCCGCAATGTTTAAATTGCTACAAGACCAAACTCCTGATGTGCTTTTCGCTAGCGAAACTAAGCTAACCGATAAGCACAAACTGGAGTACAATAATTATATCGTTAGAAGAAGAAACCGGCCCAGATCCAAACGTGGAGGTGGTGTCGCAATCTTCATTAAAGAAGGTATAAAATTTCACAGAGTGTACAAGGGCGTGTTGCGCAGGTTCCGGGTGTTGGAGGCAGTCGTCGTGTACATCACGCTCCGCAGTGGAAAGCGGCTGTACTTGGCCTCTGTTTATGCACCTGATACTTCACAATCCACCCTATTCATTACAGAGCTCGACACGCTTTTTCGACTTCTGAGGCTGGAATCGGGGGAGAATTATTTTATAATCGGCGGGGATTTCAACGCTAGACACAGAGATTGGGGAAATAATTTGCCAAATACTAGAGGGAACCTACTACTCGATTGGTGGGGTCAGCACGACGTCATGTACAGAATCGGTCTTAAAGCGACGGATAACCCGTCGTTTCCCAGAGGCGGGTCTTATTTGGATCTACTGCTGTACGATGAACGCATACGACTGACAGGTACGAATTTACAAACGCTAAACTGTCTGCGCACATTCGTGTATGACAGCGACCATTGCGGTTTTAGCACCGAAATTACAGTTCCTAACGAAACTGCGGAATTGGAGGAGTTTGTCCAAAGATATTCTTACAACTACAGTAAGACTCGATGGACACGCTTCTCCGCAACCTTGACAAGAGCACTCTCCTCGAACACGCTCCACCCACCGTCCAATAGGAATTTGTCAAACGAGGAGATCGACAATTACCTAATAAAAATGGACGAGACAATTAAACAAACTATGGACACTACAATACCGCGGTATCGACGTACGACTAACGAAGACCTGTTCCGCAATTCTACTATTGACGCACTGCACCGACAGAAAAGTAGACTTCTGTCAAGACTCAAAAACTTGTACAGACAGTTAACTGACAGACAAGATCCGGAGATTAGGACGCTGAAGTCGTCGATTAAAAATGTGCAAAAGTTAATAAAAGAAAATTACAGAATTGCTGTAAGCTCATATTGGAATAACAAGGTTCGGGCTGTAAACACCAGCAACCCGAACATGTTTCCGCAAATAAATAAAATATTTCGGTGGAAAGATCAAAACGACCTTTCATGTCTTAAAATCGCCCGAACGACGGACAATGAACGGTTACTGACAATAGCAGGTATTGATCCAAGTGAGGCCGCTGATGATGACGACTTTTTTGTGATCGAAGATCCACAGGAGAAGGTTGAGGCCATTGGGGCGACTTTCCAGGAAGTATACAAGGCCACTGTTACCACTGGCCCTAATTACGACCTGGACAGTCGCGTCTTTGTGCACGACTTCTGCGTTCGAAATGAAATAGAGAACTGGCGATCCGAGGGCTCTGGTTTCACCCGGTTTAGCGACGAAAATATGGCAAATAACGTCATTGCCAGAGAGGGTGGCCTACCTCCATTCATTTCGAAGGAAGGACTCCATGAGATCAGAGCAAAGAAATCAGTGGGGACCGATGGTATTCCGAACATCGTGCTTCGACATCTTCCTCTAGAAGCGGTGGACATTTACACGACCCTGTTTAATAATGCAATGAATAATGCACATTATCCAGCGCATTGGAAAACGGCGGTGGTTCAACCTATCCCCAAAAAGGGGAAGGATATATCCAATCCGGCGAATCTCCGGTCGATAAGTCTCCTTCCGAATATCAGTAAGGTTTTTGAAAAGTAATCAATAGAGCTCTGTCTAGGTGGGTTGAGGACAAACATATAGTTCCGGATAATCAATTCGGTTTTAAGGCGGGACATGATATCTCGCATGCCGCGTCTAAACTGGTGTCCGATATCCAATGGAACAAAGGCAAGAAACAGTGCACTGGTGCCTGCCTTGTTGACTTGGAGAAGGCCTTCGACACCGTATGGTTAGAGGGTCTTTTCTATAAACTAACTAGGCTGGGGATCAGTAAACCACTCTTGTACATTCTTTATAATATGCTAACTAACAGACAGTTCATCGTGAAGAATGGTGATGTGACTTCTGTTGGAATATTTCAAATTAAAAATGGTCTTCAGCAAAGTGCGGTCAATTCGCCGATCCTATTCAGCATTTATACAAGCCACTTGATAAGTTCACTTCCCCATACTATTGCGTACGCAGACGATTTGATAGCGTACAGAACAGGTCCAAAAATCGAGGTCATTAATACTCTCTTGCAGTATGACTTCGATAAGATAAGACGATTTTGCGATGACTGGAAGTTGAAAATCAACTTTCAGAAGTCGGAAACCATTCTCTTTAGGACGCCGTTGTCTGGAGCCTCTAGGGATACCAGAAAAAATTGGCGAAAGTTCTCAATCATTGGACAGCACGGACAGCCTCTTGCCTGTCGAAATGTAGTCAGATACCTTGGAATCTGGCTAGATCAGTTTCTGTATTTTGGCAAAAATGTAGATGCTGCTCTGGCCAGAGCTAAAGGCGCTTTTGCCCTTACAAAGAGACTGTTTTATAGCAGCCAACTCGATGCGAGGGTAAAGGTAATCTGCTACATCGCCCTTATTAGGCCATGCTGGTATTTGGTTGTCCCGTGTGGTTCAATGTACGAGCAAGCTTAATGGAAAAGATTCGGGTGTTTGAGAGGGCTTGCCTTAGGGCTTGTCTTCGCTTGTACAAAACACCAGAGTCGGAGTACAAGAAATTTTATCCTAATGAGGTCCTTTACAACAGGGCGAACCTAATACGAGTGGACAACTTCGTAATTAAGCTGACTCGAAGGCACATTGCAAGAGCAATGCCCTCGACGAATAACCTGATATCTGGGGCTTACTACCCCAATTACCTTTACCACGAGAGTGTGCGCTCTGACGGTTTCGTTCCACCAGAAGCATTCCTCTACCTAGATCAGATAGGGTTGATCCAGGATAGATCAGCGGTGCCGTTAATCTTCCATGTCGCTCGGACAGCTGGGGACAGGCGACTCAACTACAACAGAGACGTCGCACACGGCAGTGTGGATCGCCTCAGGTTCAGTAGGGCGGTGGGGAATCGCGATAAGGGGGATGTCGTTCGGCAGCACCAGCATTTCTGGTGGTTGAATGACGGAGAAGATGTTTCGTCTTCGTTTCCGTCAATTACGGAACAGCCTCACTAATGAGGCAGAGCTGACCAATCTATTTGCTCAGTAAATAGCGATGGCCAGCTTACATAGGTTTAGGTTAGCATTTAAGAAATGATTGTGTATAATGTCTATGTGTGTTTATGTGTGTATTGTGCATTTAGGTTAGGTAGGCTAAGGTTTATTTTAAGTTAGATACTAAGTTTTTATAAAAAATAAATGTCCATATGCTAAGTTTTTGTAAACAAATTTTTTCTTAGCTTTAAGTATAGAAAATAAGTATTTATAAATAAAATGTAACTGCAGTCGAAAGACATAGATATAAGTATTCAGAGTAGCTTAGAGTGCCTGTGTGGGGCCAGTAAGTTAGTATAAGATTGTTAAGTAATTGTAAGCTAGCATTTAAGCATTTTTTGTTAGAATGTAAGAGTTAGTGTTAAGAAAATAAAATGCATTTAAAACTAAAACTAACTAGGACGTGTATTCTCTAAGTGGAAGGACGGAGGAAGGGTTTTTAATATGCGTTTCTTGTAAAGCGATTATGCCTGGCTTGTGCTCTCGGATGAGTAATTGGAGTTCATGCAAATTATTAAAGTACCCATTCAGGTTCCACTGTAAAATTTTTAAGTATGGCATTGATTGATTAAAACTATATAAATTGTTTTGTTGACGTGATCTAAGGGGGTTAGTATTAAATTGATTATTATTTTGTGTTTGTTGATCGGTTATCGTAATGACATTACTCTCGGGAGAGCAATTGCAATTCGATACTCGAAAAGCAGACACTACTCGTATATTATTATTATTGCTGCTGTTGTATGTCGACATCTTGCGATTCAGTGCAATTTAAAAGCGAGAAAATAATTGGATAGGTGGTAGGTTTGGTAGCGGATGCTGTCTGTGGAGTAGGTTGGTTCTTTGCAAGAGAAGAGAGGGGATGAATTGAGCTATTAGAACTTTCTGGTTTCTCTTTTTCTATTGTTTGGAAGTTGACTGTTTTTTTGTTATTGGGTAAAGAGTGGATCGTGTTGTTATTACTGGAGCAAGAATTATTTGTTTTTGTACTTTGGTGAGTGGTTTTTGACTTCTCTTTACTCTGAGCGGAGTGAGGTGAATTATTTAATATTGGCGCTTGTGCGGGTGAAAGGGTGTTGGTATTAGACATTTCTTTGAGCTTTGTTGAATATAGATTTGAGGTTGGGACTACTGGCATGGGATTTTTTTCTTTATAAATACGTTTGGCTTCTGCAAGAGTGGATTTGGTTTTTGTTTTTATTGAAAGAATTTCCTTGCTTTGGATGTATCTAGGGCAGGTAATAGAAGATGCCGCATGAGGGCCTTGACAATTTGCACACATTGTTCGCGAACATGCAGAATTGTCATGTGGGGGGAGATTACAGGTAACACAGGAAGGCGACCGCTTGCACCATTTGGCTGTGTGGCCAAGAAGCTGACATTGTCGACATCTCATTGGCCTTAGAATATACTCGGTGACTTGAGTTTTATATCATCCGACATCAATAGAGCACGGAAGTTGATATTGATTAAAGGAAAACAGCATAAGACCAGTAGGTTTTCTCTTACCGTCATGTATTTTCGTAAATTTGTATACATCAGTAACATTTTGATGTTTCATCTCGGTAACAATTTCAGCTTCAGGAATGTTGATGAGAAAGGGGGCGTAGACCACTCCTTTTGTAAGGTTGAGGTTGGGGTGAAGTTTAATTGTCACTGGGCATATTTTATTGAAGGCGGAAGATTTAAGAAATTTTTCTGCGATTTGTTCGTTTTTCGTAAGAATGAGAATTGATCCATCTTTTAATTGAGATATTTTAAGATATTCAGTGCTGATGGAATCAATGACTTTTTTTAACAAAAATACACTGATGGAGGTCAAAAGTTTTTCTTCACTGTTTGATGAAATCGGTACAAAACGTGGGTTCTTTGAGATAGTTTTATTTGGAAGATCAGGGTAATCAGAAAATAAGTCAAGAGAAGATTTTGGTCTTTTGTGTGGCCTTTCGGGGGGATCAGGAGGACGAGAAGAGGAAAAATCCTCAAGGTCTCTAAACCTGTTGGCAGGACGTGGCTTTGAAGCCATTAAAACAAAAGTTTTTGCTCAGACACTCACTCCGATTATTCAAAAAGTTTGTAAGAAAGCGAGAAATGAGAGGAATTGTTGACACCGCGAGATTGTCAAAGTAAAGTCTATAACTCACCACGATACGCACAGCTCGAAGATAAGCCGATGACTGTCATTTTTAATTAAAACTATGCTCGTGTGTGCCAGTGTATGCACTCTACCATCGGCCACAGTCCACACTAATGTCTATGTTTTCTTTTGCCCACTTTATTTCTCTCATTTCAATTACTTTTACCTAGGACGCATGTATCCATGTTTGCGTAGTTTGCTACAAATGTGGAAAACAATTATTTAGAGGAGCTTGAGCGAGCATTTCAGTGATCTAAATTCCGACGTTCGCATTTCCTTCCTAATTGGAGCAGATAACCCTGTAAAGCATTCTACTCGTACCAAGTTGTTAACACCTTTACATTACACTGTATTACAATCATTCCACTAGCAAATGCAACTTTACCTAATTACATCATCTTCTACCTTACGCCTAATGTAATTGTCGCCGATTAGGGATGAATATCTAAGGATATGGCATTTTCGTGTCTGAAACTGGCCATCACTTATGTGACACCGCTAAAATATCTACCAAATCCAGAAGTGCAGTAGAGAAGTTCTCTGTGAATGCGATAATTGACTGCTTAAGGCACAAAATCCACTACCCGGCTGTTAATTGCTTCATTAGCCATGCTCGATTGATCCATTGAGCAAATGACTACTACTCGTATGTAGGAGTATCTCCATGCGAATCTGTTATAACTGCAAATAAGAATCTGCGTGCCAGTTGATAAGCATATAACCCCTTTTGGCACTTCGACAATCCAACAGGTCCGTGTAATTACGGCAAAATAAGAACCAAAGGACCCTACACCGGATGTCTAGCTCCTCTATCAGTATATGGTGCGTGTACTATCATATGTATTGTAGTTGAAAGGATAATCAGAATGCCAATTGACAAGATAAATAGAAACTTAAGTATGTGTGCCTTCCATGCAATTTTCCTCTTTTATTCCCAAGTCCGAGTTTTTTTTTCCGATTCCCTCTTCCTTCCTCGGTGTTTCCTTACTCATTTATATGTGTACAAAAGCGAGTTTGTTATTTGTCTGCCGGATTGCCAGAGTTCCCAGAAGCTGGGTTAGTTTATTTCTTTTGCTGAACAGTACGACAATTATTGCCGGCACAGAAGGCAAGACGCATGGAGACGAACACTGAACCCACGAACAAGAACGAGTACTACGAGTAAGTACGTATGGACGAGTATATGTATATATTTCAAAGAGCCCAGTGGTCGAACTTAGTATACATATACCTCCCACACAATTTATAACTTTCAATGGCAATAAGAAGCCCTTAGCAGTGCATGCCCTGCACTCTATGTAGGAGGTAATCACACTGTCATACTCGTAGTTTACGTTTTGTTCCCCGTCCGTTCGTGCTTTTCTCTTGCTTGCTTTTGTTTGAGTTGTTCACAAGTTTTTATTTCCGATTTTCTTTGAAACGCTTCCAAGTTCGCTTTTATATTGTAGCATCGGATGCACTGTGCACATCTTGGATCGCATGGGGCAAGTTAAATGGATACTCATGCATATATCATAGTCGGGAAGAAAATTTCCTTCCGAGACTATTGCAAGACTGCTGCTTTGCTGCGGGTATGTACATACTCGTATGTATGTACGTGTATATTGCTGTAGCAAGGATATTTCATTTCTTTTCATTTAGTTTTCCACTTTATTCGTCTGCTGCCTCCACCCGTTGTCCTTGTTGAGAGTGCATTCCGTTCCCTTTATGCAATCAGTGAAATAATATCCTAAGTTGATTGTGTGTACTCCCAGGTTAGACAGTTTTGCTCAAAGGAAATGCGATATATCCCCAAGAGATCCGGTTAACACAAATGTGCAGGTGGATGTTGCCAGTAGTGCTATAATGGCACTTCAATCCGAGTCCTTTTCTCCATTTTTAAATGCAGTGCAGGGATTCGGATTCTTCCCTTTCTAGTTTTTTTTTTTAAATAAATTATGTAAAACGAACGAAAAAAGGGGTTAGGGGTTGTTAGGGTTGAGCGACTTTGCGTGTTATTTTCGCAGAGAATTTTAAACTGCAGCAGTTATCTCATAGAAGACAGCCATTGGTCGTCGGTAACACAACAGCGTTGATCCCCTGGAAACCAAAAATAACGAAAAACGAGAAAAAAAACAAGAGCTTCCACCTTAATGAAACTTGAATTTCAATACCAGCTTGTGGCTCAACGACGACGTCATGTGCATAAGATGTGATACCAGGACGAGCACCAATGACACAGAGTGTGCAAATATTCAGAAGAGCATTATAAAGTGGATATACTCGTACTCGTATCGTTGTGGGAAGTGCTGCTGTAAATTGTAAATACCAACACCAGGTAGGTAGATACTCCCACATGGATGGGGTATGGTGGATGACATTTGGAAGACTGGCACGTTCATCCACCTACTTTGCACACAAGGACAATATCTGACTGAAGTAAATAAAACGTTCGGAATTGTTTGGGAATTTGTTGATACAGAGTGAACACTTTCAACAGGATAATATTCTCCAAAGTGTTACACTTCCAAATGGGATTACAGCTTACACGTATTTTTATGGCAATCTTACAGGTGTTCTAGCCGTTCCGGTATTTTAAAGACGACAACAACAACGAGGATATAACATTCTGAATGCCATGATATTAGTTCCTTTATTTCTAAAACGTGTATAACCTAAATGTGTTGAACTCTGATTTCTTGTTTACCGAAAAATTTCTCCCTACAAATTTTTACCTTTTTTTTTTTTTCTTTTCTCTTATACTCGTACCGTTGTCACATTTTCACACATTTTCACACATGAATGAATATATTTAGTGTTTTTTAGAAAATGGCACAGAAACAGCAGGTCGACAAGGGTAAAGTAAGAACGGTAATACCTACGACAGCTTTCAGTCCGGATTACCCTCGAACAAAGTGGCCAAAGGCGGCGATGCTATTTCTCTCAACAATTGCGAATTTGATTGGTGTATGTGGAGTGTGGCTGGATAATTTGCAAACCAATATATGGCAAGAAGCCCTTCTCCCCCATCTCTTACTCAGTTTTAATAAAAAAAAAGAACCTTTTAGGTACAAGATAACAGCGTTGCCCATCCTATAGTTCTTTCATTGACTGTGGTTTCCCTGTTTGAGTTTCAAGTGGAGGCCTCTTAGACAACGCGCTGTCATCCTTACCACTTATATATGCGAATATTGGCACTGGTTTTCTTAAATACATATTTATATGATATTGAAGTCTGCATGCGTGATCGCAATGCAAAACGAGTCATTTCACGCCACAAAACCGTGTTTATTTTACGGCGCTCAATCTGCTGAGGTGCTAAGTAAAAATTAGATTTGCTTGTAGGAAGGCACCTACTTTTATTTATTTTTAAAGTAAGATAAATATTGCAGAATTACTACATGAACATACATGTGATGGTTGCATGAAAATACGTGATTATGTATATCGTGTAGGTCATGCTAATATTAAAGATTCTTAAATTTAATGTTTTTTTGCAGTGGGTTCACTGTTTTCAATATCAGATGAAATATTGAGAAGGTGTTTACTTTTTGGCGTTTAAGCCTTAGTTGGTTGACCGGACTGAATTCATCCACTACACTATTTCTTTACTGCGGGCGACCGATGTAGGCTGGACACAGATCTTATTTCGATACTTTTTGTCAGTCGTCGGATTATGGATTATGTTTATTTGATGTCCTAAATTTTTTTCCATTAAGTCGAGAAAATGATATCAACTATGAGGCCGTCGCCAAAATTAATGACCATTCGGGCCCAATTTGTGGCGTTTTCCATCACTCTTGCCAGAACTTCCGACGATCGGTAATCGCATTCTTGACAGATGTTTTCTGTGCTGGCTTCAAGAGTCTGGGACTTGCTGACATAAACTCGTGACCTCAAAAAAAAAAACCCACAAAAAGAAATCTGGAACGGTTAAATCAGGCAGTCTTGCCGGCCAGTGCAAATCGCCAAAACGAGAGATTAAGCGACCCGGAAATAAAGCAATCAGAATTTCGCTTGTATCTTGTGCAGTATGCGCCATTGCTCCATCCTGTTGGAACCATATGTTCTCCAGCCCCAATTCATCCAATTGAGGAAGGAGAAAGTCGTTCTGCAGAGCTCGCTGTCCGCAGTAGTAGTTTTCGAAAAAAACAAGTTCCGATAACGCCTAGAGCGTAAACAGCACACCATGCAGTAACTTAGAATGGGTGTAACGCTTTTCGTGGGTCATAAGCGGATTTTCGATACCCCAGAAGCAATCATTTTGCTTATTCGCGTATACAGAGATACGGGCCTCGTCGGTCATGATGATTTTCGATGAAAAGTTGTCTCCCCCGTGGTCAAGATTCAGGATGCTTAAGCAACAACTAACAGCTGATCCACTGTCTGTACTTTGTAAATGAAAATTCAGTCTTTCACCAAAATTCTCTGTAAATAACCCCGATTGATACCCAATTGCGTGGTGCATTGTCTGGTCGATACTCCGGGGTCCTCTGCGACATCTTCAAACACAGCTGCGATATTCTCAGCAGAACGGATTCTCCGGGGTCGGCGAGACCTGTCAGCATCTCGTGTTGTCCCATACATTCTTATCTAATTTACTTATTGTCCATCAAAACATTAGAAGCATGAGAAAAAATTTTGATAACTTCATTGATTTGATTTTTTTTGTCAGAAATCTGGATTTACGAAGAGGAAAAATCATTTTTTGTCATTGAAGGGTACCAGCCTATATTTTGCTGAAATAATAAATATGCAGCTGGTGGCGTTGCTGCATTTGCTAAAAAATCATTTAACGTTGATCATTACGTATTTAACTTGAATAGCTTGGACGCGTTAAAAATTAGAATTGATGACTTAAATTGACTTTATCAAATGACACATTTTTTGAGGACTTGGCAATTTTGTTGTCAGACGAAGCGAATGATGCTATATTTTTGGGTGATATTAACTTAGACATCTTACAAAATTCTTCTTTTGTAGATAAATATTTATTTTTGTTATTGATGGAAATGTACATTTGGCAATTCCACATTACAATGAATTGTTATACTGCACTGTTCATATAATCACATTTTTGTATTTTATACCACTTATATTTGATACACGGTTCTGTCTTGAAATAAACCTCATTGAATTCAGACCTCATTGTCTTTCTTATTAAGAAGAATCCCTAACAGTTATCCTCGTTTGGATTTGAGTCATGTATAAATAGACCTACTCGTTATTCATCTTCCGTTAATACTTGTATTGACCATATTCGTTTTTTCAACTCACAGATAACTCAAATCTATAACTCTGTTGTCGATTTGCAAGTAACCGATCATTGTATGACATGTCTTAACATAAAATTTTCTTGTTTTTTTATCAAGAAGCCATTGTTGTTTAATCGTTTGTGTGTTAAAACTGATTTTATCTCACTAAATAATCTTCTTCGTTTCGAATGTTGGGAAAGTGTATTTAATGAAAACGATCCTTCCTTAGCCTTCTCTAAGTTTAAAATAATACTTGAAAACTATGTTTTGCAACGTACAGAGAAAAGAGTGAAAAGTATTGGTAAATGGAATAAAAAAATTAAAGAAAAAAACAAATTGTATAAAAAAAAGAAGAAAAATCCCATTAATACTCGTATTAATGTCACTTCTGCTTACAAACAACTATGCAAAGATATATCTAAACAAGTTTCTTCGTGTAAAAACGATTACTATGTGAACAAGTTTAGTGAGGTCAAAGGTGACTCAAAAAAAGAATGGGAATTAATAAGAGGCATTTTAATAAGTCTGTTGAGAAAGATCGAATGATTAGTTTGAATGAAGAGAACATTTTTATAACCAACAAAAAGGCCCTTTCTGAAAAATTCAATACTTTCTTTTCCTCTGTAGGAGAAAAAGTAGTCTCTGACAGTTCAGTTTTCTGCTGTGATAGTAACTGTTTTGTCGATGAAGTGTCATTTTCTCAAAGTTTCTTCTTTGATCCCATATCGTCCTTCGAACTATATAAAATTATCTTGTCTCTTAAAAACTCAAATTCACAAACAACTGGGAGTTTTTCAAATAATTTAATAAAAGAAATAGCTTTAACCTTCGGCATACAAGGTGGGGTTATTTTAACCCCAACACTTTTAAATTGCGTTGATTTTATATTAAAATGCAACCAAATAATTTAATTTTCACAGTCGCTGAAGTTTAAATATTACCGCGTCGAATCACAGCGTTGAATCAGTACTGCGCGCGCCGGCGTCGTGTGAGCACGTGCGCAAAGTGGTTCCCGGGCGTTTTTTACCCCACGTTGTATGGGACGTTGTCAAAAAAGTTTGTACTTACTTCTGTGTTTTTTTGTTATTTACTGCTACAATTAGTGTTTTATTTATACTTTTTTATTTTTATTGTAGGTACAGATAGTCAATATGAATAATAATCTGCAGGATGATCGTATTGCGGCGGCCTTATTGGAAGAAAATGCAACTTCGTCGGACGACGAAAACTTTGTGCCATATAGTGACGAGGAATCAGATCACATCAGCGTGGCTTCTGAAGTTCCAAGTGATACGGACGTGGAAGAAGCCGAAATCAACATTGAACCATATTCAGATGACACGGCATCAACACCTCAACCATTTTATCTCGGAAAAGATGGAAGAACAAAGTGGTATAAATTGCCACCGCGAACCAATATTCGGACAAGGGCCGAAAATCTAATTACGAATTTGCCTGGGTGTAAAGATGCAGCCCGACATAAAAAAACCCACTTAGAATGCTTCGAGAACTTTTTCACTGATGAAATTGTTGACATGGTTTTGAAATATACAAACCAGAAGATTTCTTTGAGAATGGAAAACTCTACATCGAATCCATCATACGGGGAAACTAACAAAGCTGAGATGAAAGCCGTGTTTGGGTTGTTGTTTTTGGCAGGTTTGTTTAGATCTGGCCGGCAAAGTCTTATAGACCTATGGAGTAATGACGGCACAGGAATTGAAGTATTTAGAAATACTATGACGAGACAAAGATTTTCATTTTTGATAAATAACTTGAGATTTGATGATTCATCAACTCGTACAGCAAGAGTTACTGTCGATCGTTTGGCGCCAATTCGAGATGTTTTTGATATATTTGTCAAAAACTGTCAGAATGCGTATACACCATAGATGAAGAACTTGTGGCATTTAGAGGAAGATGTGCCTTTCGTCAGTACATACCATCAAAACCAGCCAAGTATGGGTTGAAAATTTACGCTCTAGTGGATGCTAAAACATTTTACACAATGAATTTAGAAATATACTGTGGAAAACAGCCTGACAACAGTCCGTATACAATGAGTAATAAACCTTTTGATGTTGTTGATCGTTTGGTAAGATGCGTGTCCGGATCTGGAAGAAACATCACTATGGATAACTTTTTTATGAGTTATGAAACTGCTGAAAATTTGCTCAAAAACCACAAATTGACTGCCGTTGGTACACTAAGGTCAAACAAGACATGCCTTCCACTCCAGTTCAAGGCTCGACGTGAAGAAAAATCATCTGTGTTTGGATTTCAAAAAGACATAACTATTGTATCTTACATACCAAAGCCGCGAAAATGTGTACACATGATGTCCTCATTACATCATGATGATGAGGTGGATCCAGAGACCAAAGAAAGCTTTTACAACTCGACAAAGAGCGGAGTTGATGTTGTCGATAAACTTGCGAGAACGTACGATGTATCCCGCAACTGTAAACGCTGGCCTCTTACCGTATTTTTTTCAATGTTGAACCATGCTGGCATAAATGGTTTTATTGTGCATATGTTAAACAACAGCATTGAAAGGTACAAAACTAATCTAAGGAAGAACTTCATCAAACAATTGGGACTTTCTTTGCTCGAAGACCACATTAGGAAAAGAAAAGACAATCCACATATACCACGAGATATAAGAAGACGCGTGCATGAAATGTTGAATGAAGAAGTTCCAGGACCACCACAAAAGCAACCAAGAAGGTCTCAGCGATATTCTTTCTGTCCAAGACACAAAGATAGGAAGACTCTGAACGGATGTTTCAAATGTAACGCCGCCATATGTAAGGAACATGCGAATTTGATATGTCAAAATTGTACTATTTTAGATAACGAATGATCTCGCTCAAATAGTCATAAAGAGCCAATTGTGATTTTTTTATAAAGCCAAATATGTCTAATTTTATATTAGAAGTAAAATAATTAAGTTAAAAAAGAAGAAATATTTTTGTTGATTTTTTATTTCGATTTAATAACATTTTGTTGAATTCACGGAAAGGGTACGTGATTTTTAAGTTTTTTTTTATAATAAATGTTTAATTTGATACTTTTTGTGTTTATTCATTAGCTTATTAATGTACGTAACAGAAAAACCCATTTAAACTTATTGCACATGATGCACACACAAAGTAGAGACAATCTCTAGTGGGGTTAGTTTAACCCCACGTTGTATAGGTGAGGAGTTTTTTTCACCTTGTATGCCGAAGGTTAAATATCTGTGATATTTTATGTTTTTTGTATAACAAAAGCATTACTTGCGGTATTTTTCTGGAATGTTTAAAGGTTGCTGAAGTAATTCCTTTGTTCAAGAAAGGAGATAGTAGTTCAATAAATAACTACAGGCCTATTTCCCTACTACCAGTTTTCTCGAAAGTATTTGAAAAAGCGTTAAAAATAAGAATGGTCAAATTTTTAGAAAAAAATAATTTTTTTAAAGTTTTTGTCAATTTGGTTTTCGTTCAGGTCGCTCCACCGAGAGTGCATTACTAAATTTTTGTTCTGATATTTATAACAGCTTTAATAATAGATATTATACCGCTGCGCTTTTTGTGGTCATAACAAAAGCATTCGATACTGTTGATCATATTATACTCCTAGATAAACTGTACAAATGTGGTTTTAGGGGTACAATTCATACCTGGTTTCATTCATATTTATCAAATAGATCTCAAAGAGTGAAAATCAATGATTTTTTAAGCTCTATAAGAACTGTATCTATGGGTGTTGCACAGGGTTCTGTGCTGGGTCCCTTATTATTCTTAATCTTTATTAATTCTCTTTTTGCGCAAAACTTTCATTGCAAAGTTACTGGTTTCGCAGACGATTTGGCATGTGCTTTTTCTAGTGATTCTGTTTTGAACCTCTCCTCAGATATCAAGGTTAGGGTTAGGTAAGAGTGGCTGTTGGAAATACCAACCCACTTAGGCCTATTGGCCCATTGTGATGCCACGTGGATCTATGATCTTCTTACTACTGGAACCAGTTTGAGCTTTTAATAAAGCGTAGGAGACTGTTAACGTCTATTTTTTCTAGATCGTTTAGGTCGTTGTAGAAGAAAGCTCCTAGGTGAAGCTGCCTTCTCTGAGAGAGAGCTGGGCATGTGCAGAGTAGGTGGGGGATTGTCTCCTCCTCTTCCTCGTCCATGCAGCTTCTACAGAAAACGTTAGTAAAGGCGCCAAGCCTTCTTGCGTGCATGCCTATGAGGCAGTGTCCAGTAATGACACGTATTATGGCGCTGAGATGTTTCCTATCTAAAAGGATCTGACACTTAGATCGACTCAGATCCAACCTTGGCCAGATCTGTTTGGTCGCTAGACATGTTTGCGCAGCAGTCCACCTAAGGTCTGTTCTTTTATTGGCATCCAGCTTTAGTGTTAGTTTGCACGTAGCGATTGGTATACCTATACTACCTTTGTCCGGTAGGATAGGTAGAGTGGTTCCAATTTTGGCGAGTTCATCGGCTCTGCAGTTCCCTGGAATATCTCTGTGGCCCGGCACCCAACAAAGGTGAATGATGAACTGCTCTGCCATCTCCATGAGAGATGATCGGCATTCAAGGGCAGTTTTAGAACACAATGAGACCGAGTCCAGGGACTTGATGGCGGCCTGACTATCCGAAAATATGCGGATATCCTTTGCACATATCACGTTTTTCTTCAGCCAGGACAGAGCTTCTTTAATCGCCAAAATTTCCGCCTGGAACACGCTACAGTGATTTGGAAGGCGGAAAGAGAGGCTTAGGTTAAGCTTATCTGAGAAAACACCGCCACCAACTCCGCTGTCGGTTTTAGATCCATCTGTGTAGAGATGGATTGACTTGTCCTCCATGAAAGCATCCTCCTCCCAGAATGATCTAGAGGGGAAGCTTACATGGAAGTTTTTGTCAAACCAAAGTTCAGGTATGGTGTAATCGGTGTTCTCTGTGAGGATTCCTAATGTATTAAGAATGTTGGCGTGGCCAAATGAATTATTTGTCCACTGTTTAGTCGCTTTAAGGCGAATAGCTGCAGTCGCAGCTACTTGCTTGCTAAAAATGTCGAGGGGTGTCAAGTGAAGCAGAATATCTAATGCCGCAGAGGGGGTAGTCCGCAAGGCTCCGCTTGTGCATAGACATGCTGTTCTTTGGACTCTGCTTAATTTAATGCAGTTGACTGCATTTTCCAAGGCCGTCCACCAGACAACCACCCCGTAAGTGAGTATCGGTCTTATGACCGAGATGTATAGCCAGTGGGTTATGCGAGGTTGAAGGCCCCATTTGTTCCCAATGGCTTTCTTGCAAGAGAATAAAGCTATTGTAGCTTTATTGACTCTTTCTTGAATGTTAGGCTTCCAGTTTAGTTTCCTGTCAAAAATGAGACCCAGATATTTTGCTGTATCGTGATTGCGGATGTGTTGACGTTGTTAAAGGCGCCCTCTATGTCTAGGAAAGCAACCATTGTGTACTCCTTATATTGTAGGGATCGTTCGATGTGGTTAGTCAGAGAGTGCAAAGCCGTTTCCACCGACTTTCCTTTACAGTAGGCATGTTGAGCCGTAGACAGAAGTCTTGGATCAACTTTAGCTCGAATATGGATATCAATCAGTCGTTCTAAAGTTTTCAGAAGGAATGATGATAGACTTATAGGTCTGAGGTCCTTTGGGACCACATGAGAACATTTTCCAGCTTTGGGAATGAATACTACATTGACTTCTCTCCATAACAGTGGAATGTGGATAAGTTCTACACAGCTCCTCATAATATTTTCCAACACTGGTAGAATAATATCTGAGGATCTCTGTAGCTCGGCAGGTATAATACCGTCCGGACCAGCAGACTTGTATGGTTTGAAGCTATGTAGCGCCCAGAGCAGTTTGTCTCTCGTAATCAGACTATGAATTTTGGTCACGGTTGCAGTAGGCTTGTTTGGGCTGCTACTGGCCGCGAGTTGGGAGCTACCTGGAAAGTGGGTGTCCAGAAGCAGGTTGAGTGATTCATCACTTGAGGTTGTCCAAGAGCCATCGGTTTTTTTCAAACAGCTGGGCATCATAGGATTTGTGGAGAGGATTTTTCTTAGCCGCGAAGCCTCAGAGGTTTCTGTAATTTTGTCACAGAATGACCTCCAGGATTGTCGCTTTGCCTTCCTCAGTTCTTTTTTGTATAATTTGAGGGATTCTTTATATGAGTCCCAGTCGGTCACTTTTCTTGTGCTTTTTGCTGCGTTGAAAAGTTTTCTGCATGTGTTTCTGAGCAGTCCTAGTGCCGATGTCCACCAGTGTGGCTTTTTCTTGCCTCTTGGTTGAATAAGAGGGCAGGAAGCGGCCATAGCCTTATTGAGAGTCAGAGTAAATTCCCTGACTTTCATGTCGAGCTCATTGGTGTCACGCGGGGGACTTGATAGTTTGGAGGATATCGTTTCCGATAGGATTCCTCTATATTTTGTCCAATCAGTTTTCCGGTAGTTCCGGAAAGTTGGTTGGCGAGGGGGAGCATCACTCAGACTGAATTGGATGTACCTATGGTCCGAAAAGGAGTGTTCAGACGATACCATCCAGTTTGTTAGCCTTTGGGTGATGCTGTCGGAGACAAGAGTAATATCTAAAACTTCTTGTCGGTTTTTTGTTATGAAAGTGGGCTCATTGCCAATATTGCAAATTAAGAGGTTAGTACTTAAAATATAGTCTAAAAGTGACTCACCTCTATCATTGATGTCGGTACTGCCCCATACCGTATGATGTGCGTTAGCGTCACATCCGATTATGAGGCCAGTTTTTTGCCTTCCCGCTTCCAGTACCACCCTTTCTAGGTTATCACCAGGGAGAGGGCCCACTTGGTCGTGGCCAAGGTAAGCCGATGCCAGCCAGTGTGAGCCTTTGGCAGTTTCTAATCTGGCAACGGTTAGGTCGGGGTCACTGAGGTTGGGAAGTAGAAATACATTAAGGCTTCGTTTCACTAATATACAAGTTCTAATCTTACCTTTGTCTCTTGTATAGAGCGGAACGTATGAGGGTGTCCTAAGTCCACGAACCACGCCTTCTACAATCCATGGTTCCTGGATTAGAATAATGTCTTCTGCGCTTTTGGAAAGACGCAGAATGAGTGTGGCCGAAGCCTTTTTTGAGTGGTGGAGATTAATCTGGAGAAACCGTATCATTGCTACAGTCTTCCAGAGTCGCCTCCACCACGGTGTTGTTGAGGTCCTCCGATTCTGAAGATGTGCCCAAGAGCTCATCTTCAATCTCTGATCGTGTAGAACCTCTATTTGCTTCGCCATCGGTTTCCATTTCCGACAATGTGTCAGAATCGGAGACCGACGGCTTTGTAGTCACCTCGGACAGATTGGAGTCATCGCTATCCAATTCTGGAAAGGATATCGATGCTCCAAGATCCACGGTTGTGATGTCAGGTGTTAAAGGAGGAGGAGGTTGCTTATCAGCATCCAACTCATCCTTTTTGTACACCCTTAAATGAATGGACTCGAATCCAAACCGAATCATGCCTTTCGTCTGCGCCAGAGGATTAAGGGATTCCTTATTGATCACAATTAACGCGCATCTATAAGAACCCCTTAGTTCCTCCAGTTTCGCGACTTTCCAGTCATGAGTCGGAAGAGTCGGGTTGCTGAGCCGGATGATTTCCAGGATATTTTCTGGAGAGGAGGGTTCGGCTGGAATCCAGGTACGAGTTCGAGGTCTACTAGGAATGTCTTCCTTAGATACGACCTCGAGTTTTGCACCTGGCCAAACCTCTCCTAAACCATCGATGGCCTTGGTGAAGAGATCGAGAGATCTCTGGTCGGAGCAAGCGATGAGCTTGACATGGCCTTGGTGCCAGCCAGCGTCGCTTGTGATAGGAGGTGGTCCTGGGTTCTCCCGCATGATGGCCAAGAAGTTGCTGGAGAGCTTCAACTTGACCAATTGCCACCGTTCCGGTGTAATGGAACCGTCGGTATCGCTTCTATCGATCACCGCGATCACCAATGCGTCCTTTAGGACTTCGTTATAAGACTTCAGAGATCTGCTGTTGGATGGCCCAGGGGTTGTGGAACTGTGAATTTTGGGCCTCTTGGAAACCGATACGGTTTCCTCCAACGATCTCTGACGCTTAGAGGAGTCTTTTGACATTTTGTGAGCAATGGAAGCAGTGGGAAATCCGTCTTTTAGGATGTTTTTAGCCCACTCAACCTTGCTCTTTATTTCCGCACTTCTCTCCACCTCCGGAATGGATCCGAAGGTTTTGATAATGCGTGAAGCATTTCGGCGTCTTATGTATAGCGCCTTAGATGGAGCTTGCCGATGCGGCTGAGCTCCAGATTCCTCTTTGGAGGGAGGAGTTTTGGTAGCAGCAACAAGTCCGTGGCCTGCCACAAACTTGCTGCTGCTGGGGGCGGGGGAAGTGATAGGACCATGGCTTGCCACAGTCTTAACACTCCCCGAAGGAGTTTTGGTAGCAGCGACAAGTCCGTGGCCTGCCACAAACTTGCTGCTGCTAGGGGCGGAGGAAGTGATAGGACCGTGGCTTGCCACAGTCTTAACACTCCCTGAAGGAGTTTTGGTAGCCGCGACAAGTCCGTGGCCTGCCACAAACTTGCTGCTGCTAGGGGTGGAGGAGGTGATAGGACTATGGCCTGCCACAGTCTTAACACTTCCTGAATTCTTTTTATTTGGCTTGTTCCTTTTGCCTTTAGAGGATGGCGCACCATGGCCTGCCACAGTTTTGCCTCCTCTCGGCAATGCAGGAGCCTTGCCGGTAGTCGGTGTAGTCACCGTTCCACCGCCCGGTAATTGAGGAGTACCGGCCTCGGTTTTTGTTGTCAGGTTGTTGTCCATAATAGTCCCACGAGTAGCGGAGAAAGGGATGTCCATCTGTACAGAGATCCGCCATATACAGATAAGGCTAGCTAATCCGGAGGTCGCCAGGTATCCGGATACTCCGTTTGCGACTGAGCTATTTTTGGAGATACTGGGCCCTCAGCCAGGTTGATCTTCGGCACGGGTCGTATAACACCTTGATCCAGCCCAGGGGAATGATGGAGTGCTTTGGGAGTTGGGGAGGGGGGGGGGGGGGAGCATCCTTTGTCATTGGTTCAAAATGCACAAAATGGTCATAAGCGATAAAACCAAACTTATGTTTTTCAGTACCAATGGCAAGCAAGTAGACTATGGACCGTTCCTTTTTCACTGTGGAAAATGCCTGAGATTTAAGCATAGTGCTACTGTTTGCAGATCTGAAAACAACACTCAGACTTTTTTTGAGCAGTATCCATGTTCGAACAAATGTTTCTGTACTGATAAGGTAAGAGAATTCAAGTACCTTGGTATTACTCTGGACTGGATGATGAATTGGTCAGCTCATAAAAATGCTCTCAAAAAATATCTTATGGCAACTACTAGACAGTTCTACTTTTTAAAATCGTATTGGCATAGTTGTTTGGGGTGGCACTCATTACAACAAAATGTTCTCTGTTCTTGTGTCTCAAAAACATGTCATTAGACTTATTTGTTGAAAAAATCGTCGTTATGATAGCTCATCCTTATTCAAAAATCTAAATATTCTACCTCTGAAACATCTATTTTGTTGCAAAGTTTTAAAAATATTTTTTGAAAGATCGGGTTATTCATTAAACAGAAGCTCTTCTATTTACCAACTTAGAATTAATGAACAAAATCTTGTAAAAGTTCCTGACTTTAATCTGCAAATATGATTTCAATTTTTCTCATCAATTGCTCCAAGATTGTTTAATAAACCACCTTATGACATAAGATGTATTCGTAATAAATCCAGCTTTCTCAAAAAAGTAGAATCATGGCTTTTAGGTTATAATTATAAAGATATTCTTAATTTGCTTTGTGTTTTGGTTTAGATTAATTTGTAATTAACATTCACTCATTCTGTTTATATATTTATTTTTTGTTATATTCTTTTGTTTTTGTTTCCAAATCTGTTTCACTTCTAGTTCCTATGAACTATAGAATACAGATACTTTTTTAAATATACTATATATGATACTGTATTTAGTTTCTAATTTGTTATATTTTGTTATGATTGTATTTTTTGAAAAAGTAAAAATAAATTATACTATACTACTACTACTACTATACTCTTCTAGGCGAGCGGCTAAACGTCGTAATGTTTGCCCAGTTGGTGACGGGCGAGCAGGAAATCTACGCCTAAGTTCACGCCGCGCAAACACCAGCGACGAATTATTCCAAAAAAAAATCGTAACAATCATTCCGCGTTCTTTAGGAATATAGCGTGTCATGTCTTGTTGATGAGCAGTTTGTATCTGTTTACTTCACAAATGTCAAAGTAGAATCGACATTTGCCGTCATTTGCAAAACTTATAGCATCTTCCGATAGGGTGATGACCTTGCGCCATCTAGTATGTATTGTAATTGCAAGAGTTTTCCGTAAAGGAAACATATACGGAGAAGCGTTATGTTTTATGTATTCTATAATTTGGCAGAAGCGTGGCTTACCCCATGTCCATATCAACGACAGTAGGTGTTCAAATTCTAAACGTAGACCACAAAAAATTAAGCCATGGATGACTGACCAACTTTGCGAAAAAATTAAAGAAAAAAACAAGTTTTATATTAAAAATAAAAGTAAAATGCATATGTCTTCAATAAAAAAAGTTTATCAAAGGATGCGGAAAGATATACTGTAGTACATAAATATCCAAAAACAATCCTATTATATACATAAGTTTAACGAATGCAGATGTAATCCAAAACAGCAATGGAACATTGTTAATGATCTGCTTGGTAAAAATAATTCTGACAAAGCCATAAGATGTCTAAGATTTTCTAATAATACGACCACTACAAATGATGCGGAAATGGCTGACAATTTAAACTCGTTCTTCAGAAACATTGCCGAAAATTCCAGACCAAACTCTTGCAATATTAATGCAATAAGCGCTTCGGAATATCTTCTAGACAATGAAGTCCTTTCAACATTCTTTTTCGGTACTGTATCTGAAGATGAAGTATCTCTTGTTGTATCCAACTTAAAGTTGAAAAATTCATGTGGGATTGATGGTATTAGTAGCTTAGTCGTAAAAAAAATGAGTGACCACATCATTAAGCCGTTAACTTATTTAACTAATCTCAGTTTTGAAAGTGGTATATTCCCGGAGTGTCTCTAGACCTTGTAACGATAATTTTTGTTATTTTCAACTAACCCAGGGTCCTTTAATCAAGTCTCAAACCCAAGATAACGGAGAAAGAGAGAGTAGTATAACCTCGCGCTATCCAAAACTAAAAGGGACCCTCCCTACTACCTTTTCTTCACCCTTATGACCGTCGAGCACAGGTAACTCGAGAGGCCAGTCCGGGCAAAAAGCAGCAGGTAGTGTGACCAATCAGCAGCGGTAGGCATGCAAGTATGGGCTCCGTCCTAAGCTCGCCGGAATGGGGGGGATCTTGCTGCTAATAATGGTCAACCGTAGTTACTTCTATTTTCATGCCTGACTCTGGATGTTGTTTGAGCTAAAAATTTTAAAATGTGGAAACCCGAATTTGCCGTTAGCGAATTCCAACCCTCTATCTAATTTTAAACCGCTTTGGTGTAAACTGCAGATGATCTCTCATTCTCAAATCCCAAAAGAAAGAGAAGGGAGCTAGATGGTACGCTCCCATACGGAGTAAAACCTCCCCTTTTGGGTATAGCAGTATGCTGCTTCTTTCAGCCAATTTGGAAGACTCTCTCGTGTCTTTCTCCATTGCTAAGACAGCGACTCTCTCTGCAAATAAAAATCCGTTTTTTTTTTCTCAAATACCGAATTTTCTATCATCAGGCCATAGTTCCGAATTCTTTTCTTTTTTTTTCTTCGATGCCATGACACCATGCATAATCATTAACCCCATCGAGCTTTAGACACAGTTATTTCACTTTTGATGCACAAGTGTAAAATTCGATACACAAACCTAATAGAATGGTGGTAGCCCACCTCACATATGTATGATACATATGTAAAAAGAACATAGAATGGAAAGGGATTTTATTTAAATTTTTTTTTTTCTGGTTGTTGTACTTGAAATTATCCTTACGGATCATACCAGGAGGTGGCGCTTCCATCGCAGACGGGTGGATATCAGTGTTTTATTTCCTTTCGTTACTTTTTGAAAATTGGTGGTAGAATGCGTACATCACATACATACATACACATATCGACATACAATAAACCAGCGTTTCCCACAACCTCTATAATAGTTCCAATCCACAAAAAGGGAGACAAATGTGATCCAAATAACTGTAGACCTATCTCATTGTTGTCGGTTTTTTCAAAAATCTTGGAGAAAATAATTACAAATAGAATGCTTAAGTTCCTCAATAAATTTAAAATCTTGAACAAGAATCAATTTGGATTTGTCAGAGGCAAGTCTACTGAAGATGCCATATTGTCGTTCTTAGAAGATATTCACGATGGACTCGATAAGAGTAAAAAAACTGCTGCTCTTTTTCTTGATTTAACAAAGGCATTTGATCTAGTCAATCATCAGCTCTTAATAAAAATTCTTCATAGAATTGGATTCAGAAGCAATATTAATAAATGGTTCGTCTCGTACCTTGAAAATCGTAAACAGCTTGTGCATGTAAACGCTACTCTAAGCACGTTTTTAGATAGCCCCGGGCTTGGCGTTCCCCAAGGATCGGTCCTTGGGCCATTGCTCTTTATTATTTATATAAACTCGATTTTTAAATTAACACTAAAGGGAAGTATTAGAGCATTTGCTCTATACTTAACAGAAAAACATAAAAACAGAAATGATAACTGACCTCTCCATAGTAAAGAACTGGTTTACGCTCCACCAAATGGTTTTAAGCAGCAAATCCAAAGTAATGTCATTTTCTCTTTGTAATCAGTTGATCATCAAAGGAGTTTGTCTCCACGATTCTAACTGTAACAATGATAACTGCACAAATACTTGTATACAACTAGAATCTGTATCAGAATTTAAGAATTTGACAGCAAACTGAATTGGAAAGCCCACATTTCCGATATTAAAAAATGTTTGAATATAGCTATGAGCAAGATTTTTCACCTACGTAAATTAGTGCCATCAAATCTACTGACCACTATTTACTATGCGCTTGTCAACTCTCGTTTACAATATGGTATTTCGTGTTGGGGCAACGCCTATGCTAAAAACCTACAACCTATTATCACCGTCCAAAAGAAGATAGTTCGAGTAATGATGTTTAAATCCAAATGGGAGCCATCATTTCCATTGTTCCAATCTCTCAATATATTGCCACTCAGACACCTATTTGTTTATAAAGTGCTGAGAATGTTTTATTTGCGAGGCGGTTACTTGAACCGCAGAAGAGGTGATACCTTAACATATACTTTTAGGCAACAGTCTGCAGTCACAGTTCCAAGAGTGAACAAAGAGAACTACAGACGATTTGCAACTATTATAGCACCCTTCATATACAACAGACTTCCCCTAGATATGTGCAATATTGTCCAAAGCAAATTTAGATTCCTTAAGAACTTAAGAAACTGGCTACTTTCCAGATCAAGCGTAGAAGAACTAATGCAGGTCATTTCTTAATCTTTATATGTGTTTCATTACAATTCGTACCTATTCACTTTTTGCCCCCAAATTTTTGCCTTTCTTCTCATACTGTTTACCTTTCATTGCATGTAACGAAAATTTCTTCTTTCTCTTGTCGCGGCTTTCATGAAATTGATTAATATATTCAATAAATAATACACTTACCACTGGTATTCCAAGTACCACATAGTGTTCAAAAGACACCATTTCAATACGTTCATAAAGTATATTAACTGCAAAATTCATGCTTAAAATTCTAGAAAACTATCTTAATACCTGTGAATGTACCTTTTAAATTATTGGGTCTAAGAATAATTAATTGTAAAATAATGAATTTGTAAATTTGAAATGGATTAAATAAATTATCTTATCTTATATTGAGGTTGCAACACAAAATTAAATCGTACAAACACTCACCTCTTGGGTTGATATCACCGCTTTCCCATTGTGTATGATGGGCCTTTGCGTCACAGCCCAGTACCAGCATCCAATTTTTCTGCCTTGCCAAGTCCTTTAGCTTCTCCGAGATTACTACCTCGGAGTCATGTAAGAGGTAGGCCGTGGTCAGAGAGAGTGGTTTCCTACACTCCCTTTCGCAGGTTACCGCTGTCAGATCTCCTGAGCTCTAATTATTCAAAAGAAATGCCTCTATTTGGATTTTGATAAGAAAGCACGTGCTGATCTTACCTTCTGCCTTATAGGACAACGCATAATTCTTCAGTCTAAGACCCTGGATCTTGTTGTCTTTTTTGATCCAGGGATCTTGTATGAGTACAGCGATTACGTCCCGTCTGGTGGTGTACTCCACCAGACAACCCATCGCTGCCTCACTATCACCACTTCCGTCATCTTCAGTCTACCCGGAGCTTTCATCCGTGCATGTCAATTAAATTTGATTCTCGCCCACACCTCTCGTAATTCTCAAAATTCCCAAACGCGATAGATCCCCGGAAAACGAGGACATACGTTTGTCCTCGGATAATATTAAAAAAAAAAATCGTGTTAACATGGATAAAAAAGGTGTACGTAAGGGCTCCAGAACTAACTACTGGAGTCCCCTTCAATGCCATCCGGACAGTGACGCAGATGAAATGGATGAAGTGATCTCATCCAATTTCCTTGTAAAAAAAGTGTTTATACCGCCAATTAAACTTGTGCAAAAATCCAGCGATTATGTTCACGCCACAATGAAAACATTAAATATTTCCGACTACCGTGTCAAAAAAATATCGATTGGTATTAAAATTGTGTGTGAATCTATTGATTCTTTCAACACCGTAGTGTGCAGATTGAAGCAAGAAAACTCACAATTCTTTACACATGGCCTAAAGGGTGCTAGTGCATTTAAAGTCATACTTTATGGCATGGATGATATGGACAGTGAAGTACTTAAAAATGAGCTTGTGAAACTTGGTTTGAAGTGCACTGATTTAAAAAAAATTAAAAAAACCTATGAACACTACAGTGATACTATTTACATTGTCTCTTTAGAAAATGGTTCCATTAAATTGGCCGACTTAAAAAGGCGTTATCGTTCCATTTTCCACACGGAAATCAATTGGAGTTATCAAAGAAAATTGAAAGGTAAGCCCACCCAATGCCGCAACTGCCAAATGTTCGGTCATGTGCTGTATGCGCCGGTCCACATAAGACTGCGGAGTGTGACAATTCAGCTTCACTGAGATGCGCTAACTGTAGAGGTGCTCACAAATCCACCGATCAAACGTGTGTTAGCAGAACCAAATACTTAGAGTTGAAAGAGAAATCTACAAAGCTTAAAAGCTCTTCTCGACCCAAAGCTCCTCATACATCACGTGTTTCTGCAATCCCCGCTTGCACACAGGTTTCATTTACCTCTATGTCTGATTTTCCTCCACTGCCGCAACTACGTCAACAACTCTCCTCTGGTAGAGAAATCCGGTCGAACTTCCAACCTCAATCAACAAATGCATGGGAGACTCACACAAATGGAAATATATTCAGCAACATCTCTAGCAACAGCCCTGACAACATGCCTGGTAACAGTTCCAACACATTGTTACCAGCAGAAGAGATTAATACCTTATGTATGGAAATGATTTCAAAGTTAGCTGGTTGCAAGACTAAAATAGACCAATTTAACGTTATCGCACATTTAGCTACTAAGTTTTTATACCCTAATGTTAAATAATATGGTAGATAGAAACCTAAGAATATCAACTTGGAATGCGAGAGGTATTCGCGGCAAGATTATTGAGTTTATCTATTTCTTAAACAGTAGTCACATTGATATTGCTTTGGTTACTGAAACTATGTTACACAATGATTCTGATATTAATTTATCCACACCTAACTATAAATGCTATCGGAATGATAGAATGGTTAGAGAGGGTGGAGGGGTTGCAATATTAATTAAAAGATCAATTCAACATTCGCTTTTACCGGTGTTAAGAACGCGTTATGTAGAAAATATAGGCATTGAACTTAATTTAATCAATCAGGGAAATATAAAGTTGTTTTGTATATATTTTCCCGGAGGGAGCGCAAGGGTTTCAAGCAAAAGCAAAAGACAAAAGAATTGCCGTGAGAAACGACTTTCATAGGTTATTTGCTTTGAACGGTCAAGTTCTGGTTGGAGGTGACTTCAATTGCAGGCACAGGGATTGGGGTTGTGTAAAAGCTAACTCATGGGGTAAAATATTGTCAAGTCTATGTGTTACCTTGGCAGTGACTGTTGTGTTTCCCCCTAGTCCCACCTACTTCCCGTGTGGTTCACATGGTCATCCGTCTGTGCTTGATTTGTTCGTTACTAATACTCCTAACCTAATATCCCAACCAATTGTGGCAAACGTGCTTAGTTCCGATCATATGCCTGTTTTTTGTAAACTTCTTAGTTCAGGGGTAAAACGAGAGCAATATATAAATGATTTAAAAAATGCAAACTGGTCACGTTTTCGTTCAGAAATTAATTATATTCTCCGAAATGTACCGACAAACTTAGAAAGAGTTTGTACTAAAGAAACTGTTGACACCGTTTTAAATCAGCTGTCGTCGATCATATTGAATGCTGCTGAAAGCAGTGTTCCTAAGAAACCGATAAATTAAGTTTACATTAAGCTTCCTCCTTACATTTTGGAGCTCATAAAATTAAGGAACCGCTATCGGAAAAATTGGCAGAGATATCGGAACCCCTTTTACAAATATGAGGTATCGAATCTCAACAAACTTATATCCTCACATATACTGCACGTTCGCAATAAAGACTGGAATAATAAACTAAAGTCACTAGAAAAAAATGCCAGACCTTTTTGGAACATAGTTAAGGTAATAAAAAATAAAAGAAAACAATTGCCTTTCCTAAAAGACTCTAATAACACATATTTTTCGGATGTTGAAAAAGCAAATGCTCTTGCTTCGAGCTTTGTAAGAAACCATAACTTAGCAACAAATTTAGGTGATATAGAAACCGAGAATATTGTAAATACCACAATTCAAAGATTTTTTTCCGATAGAGTCACCCAAAGTACTTCAGTAGGTTTTGTTTCACACGAAGATGTTCAATGTATAGTTAAAGATCTAAAAAATAAGAAAAACAGGCGGCACTGACTGTATTAAAAACATATACGAGGGGCGTTCAATATATTCTCGGTATCGATATGAAGGAAAATGCGAATTCAATTTAAATTGTTTCTATTTTTCAATATAATCTCCCCTAACATCAATGCTTTTGTTACATCTTGAGATAAGCTTTTTTAAACCCTCAAAAAAATAAATTTCCTCTTTCTCTGCAAAATACCCATTTATTGCCGACTTGAGTTCTTCATCATCCGAAAATCTTTTTCCACGAAGATATTTTTTCAAATCCGGAAACAGGAAATAATCACTAGGGGCAAGGTCTGGACTATAGGGTGGGTGTTGGATTTCTTCGAAACCACAATCTCGCGCATCAGCCTTGGAAACTCGCGCCGTGTGAACAGGAGCGTTGTCATGAAGAAGCAACACACCCGCTGCGAGTTTACCCCGTCTTTTCTTTTTAATTTCCTCCCGCAAATTATGCAAAGCGGAAGCGTAGGATGTGGCGTTGATGGTTTCACCTTTTTTTTTGTACTCAATGAGCAAGATTCCCTTTGAGTCCCAAAAAACTGTGGCCATGAGCTTCCCGGCAGACGGAGTGACTATGAACTTCTTCGGGGGGTCTGTTCCTTTTTTATGTCACTGCATGGACTCTTGTTTGCTTTCAGGGTCATAGTGGTGGACCCATGTTTCGTCCCCAGTAACAATTCGATCCATAACACCGTCCGCGTTCTCACTACACATCTCCAAAAGCTCTCTACAGCATGCGATTCTCACTTTTTTCTGAGGCGCTGTGAGCATTCGTGGCACGAACCTTGCACTGACCTTTGTAAAGTTAAGATGGTCATGAAGAATGGTGTGAATGGTACCAATTGAAAGCTTGGTGATCTCTGCCATCATTTTCACCTTTATTCGGGCATCCTCAAGAACAAGTTTTTCGACTTCTTTGATGCTTTCTCCCGTACAAGCAGTAGCCAGGGCGTCGGAGCGGGGGTCGTCTTCAATGCTCTCTCTGCCTCTCTTGAACTCACTTGACCACTTTTGCACAGTTGATAATGAAGGTGCGGAACCCTGGTAAACAGCCACCATCTCTTCATGAATAGTTTTTTGACTTTTTCCTTGCTTAGTGAGAAATTTAATTACAGCGCGATGCTCGATTTTCACCATCATCGTCTCAGTTGCCATTATGATTCTGTTTAACTAGAGATAAAACGCGAATTAATAATCACATTTATATGAAATTGTACATGAATGCACTAAAATAATAGTATTACTTGATAAATAAGTCAATTTATATATCCAACCACAGCTTCACCCCGATACCGAGAATATGTTGAACGCTCCTCGTACATCAAAAATTTGCCCAAGTCCGGAATAAAATATCTAGTATTCCTTATTAATGCTTGTTTAAAAATGGAATATTTTCCTGACGCTTGGAAGTTAGCCAAAATTGTTCCGGTGTTCAAAGCCGGCAAGCCACCTGAAAGTCCTGAAAGTTACAGGCCAATAAGTTTGCTTAGTAGCCTTAGCAAAATACTGGAAAAAGTTCTGAAATATCAAATTCTCAAGCATATCAGTGACAATAATATATTTATTAATGAACAATTTGGTTTTAGGCAATATCATAACACCTCGCATCAAGTTCTTAGAATTTGTAAATATGTGAAAGCAAATCGCTCCGCAGGCAAATCAACTGGAATGGTGCTATTAGACATTGAAAAGGCATTCGATACTGTGTGGCACGACGGCCTGATATTTAAAATGATAAATTTTAACTTTCCGTCATATATTTGTGGAATGGTTAAAAGTTTTCTATCTGGTCGTTGTTTTAAAGTTCATGTTAACTGTGATGTCTCAAATTTAATATCGTTCGATTCTGGCGTTCCCCAAGGTTCAGTCCTGGGTCCTGTTCTATATAACATCTACACTTCTGATTTCCTTAACTTGCTCAATTGTGACACAGCCATTTTTGCTGATGATACAGCAATATATTCTTCGCATGAGCTCGCTTCCAATATTGAAAGCAGCCTCAAAAATGCTATAGGAAATATTATTCAAAGTGGAAAATTAAATTGAATGAAGATAAAATGCAAGCTATCTTTTTTACCAGAAAAAGAAAGTATTGCTTTTTACCTTCCACTCAATTACAAGTTAATGGAGTAAACATTCCTTGGGTGACCTGTGTTAGATATTTAGGGATTCATCTAGATACAAAACTAACATTTAATGAACACATAAACAGAACAGTAACGAAAATAGGTATTGCCATCAAAATGTTGTATCCATTCATAAATAGAAAACCATACCTTTCAACAGGAAATAAGGTAATAATCTATAAAGTAATTTTTCAAGCGATCCTACTATATGGAAGCCAAGTCTGGGGCGATTGTGCAAAATGCCACATAAAAAAACTACAATTATGCCAAAATAAAGTTTTAAAAATGATGCTTAAATTACCCTGGCATCATTCTACCCTAGATCTGCACATTGAAGCGAATGTTGAACTGATTTATGAAAGAATTAGAAAACTAAAATCTAAATTTGTAGAACGATGTAGTTTTGCTGATAACCCTCTCATAAATGAATTATGCGCTAATTAAATGCGATTAAGTTATATATTTATTGTGTGAATTTGTTATTCATTTAGTTTGTTTTCATGTGTCTATTTATGTTATTTGCTTCAATTTGTTGAATTTATATGTATATTTATTTATTTGCTTAGTTTAATTTATTAATTTCTTTATTTCTTTAATTTATTTACTTATTTATTTATTTTATTTAATTATTTATATATCATTTGGATTTTTTTTTTGTTTTTCTTTTAGTCGTGTTTCCTTCTAAAATTCTTATTTTTGTTAAAAAAATTTTTTTTTTGTTAAAAATTATAATAATTCAGTGGAAAGGTAATATATCGAATCCCTGTATTGTAAAATGTGCGGTAACAAGCCAAATGTAAACTATTATACGTAAAAATAAATCTATCTATCTATCTATCTTCCGTCATCTTGGGGGGTTCTTCCTCGTCCTTTCCCTTGGTTGATGGCTTAACCATCAACCTACCCATGCTGTACCTTACCATACCTTTCGATTTTTCGAGATATGGTAAGCAGTTCTGTATCGGCTATTAGTTCCCGATTCTGCACATGGAGTAGTCCCAGGAGCTTCTCAGGATACGTGTTGAGACACGGAACCTATACCCATGCTGTCGCCAGAGTGTACTTGACCAACTCTGCCACCATCGTGCATTTTAGTTTGATGCTCTCCCAAGCACTGCATACTTCCAAAATGAAGCGTCTGACGAAGTCCACAGAAGACTTATTCCCACAAGCTGCAACCTCCCAACCAGCGAAATCGAATGGATAGTTCCTTCCACAGAACGTCTTGAAACCTCTCCTCGACGTTTTTCCATTGGTCGATTTCTAGACGATCGCAAGGCTCTAGCTCGTTAATCATACGAGTAGCAACGAGAATCTCGTCTTTCGGGTGGCTTTGCTTACGATGCAATGTGGATAAAGTGCCATCCTTCACTTTTTTTGCATCGTTCGGCTCCACGACATCGTCATGGATCTGCTGCTCTTGCTGCTGAAATTTGCCTTTTTTCCAGGGACGCTAACCCCGTTTTTTAATTTTGCCGCGTAGGAGATAGAGGGCGCCTGATCGGCTTCCCCTCAGGCGAGTAAGCGATTTTTTGACCAAGAAGGCCTTCGCTCTCTCAAAGGCGGCTTTTTCCTATTCGCTTAAGATGCTGGGATCACAGCCCGCATATTTTGCTACCTTACACCTAGCGTTACGTAGCAAAAGCCATGATCTTTGGTGTGCCTTCTTTGTACTCATAGCAGCGGTGATGTAGGCGGCAGGCACAGCGGCTGAGCTAGCTAGTTCCACTTTTTCCACCACCGCCTTGCCTTGCCCTTCTCTCTTTGTCTCTTGGAGGTAACTTCGACAGCTGATGTTCGAGGTGCCTTGGCTACCCCTTCGACCGAGATCCTGTCTTGTATCTCACCGGTGTGAGTACCAGCCTGCTCACCGGTGAAGTCGCTCTCGTTAGTGAAGTGTTCGCTAGCCAGTAGCTCCACTTCTTCCAGGGATGAATTCGAAATTTAGCCTTCACTCACCTCTAATTCGTCCTGGGCAGGAATGGCATGTGCTTTGTTCTTTTGTTTTTCCATTTTTAAAAATTTAATTTGGTTCCCACAAGTTTGGCCGGAAATAAAAGTTCAGTCCAGGCAGCGCCGCCATACCTGGGTAAGGCTAAGTATAACAGGCCCGCATCAAGGCGCCTGAGCCCCAACCTAGTATCCTTCACTGGAATCAGTTTGGCAGTTCTTAGTTCGCCACTCCTCAGCCGACCGTAGTCATTTGAGTCTTTGCGACTTAAGCCTCCGCACCGGCGTCACTGAAGATAACACTTGCGTCAAGGTGCCTACCCACCCGGATGCTGTGCTGTGTAAATAGCAACAACTTTTTATCACTCCCTTTCTAACTGACCAAACTGGTAGATCCTAATGGAAACTCAAGATGTCCCGATCGATACTCACTTTATTATCTACAGAGGACCCACTTTGAAGGAAGTACTAATTGGGGAACCTAGACATTCTTCTTTGAACCGGCAGATCCAAACGTAAAGCACGATTCAAGGAAATAATCTTTAAAGTGTTCTCCCACACATTGAACAAATACCCAGGCACACAAAAATTTTAAAGTTTTTAAGCCTCAAGCCATCAAAATGGTATAATCCCATCGTTTGATCAGCTGCACCCAGACGTACGTAGGTACAGGTGTGTGTCCACTAACCGATGTCAAAAACCGCAAGCATAGCCAAACAGAATGTTGATTTTCGCGTAAATACATTAAAATTAGGCCAACTAATCGCTAGGAAGCACAATGTAGGAATTAATTTGGTAAATTGCGCTCAGTAGCATATTTTTGTTTCAATTTCACGATCCAATACGCTAAATCATTATTTTCCATTTATTTAAATTTTTTTTTAATTCGGTTTTATTAATTTGTCGCCAAACAATTCACTGGCGTATCCCAAACAAACGGCGCTCATCAGCTGCGGATGAATAAGTTCGATATTTTGAGTATGCATGCACATAGCATCGCAATTAATTCTATTCAACAAACAACCACAAATCTACTCCAATCCCATGAAACATTTCATATTGTTTTGAAAATTGAAAACCATTACTCCGGGTACATCCGCCCCCTCGGTAAATGCGAAGCCGGAAAAGTATCTACAGTCCAATCCATCATAAAAATTTAGTAACATCACCTTAAAATAGGTTTGTACCTTAAATTGAATCCATGAGCCGGTTTGCGTTTGGAAATATAGTACTCGACTCGTATGAGTATTTCGAGAATTACATTTTCCCTCCATCCTTCGGTTCCTTGTCATAGAACAGCACACACAGAAAGAGTAGGCGTCTGTCGAATTATTCTCTCAAATAAAATGCAAAAATCCCCCAGGCAGCCGCCTATGACAATGTCAACCCGTAACAAATAGTCAAGTGTAGAGATGCCTTCTTCCATATTGCACATCACCATTACCACCAACATAATCATCATAACACATTTGCAACCTTCCAAAGATGAAATAACCCCTCAAAGTAGGTCGAAACCAAAGTTGAAGATGTAGACGTAGACAAAGTCGAAGCAATATATTGAACTACTGATTCTATGACTATGACTATGACTACGACTACGAATACATGACGCCCCTTAACCAATTTCCCATTTCCGTTCTCCTCCAGCGAATACTCGTAAAAATGTGAAAAAATCTACTACGCCAGTAAAGTAAATGTAGAACATTCGCCAGAAATAAACAAATAAACGCTTCCCAAAACAGGAAGAAATAAAATCAAATGGAAAACTCTTCCGACAGAAGCACTACCAGCAATAGCACCATCTCAGCATCAGCTCAACTGTCGCAAAATATTCGCTACTCTGCAAAAGTATGTATAAATGTGATCAAATTGAAATTTATTTCTGGTGCAAGGAGCAGAGGGTGGAGCACACCAACGACAGAATACACTATTTTGCATAACCCGTTATTTCGCTTATTCACTGAATACACCGAGCATACCATCTATTCGCAACGGTACACGGTACATGGTACAACGTATAACAACGTACAACGTACACGCGTGTACGTGGAAGGTTCGTCCTCGACATCATTTGTCCTTGTATACATTTTCATTCTTTTTCATCTTGCACAGTTTTAAAAGAGAAATGTCTTCAACATCCCTCACCCCATGTCGCCCACCCACATGTACGAGTGGTACTCGTGCATCCAACCCATGAAATCCAAGTTAAAAATGGAACCCCAACGCCAACTCTACTCATACCTCACCACCCGCTGTTGGAATCCGTTCTTTGAATTTGAATTGGAATTTGAATTTTTGGGGCGAGAAGTCGCGAAACGCGAATCAAATAAAATCCATCTTGTCACAAAATAAGGAATTTCCTCTTACAGCCTCTCGTTCTCCGCAACTTCCGCTTTAGTAGTTTCACCAGCACCCGCACTTCTTCTACTTGTATACTGTACTCGTACTCTTCCCAACGATACTCGTACTCCCGATGTCGTGTCCCAATGTGAACATGCCAATGTCAACCCACCAATTGATGCGGGACAAGAATGAAATGAAAAAAAAGCGAAACCGGAAAATTGCCTCTTTTCAGCATAACGCTAAATTTATCCGACTTAACGCTGGCGTCTGTTGTACAGGCATTTGGACTTGTTTCATCTAAAAGGATACCACATACATGCGTATAATTGTGACTACTTGTACGGGTACTCGTATCGTGAGTCGCATGTATCCGTATATATTCATTTTTTGTGGATACCATAGATTGCTTATACTCGTACTTCAAACGACATGCCAACGCTATGTACCAGTATAAGGATTGGCCGCGGAGCTCTAATTTGGCATTTGTTTTACAAAAACACAACTTGTCAGGTCACCAGAGTTGGATAACTACAATACCTTTAGCGTTGCCGTTGCGATGCAGTTAAAGTTATTTTTAACGTGCGTAAAAGATAAGTAAAGATAAGCCTCTCCTTCTTGAGTGGTAGGGGCTGAGTAAAATCAATGATTCTCGAGAACTTCTCCAGAAGAGTCTTGAAACTAAACGATGATAACCCACTATCCCACCTCACTTTCTTCCTTCCTACACTCTCTTTTCTCATCTGGACTGGATCAAGGTGTTACATGACCCGAGGGGCCAGTATTTTTAAAATTAGCTCAGTCGTGAACGGAGTACCCACAGCCCTATCTGTATACAGCGGACCTCGTAATTTCTATAACAAAAACAAAACTCGAGACCGGTACTCTTTCAATATTGGACACAGTGACTGCATCTACTACAGGCAAGGCTCCTGCAATGCCGAGTAAAGGCAAAACTATTGCAGGCAATGGTGCACCTTCTAAGGGCAAGCACAGCCCGCAAAGCGCAAAGCGCCAACCGCAAACTCTCAAGCAGTGGCAAGACTCCCTCCAACCATAGCAGCAGCAAGTTTGTGGCAGGTCACTGTCAAATAGTTGTTACTAGATGACCTCCCTCAAAAGAGGAATCAGGCACATCGGCAAGCCCTATCCAAGGTGTTCTATAGGGTTTTCCAATAAGGACTTGACAACTTTTTTTCTAAATAAAACGCAAACCATTTGAGATATTTCAAAAACTTTATTATCGGCTTGAAGTACAATCAAAACATTTATCAATGGAACTCGACTTCGTTCATTTGGCCACCGCGGGCACGTTTGCAGCGTTCGATTCGTTGGACCCAATTTTCAACGACTCCGCCACACATTTCGACCGAAATGGCCGCTATTTCGCGTTCAATGTTGGCTCTGAGCTCTTCCAACGTCGTCGGCGTGTTGGCATAAAACAATGACTTAACGTAGCCCCACAGAAAATAGTCAAGCGGCGTTAAATCGCACGAACGAGGCGGCCAATCGACTGGCCCATTTCTTGAGATAACACGCCACCATACATACAAGACCAACCCGACAGAGGAAAACCGAAAAAAGTTCAAACGAGCCAGAAATGACTGCAACGCCTTTCTTAAGCGTGTGAAACTCCTATACGACTAAAAACTGAGGCAAAAAATACTGCAATGCCCCAAAGGCAGTAAAAATGTTTGGTCGTTCGTCAAAAACATTAGCAATTCCGCTTCATCCTCGATCCCAACGCTCATTTACAATGACATTCCAGCTGTCAGCTCTTTGGATAAGGCCAATCTGCTTGCTGCACACTTTGCGGCCAGCTCAACACTCCCAGCTTGTGCTTTGTCTCCGCCTACACTTGAGTGCGTCGAATCTTCAATGGGACGAATCTACTTTCGCACTCGTGTAGTAGCAAGAGTACTTAAAGATCTCAACATACATAAATCCGCTGGTCCAGATGGCATATCTCCCCTTCTTCTGAAGAGGTGTTCTTCCTCGCTGGCAAAACCACTGCGTAAGCTTTTTCATCAATCCTACACTTTAGGTCTCTTCCCGAGCAGATGGAAAACAGCATTTGTCCAGCCCGTCCCTAAAAAAGGCGAATCATCTTCTCTCTCCTCCTACAGACCCATTGCACTTACGTCCCTTCTTTCCAAGGTCATGGAAACACTGATAAATCGTCAGCTCATGAAATATCTCGAAACACGAAAACTTCTCAATGACCGGCAGTATGGTTTTCGTAGCAACAGGTCCACTGGTGATTTGATGGCATGTCTCACCGAAAAGTGGAACCAAAGCGTACATCAATCTGGCGAAAGCAAGATAGTTGCACTTGATATCTCTAAGGCATTTGACAGAGTTTGGCATCAGGCTCTTTTGTCGAAAATGCGTGCATTTGGGATCGACGACTCTCTTCTTCAATGGATTAGAAATTACCTTTCGGAACGTTCAATTCAAGCTGTCTTGGACGGTTTCAAGTCTGATATTCACAAAATAAATGCTGGTGTGCCCCAGGGCTCTGTTCTGTCACCGACACTCTTTTTAATTTTCATTAACGATCTCTTGTCTGCTACTTCTAATCCAATATATTCCTTTGCTGATGACAGTACTCTCTGTTTTCATATTCGTTCCCGGACTCACGGCCCTGCTCTTCGGCTGTAGTACGAGAACGGCAGCGTATGCTAAGCTCATTAAATTCTGATATCAACAGCATAACCAATTGGGGAACTATCAACAGAGTGGAATTTAATGCTTCCAAAACACAATGCTGTCTGCTGTCTTTAAAGCGAAATTTAAACACCCAGCTATTATCTACTCGTATGAATGGCACTTGCATCGACGAAACCGAAAAACTTTCCATTCTCGGTATGTGTGTCAATGACAACTTACGTTGGAATGACCATATATTTGATGTCGCTAAAAATGCTGCGAAATGCCTAGGTTTCCTCAAGCGATGTAAGAAATATTTTACCCCCTCTGATCTGACCTCAATATATAAATAAGCCATTCATCTGGTCAGGTGCTCCTAAAACATCTCTGCACCTGCTAGATAGGATTCAAAACCGTGCGATAAAACTTATTGACGATACTAATATCAGTCAATCAATGGACACCCTCGAACACCGACGAAATGTCTCGTGTCTCACTTTATTTTATCGCTATTTCCACCACCAGTGCTCCACTGAAATCGCCAGTAGCATTCCGCCCATTCAAACTTTCAACCGTAACACCCGTCTCGCTATGAATGCTCATCAGTATACCTTCAAGCCCATTTTCGGACGTACTCTAAAATATCGTGATTCGTTCCTAAGCCGTACAACTCGCTTATGGAATGCCCTGCCGATCTCTGTATTTCCTGGTCGTTATAACTTGCAAACATTTAAAAACAATGTACATCGGTACCTCTCTTTTCTTCCTCCCTAAATTCCCTTTGCCCGCGCTGTGTACAATCGGCTTAAGGGTACTCAAAACCCTTGAGCGCGCGCTCATTATAAAAAAAAAAAAACGTACTCTTCAATAAATCGATTGTACCGTGTGCTGTGTGGCTTGTGGCATCATCCTGTTAAAACCACATGTCGTCCAAGTCCATATATTCCAATTCGTGCCAAAAATAATAGGTGATCATGGCGCGATAATGCTGACCGTTCACAGTAACGTGACGATCGTTATCGTCGACGAAAAAATATGGCCCAATAACGCCGCCGGCAAGCAAACCGCACCAAACAGTTATTTTTTTGTGGATGGAGTGGTGAGTCATGTGGATTTTCACCCGACCATTGAGCCAAAAATGAGCTTCGTCACTGAAGATGATTTTGCGATGAAATTCATCATCTTGCCGCATCTTCTCCAGAATCCAATCGGAGAACGTACGTCGCTTCAAATGGTCCATCGGCTTCAATTCTTGAGTCAGCTTGATCTTGTATGGGTGTAAACCAAGATCCTTACGCAAAATACGCCATAATGTGGTCTGAGTGATACCCAATTCTTGAGAACGCCGTGGAATTGACTGATTTGGATCGTTTGCTACAGACGCCTGAACGGCAGCGATATTTTCGACACTTCGACCAACCTGTTGTCTCACTGACACGGCAACATCACACAACGAATATGTAGACTCAAATTTTTGCACTAAACTTGTTATTGCCTGTCTACTAGGGCGAGAATTACGACCGAAAATTGGAGTTAACGCTCTTAAAGTTGCAGTCACCGACTCCGAATTTCGATAGAAAATTTTTATAATTTGCAGACGTTGCTCGTTCGTGTTTACTGAATAAATTGACAGTGACAGTTTGTTGATTAGTGAAAGAATGCGTTCACAAATTAAATTCAAAGTTGTCAAGTCCCTATTGGAAAAACCTTTACATAAGACGCCGAAATGCCGCAGGCATTATCAAAACCCTCGGATCCGTTCCAAAAGTTTAGAGAACTGAGGATATAAGGAACAAAATACAGTGAGCCAACAACATCCTGAAAGACGGATTACCCACTTTTCCCAAAACGTTGAAAGACTCCTCCAATCGCCAGAGATATTTGGAACAAAACTGGTTCCGGTTCCCAAAAGACCCACAGTTAAAATCATCAAAAAACTCTCCCAAGGTCTTCTAGCATCACATTTCTTTTAGTCTTTTAGCGAAGTTCTAAAAGATGTAATAACGATCGCAGTGATCGACAAAAGCGACAACGTCGGATCAATTTCACCTGAACGGTGGCAAGTTAAGGCTTTCGGCAGCTTCTTGGCCATCATGCGGGAAAACCCATTACAAGCTATGCAGGTTGGTATTAAGATCTATCAATCTTTATACAAAAGCCATAGATGGATTAGGAGAGGTCTGGACGGGTGCAAAGCTCAAGGTTGTCGTTAAGGAGGATATCCCTAGCAAACCTTGAATCCGCACCTGGATCCCAGCTGAACCTTCCTCCTCAGAAGACATTCTAGGAATCATTAGGCTGGAGGGACTAAAGGGACATTATAGATGTGCGTTAATTATGATGAATAAGGAATCCCTTAACCCTCTAGCGCTGACCGAAAGTCTATTTCGGTTCGGTTTCGAGTCAACAAACCTAAGGGCTTACAAAAAGCATGATCTGGATGCTGACAAGCAATCTCCTCCTCATTTAATTGAAATTGAAACAGTTAATACAGCCTCAGATCTTGGAGTGTCGATATCCCTTCCTCCTCTGACACTCTATCGGAAATGGAAACCGACGACAAATCAAAAAGGAATCTGTGGTGGCCAAATTAAGACAAATCAGGTTTGTCTGTTCTGTCTTTCGTTCTTTTTCTTATCGCGCGCCTAGACTAATTATCAATTTGATGTGCATGTCATCACGTCTGATGGGTGCATCCAGATGTTTTTAGCGCTAACACTCCTCTCCGGTATAACCAGTCTTGGTTCTACCTCGTTCTTCTGGCGCTCCAACATCTAACACGGCCAGTTTGATCGTAGGTCACTCATATACACCATGAGATGTTCTCACAACGTAGCCCAACGAACCTGTCCATCTTTCGCGACACTTGTTGCTCTCACCTTCCCTTTAGGCCAGCAGTTACGGGGATTACGATGACGACGACATCTCCTACTTTGATCGGTTTCGTTGGTTCAAACCACTTAGTACGTTTGGTCAGAGTAGGAAGGTACTCTTGCACCCATGGCTTCCAGAAGACAAAAGCATACATCTGCGAAACAAGCCAATTTCGCCGAATCGTTGCTACATAGTCGTTAAATGGCGCAGGTGGCTTCGACCCATTTGAAGGTCCAAAGAGTATATGATTCGGAGTAATCGCTTCACAGTTGTCATCACTGACTGGAACGTAGGTTAACGGTCTACAGTTTAGGACGTATTCAACCTCCGCCAGTATATTTCGGAGAACTTCATCCGTGAGATTCCAGGGTAACGAGATTTGAGTGAGGACCTTCTTCACAGATTGAACCAATCTCTCCCAGCTACCGCCCATGTGTGGAGACAGTGGTGGTATAAATGTCCATTTGGTATCGGCACTAGTAAACTCCTTGGCGATTTTATTTTGGTCCATACTCTGAAGCATTTCGCTGAGCTCTTTACTTGCTCCCTTGAAGTTCGTTCCTTGATCGCTGAATATCTCAATCGGAATACCTCGCCGGGCGATGAAGTTGCGAATAGCCATTATACACGAGTCGGCGGTAAGCGTGTGGGCCACTTCGATGTGAACTGCGCGAACAGTCAGACAGGTGATTAAAACACCCCGTCTTTTTTCAGCGCGTCTTCCAACAGTAACGGTAATTGGTCCAAAGTAATCAATACCCACATACGAGAAGGGTCGAGAATATTGGAGGTTGCGGTTGAGTCCGTTGATTCTTGCACTGCTGGCATTTCTTAAGCTCTTCCTTAAGCGCTGCTCGTAGTCGTGAAATGTGATACTTCTGTCGCAGCTCGTTGACAACTATCTCGTGATGACAGTGATGATACCTGGTGTGTACCTCTCGGATTACAAGTGATGTGATTTGATGGTTTCTTGGCAGAATGCCTGGTCGTTTCACATCCGATTGGCAAAGTGCTTTGCAAGCGTGGATTCTGCCTTAGGACTCGGTTTTCATCAATATACGGTGAGAGTTTGTAAAGAGGGCTGCTCTTTTTTATGCGTCGTTGATTCGCTTCAATGGCGGCTAACTCATCGGGGTATGCGTCCTGTTGTGCTTGACGATATAAGTAGTTTTGAGCCCGGTCAATATCACGTTGATTTATGGGTCCCGTCTGAAACAGCCTGTCTGCCGCTTTAGCCTTGTTAACATACCTCAAAATCCAAGCTGTAGTCCGAACTAGCCGTATCCAATCTGAATAGTGCTCTGGATGTAGTATTTGCCCTCGACGCGTTTCCTCTTCAGAGCGCATTTTGGTGTGGTGACATGAATGGTTTACCTTGATCTCCTCTGAAGTATTTTTTCCGAGATATAGGTCTTCGAATTTTGGCCAATTCTCTTGTCTTTCTTGCAGGAACGCTGGTCCGTTCAGCCACCGACTGGTGGTTCTCTCGTCGGTTACATTGGATTATGATGGAATCCATTTCCATTCTAAAATTTCAGTCGTTTCCAGAATTTCGCTGATGCGAAATGCGACGAATTGACTATACTTCCGGTGATCAGACCGAATCCAGCAAAGTACGTTTTTTGAGTCGGTCCAGAAGACGCGCTCGTTGACCTTAATCGAGTGTTCCTTTAAAATACAGTTAGCCAGCCTTGTCCCAAGAACGGCGGCTTGTAGCTCCATTCGCGGTATAGATAGCTGCTTCATAGGCGCTACACGGGTTTTAGCGGCTACCAGGGCAAAGTCGATTTGGCTTCCATTCACGACTCGGAAGTACGCAACTGCAGCATAGCTACTCTCGCTCGCATTGACAAACGTATTCAGTTCAACCTCACTGGAATCTCCGACGAACGTCATCCTTAGGTAGCACCTCGGTAACTGGACAGTTTCTATACTCGGAAGAACTTTCAGCCAAGTAAGCCATTTCTATAACTCCGCGTCGCTAATACCGTCGTCCCAGTTTACACTTGATCGCCACACGTCTTGTAGTATAATTTTCACGTAGATGAAGACGTTCGCGAGTAGTTCCAGGGGGTCAAAAATTGTCATCAGTGTACGAAGTAGTTCTCGCTTCGTTGGACGTCTACCTCTGGACAGCAAATCCTTTTGAGCGTTCACCTTTATTTTGTACGTAAATTTGTCGGTGGATGTGCACCACCACATACCCAGTACCTTCTAAACCTCAGATTCTGCTCCGATGTTCAAATTAACCTCGTCCTTGGCGTTCTCTTCCATAGCGGGCTGATAACGGCCCTTGAGTTGGACATCCAGTTTCGTATTTCGAATCCAGCTCTTGAGTGAATCTCTTTGACCTCCTTTGCTAGTTGGATTGCTTCATCTTCGGCTTCAACGCTGTCCAGGAAATCATCGACGTAATGGCTTTGGGTGATAGCGACCGCTGCTCTAGGGAATTTTCCACCGAATTGTCCAGCGTTCAGATTTTTAACGTACTGAGCACTACTGGGAGAGCCTGTGGCACCGAATATCATCACAGTCATCACATATTCATCCGCTTCTCGTGATGGCTCTTTGCGCCAGAGAAACCGCTGAGAGTGCTGATCGGCTTAACGGATCAAGACCTGGTGGAACATCTCACGAATGTCCCCGCAAATGGCAACATTTCTTTCCCGAAATCTAGCAAGCACTGACTTAAATGATGTCGGTTGGTCGGGTCCTTTAAGTAGGAAAGAGCTTAGAGAAACTTCGTGCGATTGCGCTATAGCATCTCATACTATTCTCACCTTCCCTGGTGTTTTATAGCGCATCATTCTTTTCTCAATGTACACTAATCGTCGCATGGCCATCTCCCGGCTGTCAGGTAGTTGGATGTCATCGAACCGCCAGAGAAAACCTGTCTCAAAGCGATTTTGCTTACGCTTAGTTGTAAGATGAAGTAGATCCTGAGCACGTTGATCATCAAGGGAAACGAGAACGTTTTGCGGTTGTAGATCATTATCAGCTTTGCTATCACAGTCGCACATGTGAATGCTGTGGTGAGCTACAGGATTAGTAGCAGCAACTGACGAACTTGCACCATGGGGGCCATATACGACCCATCCTAAACGAGTCTTTGAAGCAAACGGCTGGTTATTAGGTCCCTCAATAGATTTCGTGGCAAATCCGAGCCTCATGTTGTCAAGCCCAATTAGAATCCGGGGTCGGACTGCGTCATAGGACGTCGCTGGAATATTCTTCAAATGTGGATACAATTTTATCATCTCGTCCATCATCAATGACTGCGTCGGTAGCTCGAGAGATTCCACAGTTCGAACGTTGTTTAAACAGAACTTTTTTTCCTGATTACCAATCCCAGATATGTTAACATCGAGCTGTTTAGAGTTATCTTCAAAACGGGGGTGTTAGCTGTCCACTTCAAGCATACAGGGTGGGGTACACTGTCAAGATGAAGCTTATCGGCAACTTGCCGGTCGATCAACGTCAGCGACGATCCGTCATCGAGAAACGCGTATGTATGCACTGATGCGTTCTTTCCATGAAGTACGACTGGAACGTAGCGATATAGAACAGTTGGCTTACTGACCTGGTTATGGTAGTGTACGACGTCCGATATATGCGGCTCTGGTTTCGTAAGATGTGACAGTTTCGCTAGATTGTGCAGCAGTTTATGCTGCTTGAAGCTACATCCATTAATCCGACAATATGTCTTCGATCGACAACCACGATTGGAATATGGCTTGAGACATTTGTGACAAAGTCGATATTCCTTTACCATCGCCCATCTGGAGCTGTAACTTAACTCTGGAAACGCGTGGCAGTCTGCAACTGTCCGACAATCTCGGGAGCATACGCAGCACTTATTACCTTTGGTTTGTAAGGTGCCATGACTCGGTTTGTGTGTGCGAATTCTATTGTCAGTGCTTGTAGCGGGGTTTTGAGGTTTGTGGTCTTCTGGATATTCCTCAGTCTGTGTGTGTAGATAACCTCTGTCTCTTGAGTGGCATGAGCTGGTGTTTGCTGATGACATGTTGGAATCGTCACACAATTTGCTGCATCAGCGATTTGATACAGCCACTCATTGAAGTCTGACAGTCGAATGGTCGGAGGCAGCTTCTCGACGAGTTCTTGGAGCAGCCTCTATTGTGGCACAGAGATTTTGCACGGCTAGAGAGAGCTTCACAATGCTTTCTCACCTTCCTTCCTTCGGCGAGGGCGTAGAATGAATATTCTGCAACATAGAATGGATAACAAGCTCCGGCCGGCCGTACAGCATCTTCAACGTAGATGGGTGCATCCAGATGTTTTTAGCGCTTACAGGATCCTTTACAATCAGATGAGCTTTTGGGCACATTTTCAGGATCAGAGGACTCGAATGACACCGTGGTGGAGGCTTCTTTGTTTGATTGCAGCGATGATGCTGCGGTTTATCTAAATTAACTTCTAAAAGGCCTCGGCCGCACTCATTCTGCACGGAAATCATCCTAACCCAGGAACCATGGATTGTAAACTTGGTGGTTTGTGGACTTGGGATACTTGAATACGTACCGCACAATACGAAATACAATGGTAAGATCAGAACTTGTATATTAGCGAATCGTACTTAGGAAGTACTAATCACAACGACCCAGACATAACCGTTACTAGACTGGAAACTCTACTGCCTGGCATCGGCATATCTTGGCCACGATCATGTGGGCCCTCTCCCTGGCGACAACTTAGAGAGGGTGGTGCTGGAAGCTGGAAGGCTAAAAACTGGCCACATCATAGGGTGCGACGCTAACGCTCATCATACGGTATGGAACAGTACCGACATCAACCATAAAGGTGAGTCAGTTTTTGATTATATTACAAGAACTCGTACTAACCTCATTGTTTGCAACATTGGCAATGAGCCTGCTTTTATAACAAGAAACCGACAGGAAATGCTCGATATCACTCTTGTCTTAGACTCACTCATTCTCAGACCACAGACTCTCAGACTCAGTTTTTCAGACCAATTCAGCCTGAGTGATGCTCCTCTCAGTCAACCAGCATTCCGGAATTATCGGAAAATTTATTGGCCAAAATAGAAAGAAAACTACTCTCCTCTGAACTCTTAAGTCCTCAATGTAACACCAACGAGCTTGACAGGAAAGTCAAGGATTTTACCCTGGCTCTCAATCAGGCAATGGCTGTTTGCTGCCTTCTAGAGACACGAAAAAGGCGTACTGGTGGCCATCAGCATTTTTCAACCAAGCAAAAGGCACAAGAAATATGACAGACTGGACTCATATAGGGAATCGATCAAAATATATTAAAAGGAAATGAGAAGGCATAGCGATAATCCTGGAGGTCATTGTGTGACAATATAACAGAAACTTGTGTGGCATCGCGGTTAGGAATCCCTTAATAAAGCAAACAAAACTTTATTAGGGCTACTCCGACATATTTGGAGCAGAGGTAAGGATTTCCAAGACTTAACCAGATCCTTGGAAATAAGATGGGTGCAGATGAGCCCTTAATGGAGCAACGGCAGTGCTCACATCTCCGAACGGGTTACTGGCTTCGATCTAATCGACCCACGTTCTGCCGACCATGGAAAAGATCTATTGTTACGAAGCAACAACAAGCCTCGGATACGGACGGATCTACTGTTGAAAACCCCTGATAATGAAATAACAAAAACGGGCGTCGGATCTGTACATGGAATGTTAGATTCCTTTATAGATCACATGCAGCCGAACAAGTAGAGGAGGTCCTGGACTGCTGCAAAGCAGATATTATCACCATTTAAGAAATGCGATGGAATGGACTGAACAAAGGGAAGATGAAAAATTGTGACATCTACTACGGCGATTGTTATCGACTGCTAAAGCAACGCCTATTTGGATACGGATTTGTTGTTAGAAGCAGACTTGATGAGCTGATGGTAGCCATATCCAAGCTTAAGTACAACAAAGCTGCTGGAGTGGACGACCTAACTGTCGAACTATTCAAAGCGGACGAAAGTTTAGTTTAGTTTATTTCATATTTAGAGCTTATACTTAAGATACAAAGTAATCTTATGAATTGTAAAGCTTATACAAGGTTGTGACAATATTAAATAAAAGTAACAATAAATATAATGAAATAAAATAAAATAAATAGCATACGTGCGAATCTTAAATTTGGTATATGTAGATACATGTTAGTATGCGAAGAAAAAAATAGATACATATTAAACAATTCAATTTTTGAAATATAAGGAAGGAAATGAGAGAAAAAAGAAAAGAAAATAACAGAAAAAAAATGAAGGACCAGATACGACATTGCTATGAAAAACAGAACCAGCGAGATAGGAAAAGTTGCAATTCTTTTTTAAATTTTCCGATATCACTGATTTCTCTTAAAAAAAGCGGTAGTGAATTCCATAGTCGAATAGCAGCGATGAAAAACTATCTTTCCGACGTTAAACAAGAAAAACGCGGAAGTGTTAAACAAGCTGATCTAGTTATTGTCGGAAACTGGAATTTTTCATATAGGTACGATGGTTGACGTGTTTTTAAGATATTAGATACAAATGTTAATGTACGAAACTTAATGAAATTGTCAAAAGTCATCCCAAGAAGGTTTTTAGACAGATGTGAAACATGGTCATACTTGCGCAAGGTGTACACATTGTCGAATAATGTGTGTGAGTACAGGAATGGCTAACGATTTTGCTGTCCATAGTGTTCGGAGAATACCATAGGTCTTACCCACGGTATAGTTTATGTGGTCGTTCCATGTCAAAGTTCTGTTGAACACGATCCCTAAATTTTTAGCTGAAGACACCATCTTCAAGGCTACGTTGCCTAAATGGATAGGCGGGAAGTACGACAGGTCCAACACTTTTTTGGAAATCACCAAGCATTTGCATTTATGTGGATTTAGAGTTAAACCATTCCTAACCGACCAGCTCCGAATGCGCTCAAGGTCCTGGTTAATATTTCGGGCACAATTTTCAATCAAAACAAGAGGACAACTCTGATAGATTTGAACGTCGTCTCCATAAATGTGTATCGATGAGTGTAGTATTTTATTTGGAACCTCGTTAATGTACAGCGTGAAAAGAAGTGGGCACAAAATTTACCCTTGGGGAACCCCTCGAGTCAAGGAGAGGAAATCTGTTAACACGTTATCTATAGATACAGCCTGTTTTCTATTACTAAGGTACGACGAAATAAGATTCGTTGCAAACCGAGAAAAGTTGAATGAAGCTCGTAGTTTTTTGCAGAGTACTGTTGTTACCGCCGAATTCTCCGTTCAACGCCCGTATCACGGAAGAGTGCCCGACCACTAAGGAGAGTGGTCGTAGGTTAAGATGTTAAAATGGGCGCCACGCGATTGCTCTTCCGTCTTACTACCCGCATCCAGAATTGCGACTAAATGGGGGATTCGCGCTCCGACAGGACAAAACAGAATAATGAAATAAAAAAACAAAAACGGAGGAGGAAAAAAATAAGAACAAATCGGTTTCTACAAACGTTACAATTTTTAATGACTTCTTAAATATAAATTTACAATATCTCTTAAAACTAGCTTAGGTCTCAGTTATTTAGTTTTAAATCCATTAATCTTAACCTTTTATAATCCAATGCAATTCAAAACAAAATATACATGATTTAACTAGCATGATAATAAAAAAACAAAAAAAGGGATTACTCGGATACGAAACTCGGAATCGAACTCGCCTCCTCTGCTTTCCACGTCGCGTCGAGGTCAAACGCCAACGAAGTCAATTATTATCTTTATGATCTACTCAAAACCCGATTAACATGGGAACAAAAACCAACTATACCGAAAGATTTTATTGTACATAAATCGTAAACGAATAAAAGTACTTATTTCAATAGCTTGAATACTTGCAACTTATATTCTTCTCCCCGAGAAAACATCAAATTCTGGATCTTTAGCCACTTCTTCCAGCCTGGTTTCGTCTTTTTCCAAAATGTTGCGCTAGCACTACTTCAAATTATACCACCGCACACTCAAAAAAAAAACAATCTCCAGCCACCATAAATGTATATAGCACAATTTATTTGGGACTAATCGGTAAACTACGAGTGTGTGATAGTTTCAATTCAATTTGTTTTTTTTTCTTTCACTTCATTGCATTTTTTTTTTGGGTATTAATTCACTTTTGGTATCTCAAATTTAATTTCAGGTACTCTATTTTTCTTTTCTTTTTTTTTCCCCCGAGAACTTCTAGTTTTCTTTCCGGCACTATCTAGCTTCCTATTCTCTTTTTTTTTTAAATTTCTCGATAAATTCTTCTGGAAGCTATTATCATTCACTAGCTAGTTAATTTTTCTTTCTTTTCTTTTGTTTGTCCTATTTTTTCCCGTATTTGTTTTCTCTTACACTACTAACTATTTTTCACCGGACTACCGAACTGCTTGCTTGACTCCTTCCAACTGACTCTCACTTTCAATAGCAGCCTTCCCATTTTCCCACGCCCTACCAGTCGCCTGTTTTCACCAAACTCGTACCACCTACCATGATCCGTTTTTTTTTCGTGTTCAACTGGTTCATCAGATCAGACCACATCTCCTGATTTCTACATCCGCTAATCCTTACCGAAGGAATATCATACGATACCATGACGTCGGATCGCGCAATGTGGAAACTAGAGCAATTGAAACGGAAAAAAAAAAATGTTCCTACACGGAGATTCGAACCTGGGAACCGAGAATTGCTTGCCGCGTTGGTAACCCACTGACCCAAGTTATTGCTGCCGTCGATGGTGCCAAGATATGAACAGGTGCTAGTGATGGTTGGAAGAATATTCTTAATTACCAGCGAACGAAAACCTGCTCACTACAACCCATAATACTGCTATAGGTCTAGATGGAATCTCTAAGATTTATTAAAATAATTCTTTTACATGTGATTGATTCGCTTACTTATATTTATAACTGTTGCCTAATTAAATCCTGCTTTCCCTCCGCCTGGAAACTTGCAAAAGTAATCCCTATTCCGAATGGTCGTGGTAAAGGAGGAAAAGGCTTGGGAAAGGGTGGTGCTAAACGTCATCGTAAAGTGTTGCGTGACAATATCCAGGGTATAACAAAGCCTGCCATTCGTCGTTTAGCTCGTCGTGGTGGTGTAAAACGTATTTCAGGCTTAATTTACGAAGAAACCCGTGGTGTTTTAAAAGTGTTTTTGGAGAATGTCATCCGTGATGCTGTTACATATACTGAACACGCTAAATGAAAGACAGTTTCATTGTGTGACTTTAGTGCAGTGTTTGTTGAGTGAAATATAACTTTGGTCAGTGGGTCTCCCCCCTTCCTTTCAAAGGTTTTCGTTTCTTGCGGTACAAATCGGTGTTATTAAGTAAGGTCTTCCCGGTTTGTAAATAATTTCAAATCTTTGGCATGCCATACCCCTCCCTTCTTCCCATTTCTTCTAGCCAACTCGTAAGTCCAAGGTGAAACTCGTTTTACTACCTCAAAGGGTCCTACAAACTTCGGAGCTAGCTTTGCAGAGAAATACCTGGCAGCATCAGAGAGGACGAAATTTTTCCTCAAAACTAAATCTTTTGGGAAAAACCTTATATCGCGGCGCCGCAAATTGTAGCGGTTGGCAGATCTCTGAGCCGAGCTTTCTATTCTACCCTTTATATCCTCTACTATTTGACCTAACGCCTTCGACCCAGCCTGTATATCTACCGACCTATCTGCGATAAAACCTTCTGCGGGAGGAGGAGATCCATCTCCATTGATCTGCATTTCCCTCCCAAACAGAACAAAATATGGAGTCATTTTTAGAACCTCATGCGTTGCATTTCTTATGGCGCAAGCCACTTTCGGGAGGAGAATATCCCAATTTCGGTGATTATCAGAAATATACGCACGAAGTTTCGTTTTCAGGGTCTGATTATACCGTTCGGCAGGATTGGCTTGTGGGTGGTAAAATGCTGTGAAGTTAATGGTTACGCCGTAGGCATCCGCTAGTTCAGATATTTCGTTGCTTGTGAACTGTGCCCCATTGTCGCAGACGATCCACTTAGGCACACTGTATGGTTTACCGTGTCGAAGGCTTTGGAAAAGTCCAAAAGAGTCAAGAAGGTGACATTGTCTGCAACTAGCCTAGATCTTATGTCCTCTACCACTCTAGTTAGAGCGGTAGTACAATTGTGCATGGAACGAAAGCCAGATTGAAATTGATCCAATAACTTATATCGGCACAGATATACACTTAGTTGTTTTTGCATAAGACGTTCACAGACTTTAGAGAGAAAAGGCAAAATTGATATAGGCCTGAACTCATCGATAGCCCCATTTTTGGGAATTGGTAGAATTTTTGCCATTTTCCATTGATGAGGAAATATTCCTGTAACGAGTACTGTATTCATAAGGTGCGTGATATAAGGCAATAAGTAAGGAAGAATGGCTTTAACAAAAATTGGATGGACTTCATCAGCACCAACTGCATTCGATTTAATGGGGAGAAAACTTTCAAGAACATCCAAGTTATTAACCTCGATGAACTCAAAAGGCGTATCTGTGGAGTGCACCGTACTGAAAGCGTGATAACTTTGTTCAGATACGACCTTAGAGAGGGGGAGAGAAACAAATTTGCGGTTGAGATCACCACCATTTACGGTATGTGTACCAATCCCTAACTCTCTTAATATTTTCCAGAGCTTTCGTCCATCTGATTTTGCCTCTAAACGGCTAGAAAAGAACCGTAGTTTGGCCTGCCTAATTTTGAGAACGACCTTGTTCCTAAGAGATTTGTAGGAATTATGTGGTATCTCAATCCGAAAGTGTTTCCAATTCTGATAGGCCCGATCACGTTGATCTATGAGTTTTTGTAATTCGGCTGAGAACCAGGGTTGTGATACATTAATTACCTTTCGTATTTTAATTGGAACGTGGTGATTAAAGAGGGTTGTTCGCTTGTAACTTCTTGCGAAACCGGAGAAAATTAACTTTAATTTAAGTTTATCACAATTACAGCTAGTAAAAAAAGGAAAACTGTCTTGTACTTGGACGTTATAAAAAGTGAAGTTTATTGAACTTAAATATTAGATTATAAATGTCACAGCTGTCAAAAATCGTGATGAAATTTCCCCTGTGGGGCATTGATATCGATATTGCCAATCTTCTCGATGGTGACGTCATGAGAGCCAACAAGGGTGTTGATGTTAGTGTTGAGAAAATCTACTTGCTCGTCTGGTGTAGGCATACAATAAATGGAGTTCCACGGTACTTGACACAATTCTCGTTCAACAGCCGCACTGTGTACATTTCTAAAGTCCCTATACTGATACCTTGATTGCACCGGACCATTGTTAATAAAGAAATTGTACGTAAGGAATATGAGATCATGTTTGGAGAAGCCCGGTGCGGAAAGTTGATTATAAAAAAGTGTTTTTTTTCATATCTGTCACAAAAAACACATCTAGTAAAGTACTTGATGACCGGGTAAAGTGAGTGGGGTTGATTTTGTTAACGGGGTGTAAATCAAATGAACACATAAGATCTGTTAGTCGCTCATCAACCAATAGATTACAATTGAGATCACCGCAGACAATTACATTGGTTGAGCTAATGGAGATTCCATCAAACAACTCAGATAAGGGTGTCAAATTTATATTTGAGTTAGGTCTATAAACAGTACCTATAAGAAGACTATTCAAACCGCATTTAATAAATAGGTATTCAATAGCGGAATCAATGGGCGATGAATATTTCCATCTACAAGGAATTCCGTCTCGGACGTACATTGCAACACCACCACCCATAGAACGATTATACCTATCTGTGTGAAAAAGTTTGTAGCCTTCTATAGAGTACATTTGATCGTTAATTTGATCATTATTAATTGGCGAAAACCAGGTCTCAGATACACAGATTACATCTACTTTGGATTGCTCACAAATATATCTAAATTCGTCAATTTTTGGTGACAAACTTTGTGCATTTATATGCGATATGGTGAAGCCAACTCTATGGGAGCGAAAAATGTTTATCATCGCACGCAATATTCCATCACTACCACCAACCAGGAAATCCACTACTAGGTTACGTGACTGCATTTTGTTTGTGAGGCTTATTGCGAGAAAGTGACACAGAATGAAGTTGAAAACAAGCCATTTTCTTATTTTTCATAGCAAAGACAGAATTAAAGAGAAAAAAGGAAGAGTGTAAAAGTAAATACAGAAAAAAAAAATTTAAGAATTTTTGGTAGGAAAAAAGAGATAGATAAAGAAAAAGAAATAAATAAATAAATATAAAATAAAAAATTAAATTAAAGAAAAGTGGCAACCCTGCTCAATTGTCTCAATTGGGTTTCTTCTCCTTCTACTTCCTAAACTTCCGCGTCAGCAATAGCATTCAAAATCTCTTCGTTCTCCATAGCTAAACTCGGGCCATCGGCACTTTGCTTTGTAAACACTAAACCAGAGCGTGTGAAAACAGAGCGCAGGAGTTTACGGCGTTTGAGGCAGACAGCTTGTTGAAGAAGATAGCGATTATGTGGAGTAAGACTTTCATGCATATATATATTAATGTTATTGCCTGACGAGATATCAACATCTTGGAGACACAGCTGTTTCTTCTCTTGTTTGCAGTGAAGAGCTATGTGCTTAAAAACGGTGTTTCTCTCATAGGAAGAGCCAAATTTAATTATAATAGGTGAGGCTTTGGTTTCGTGTTCGTTTTGTTTTTGAGAACGGAAAATCGCCTTTAATGTCAGGACCCTACAGTCGATGGTATGACAGAGATGATTGAAAATTGATTTTAGGTTCTCGGCAGGTAGGTGGGGAACACCAAAAATCACGGCATCAGCTGCTAACTCTCTCCTCTCGTAAGCGTCGCAGCGTTTTTGTAATTTGGTAATTTTTTCTTTTGTTGTTTGTGATTCAACATAGTGTGTTGCTACAATTTTTTCAACTCGGTTTTGCAGATCAGAGAGCGATTTGTTTACCTTTTCAACGTGGGCTTCTAAGTTGTCTTCGATGAGAGCAATACGCTGAAGAAGATCGCTTCGGAGATCGTTAATTTCGGCGGAAATACGATTAACAATATTCTCAGCCAAGTCACTTAATCGCTTCTCCAATTCTAATTCGGCAATGATATTTGACGTTGCTATGGAGCTGGCGCCGGCATTGACTCTTTTCCAGGCTGTTGTAGAGTTGGACGTAGGTGTCGAATGTGACTCTTTGGCTATGATCGTAGTGGAAGCCGATCGTGTTTTTCCCGCCATTATGACTTGTAAAATTTAAGAGAAAAGTGAAAAACTACTTTAAAAGCACTAAAGTTTAATTTTAATTTTGCTTATTTGTGTTCTATTAAAGAAAAGATCACTGGTGTGAAGAAATTATGGTCAAAAAGAACGTCAGATTTTTGAATGTTTTACGAGCGCGGTTGTTAACACGTCTATACAGAGTTCATAGAAGTCATAGTATGCCCTATGAATGGAAACCTCAGCGTTGTTTGTCCGATCCTATAGAAAGGATACTCACTGAACTGCGCCAACTACAGGGGCATCAGTTAACGCCATTCGTCAACAACCTGATTGGTCCGAATCAGTGTGGCTCTAGGCCAGGAACATCCACCATCGACCAAATATAAACACTGCGGCAGTTCTTGGAGAAAACCCATGAGCTCCAATTCGATATACACCACATATTCATCGATTTTAAGGCCGCGTATGACATGCGATTTCTTTAACATCATCCTTGAAATAATTGCAAAAGACTCACGCGCCGATACATGACGCACAATCTTTCAAAATCCAATTACTCGCATACGCTAATGATATTGACATAATCGAAAGAAAGCAGCGTAATGCTAGTGACACTTTCGCGAGTATTGAGACGGAAGCTGTGAAGATCGAACGATTGAACAGTCAACGAGGGCAAGACCAAGTATAATGTACGCTGTCAACGAGAAAGAACATCCAATACCGAAGTTACGGACAGCACGTCACCCTTGACAGACATAACTTTGAGATCGTTAAGGACTTTGTCTACCTAGCGTCCACTATCAATTCAGACAACACCACCAGTGCTGAGATCAAACGAAGAATAACTCTTGCCAATCGGTGCTTATTTGAGCTAAGAAGGTAATTGACTAGCAAAGACAATACTAATCGCAGTCCAATCCTATGGCGCGTTGGCATGGATGAGGGTACTCTTAGCTACTTTGAGAGGAAAATTCTTCGGGTGATTTTCGGTAGCGTCGTTGGTGAGTGGTGGAGGAGATACAATGACGAACTGTACGGGCATCATCGACTTAGTAACATCGACTTAGTCCGAAGAGTGAAGGTCTAACGATTGAGGTGGTTGGGCTATGTAGAATGGATGGACACCAATGTACCAGTGTGAAAAATCTTCGAATCCGCCCCCAAAGGTTAGCGATGTAAAGGAAACCCGCGGCTTAGGTGAAAGGGGACCTCAACCAACTTAGCGTGTGAAACTGGAGGCAGCTGGCTAAAGACGGAGCTCCCTGAATACGCTTATTGGTTCTTGCCCAGGTCCACCCCGACTGTAGCGCCACCTTAAGTAAGTAAGCAAGGTCCATTCAAATGTCTTTTCACTGACCCTAATTTTCCCCGGCCAAAGCCTTGCCAACAAATTTTTATTCGTTTTCTATTTTGGATCACTTGTGAACCATTTATACTGCAACGCTTTTCCATTTCTTCCAATGGCAACCCTGTTATGATGGTGGTGTGGAAATTAGACCAAACACTTAACCCAGTCCTATAGCGTAGTTGTGCAGCTATGTACCTCCCTTTATGAATCACTACTCAATCCCTCCCGTCGAAAAAGGTCCGAATTTATGAGATTTTGATGAGCATGTGAGATGAATAGTTGATTCAGCTATCGAATATCCATAAACTGCTGCATCATAGTGTGGGAGTGTGTGTATTGTCATTCCGGCCATAGCCGATTTTGAGCAAGGGATAAGAGTGTCATTCTGCTCGTATGAAATCTAATGAAATGTCGCTTTTTATTCGAAGGATAGAAGCAACAGAACAACAACATCGTGGTGAACTTTTGTCACCCGCTTGCTATGGAGTTCGCCTTCTACTGTACCACACGAGCATTACACTCCATAGTTGTGGCAACTTTGTGGCACCAAATGTGGTATGAATTCGACTCGCCAGATATCGGCAGATGCAGATATGAATTCAAAGCGTTTATTAAACATTATTCGTGAATGTTTCATACCGCAAATGTTTTGAATAGCAAAATGTTAGAAAATCTGATGCTGGAAGAGTGAAGAAGAAGCTGTTGTGTGTTTCTTTTTTCTTTTTCATTTGAAAGACAACGATTGGTTTGAGGAAACTACAGTAACTACTCGTAACAATGAGACACTTTAGAAGGTATTTACAAAAATATTGCAGTTTCCTATGGGCACGAAGTATGTTATTTCAATATTCCTAGACTACCAACATGAATTACAAAAACTGTAACTAGGAAAGGGTTTTACTTAGTGACATTGCTAATTAAATTCAAAAAATATTGTCAATGTCACTTCAAAAACTTCAAAAACTGTTAACAATGAACAATGTTTCATATCAAAACCGCGTTCAATTAACAAAAATTTTAAAATACAATTAAGCAAGGTATGACAACAAAACTTGTACTTGCTTGTGGTCGTGTTCAAAAAACAAGGCCTTTCCTCTTTAAAAAAGAACCGGCAACGCGTACAACGGCTTCAGAAGCATCTTCAGAGGCATCAGCTCATCCAGCTCGAGGAGTATTCATCCGCTCAGGTAGAAACGTTCGCTCTCAGACTGATTACAAGTTTCGTGACTTCATCACTGGCAGGGAAGTACTGTGGCTTTTAAGACACACTCACATGTAAAGGGTCTTCCAATAGGAATTTTGACAGTTTATAGCGGCCATATTGTTGCAGCTACATCTGTCAAATTGGCTGTCGTTTATTCAGTCTATTTTGCCACGTCCAAATGATAAAATTGTTTTATCAAAATGGCCTCTACCGCGAGCATCGATCTTGTCAAGTTGTAGAGGTTGAGTAGGGTCAATGAATCTCGAGAAGAAATTCTCCAGACGAGTCCTGAAACCAAAGGATGCTCCCCCCACACCCACCCAACCGCTCCTTTTTCACCTGGCCTACATCAAGGTGTCATACGACCCGTGCCGAAGAACAACCTAGCATCTCCAAAAATAGCTCAGTCACGAACGGAGTATCCGGATACCTGGTGACCTCCGGATCATCTAGCCTTATCTGTATACAATGGATCTCCGTACAGATGGACCACCTTTTCTCCGCTACTCGTGGGACCACATTATAGATAACTCATCAAACAAAATAAAACCCGAGGCCGGTACTCCTTTAATACCGGGCGGTAGAACGGTGACTGCACCGACTACCGGCAAGGCTCCTGCATTGTCGAGAGGAGGCAAAACTGTGGCAGGCCATGGTGCACCATCCTCTAAAGGCAAGCGCAACGAGCCTAAAAATAAATCTTCAGGGAGTGTTAAGACTGTGGCAAGCCATGGTCCTATCAATTCCTATACCCCCAGCAGCAGCAAATTTGTGGCAGGCCACGGACTTGTCGCTGCTACCAAAACTCCTCTCCCCAAGGAGGAATCTGAAGCCGAAATGCTTCACGCATCATCAAAACCTTCGGATCCACTCCGGAAATCGAGAGCAGTGCGGACATAAAGTGCAAGATTGAGTGGGCTAAAAATATCCCAAAAGACGGATTACCCACTGCTTCCATTTCTCCCAAAACACCAAAAGACTCCTCCAAGCGCCAGAGATCGTTGTAGGAAAACGTGCCGGTTCCCAAGAGGCTCAAGCTCACAGCACCAAAACCGCTGGGCCATCCAACAGCCCATCTCTGAGGTTTTTAAGCGAAGTCCTAAAGGACGCAATAATAATTGCGGTAATAGGAACGGTGGCAGCTGGTCAAGCTGTAGCTTTCGAGAAACTTCTTGGCCATCATGCGAGAAAATCCCGGACAACCTCCCATCACAAGTGACGCTGTCTGGCACCAAGGCTACGTCAAGCTTTTCGCATGTGCCAATCAGAGATCCCTTGATCTCTTCACTAAGGCCATAGATGGTTTGGGAGAGATTTGGCCAGGTGCAAAACTCGAGGTCGTGTCTAAGGAGGACATCCCTAGTAGACCTCGCACTTGAACCTGGATCCCAGCTGAACCCTCCTCCACAGAAAACATTCTGGAAATCATCGGACTCAGTAACCCGACCCTTCGTACTCATGACTGGAAAGTAGCAAAACTGGAGGAACTAAGAGGTTCTTATAGATGCGCGTTGATCGTGACCAATAAGAAATCCCTTAACCTTCTGGCACAGATGAAAGGCATGATTCGGTTCGGATTCGAGTCAATACATCTAAGGACAACACCAAACACAACCTCAGATCTTGGAGCGTCGATATCCTTTCCAGAAATTGATAGCGACGACTCCAATCTATCCGAGGTGACAATTAAGCCGTCGGTCTACTCTTCTGACACATAGTGTCTGATTTTTAACGTAAGCCACATGTCATGTAGACTTATGTTAAGGGGATGCCCATACATCCGTGGGGCAAGGATACGCCTTGCCATCGCTCTGCCGCCTTCCTGAGATACCAAATCGGAACTGTGTTGCCATCACAAGTTCCACCCTTAGTATGACTCGAGGCCCACCTAAAACCTCTTACTGCTCTTAGGGTCGCAGCACCCAGTACTTATTTCAACTCTACATTGGGTCAACCAAAGGAAGACCCTTCCTGCGATTTTGGGTTTAAACCACAGCCACCATGACGCTCCCACAAAGGGGCCTACCTCTTCAAGCCAGGCCTGGACCGAGATCCGGGGGGCTCCTGACACCCATAGTACCGTGATTTAAATCCTGGTAGGAACTACCGGTGGTCCAGCGGCCAACAAGACCTATGATCGGCAACTTGTGACTGATGAAATTGTAGTAACCTTCGGTAGCGTCATCTGAAGATGTTTACGATAAGACCAGTACTTTGCTCTGCCCCCGTTCATTATTAGACAACGTCATTGATGGGCAAAGCCTTGATAATTGGGCGGGGGCCCGGAGGACCTCAACAGCACCGTGGTGGAGGCTACTCTGGAAAACCATAGCAATGATACGGTTTCTCCAGATTAATCTCCATCACTCGAAAAAGGCTTCGGCCGCTCTCATTCTGCGTCTTTCAAAAAACGCAGAAGACATTATCCTAATCCAGGAACCATGGATTGTAGAAGGCGTGGTTCGTGGACTTAGGACACCCGTATATACAAAAGACAAAGGTAAGATCAGAGCGTGTATATTAGTGAAACGTAGCCTTAGTATATTTTTACTTCCTAATCTCAGCGACCCCGACTTAACCGTTGCCAGACTAGAGACTACCAAAGGCTCCTACTGGCTGGAATTTGCTTACCTTGGCCACGATCATGTGGACCCTCTCCCTGGTGATAACCTAGAAAGGGTGGTACTGGAAGCTGGAAGACAAAAAACTATTCTAATCATCATCGAGTTGGTGGCGGTGTTTTCTCAGATAAGCTAAATCTGAGCCTCTCTTTCCGTCTTCCAAATCACTGTAGCTTATTCCAGGCTACTTGGAGCGAAGAAAAACGTGATATCTGCAAAAGATATCCGCATCTTTTCGAATAGTCAGGCCGATATCAAGTCCCTGGACTCGGTCTCATTAAACTCTAAAACCGCCCTTGAATGCCGATCATCTCTTATGGAGATGGCAGAGCAGTTCGATTTACAACTTACGGCTGGGTGCCGGGCCACAGAGACACTCCAGGGAGCTGTAGGGCCGATAAACTCGCCAACATTGGAACCACCCTACTTAATCTAACACGTACCAATCGCTACGTGCAAATTAATATTAAAGCTGGATGCGAACGAAAGAACAGACCTTAGGTGCACTGTTGGGTCGGCTGTTGATCGACGAATATAAACGTAAAGAGTCTCCTACGAGAGCCTCCTAAGAGGATCGTAGATCCACGTGACATCACAATGGGCCAATAGGCCTAAGTGTGTTAGTATTTCCAACAGCCACTCTTACCTACCTACCTACCTTTCCAGAATGGGTGTTCTGTTCGGGCAACGTTCCGCGCGCTTCGCCTATTTTACGGTCGTCATAATCGTCCTAGCTAGAGGACTATTCGCAGTGTGGTGGATAAATTTAAGCCGACTGGTTCAGTAAACGATAAACCAAAACCCGTACGTTGACGAAACTCAAGATCTGCCGAAAACATAGCCGCTGTTCGTGTGAGTGTGCAAGAGAATCCGAGAGAGTCGATTTCGCGTCGTTCACAAGAACTCGGACTTTCGTAGACTACAATTTAGCGAATTTTGCGTCGTGACTTGGGCGCCCACCCGTACAGAATTCAACTGACCCAGTAGCTGGAGCTCTGTAGCATCGAAAAATCATCTTCAATGATGCGGCCCATTTCTTGATGAATGGGTACGTCAACAAACAAAATTGTCGAATTTGGGACGATACCAATCCACATGTGATCCAAGAGCGTCCAATGCATCCCGAAAAAGTTACTGTTGGTGTGGATTTTAGGCTGGCCGTGTCACTGGTCCATATTTCTTTGAGAAGGGCATTAGCCAGGCCATCACCGTCAACGGCGAGCGCTATAGGTTGATGATTACCAACCAACCAATTGGAAATTTTGCACGAGCGATTCGAGAGCATGGTCAGGCATGGAGATCGTGCATGGAGATTTGACCCCGTTAGACTTTTTCTTGTGGAGTTTTCTGAAGTCGCAGGTCTATGCGAATAAGCCACCAACCACAACGGCCCTCAAAGGCAACATAACCCATGCCACCGCTCAAATGTGTGCGCCAGAGTTATGCAAAATTGGACATTGCGGAAGCGCGCCACCCAGAGAACGATGCTATATTCCATACATAATGGCATCGCGATAGGCCTTCCAAACGAATGAAAAATTTCGATGATATCTCACACACATTGTTTTATTTAAATTTAAAGATAGGAAGCGCTTAATGAAAGATCCTTTAACACTATAAATGCGAAAGTAACTCTGTCTGTCTGTTACCTTTTTACGACTAAACCGCTGAATCGATTTTCTTGAAATTTGATATGAAGAAAGCTTGAGCCCTAAGGAAGTACATAGGCTACGTTAAAGAAAAAATAAAAAATCAAGAAGTGAATATAGTTCAACGTATTCATACTTCAAAATGGCAGTCGGCAGCCGACGTTGCTGAGATGAACGAAGTACGTAGGTATTATACAATTTGCGCTTTCTACCCTCTTGATTTGTGAATAATTCACGATACCTGCACGTCGTCATCATATGCCGTCCTGATTCGTAACCCTCACATGTAAACACATGTAGAAGGTGATGGTCGATGAATTATTAGTAGCACAAGCCACTGTTGACACTCGTAGACATGATATACAAGGTGGCGCAAACGTTTTCACTCGATGTTCTTTGGCTGTAACTTTTCTTTATGAATGAAAAACTTTGGTCTTGCTTTTGGATTATGTTTATTTGATGTCTAACATTTTGTTCCATTAAGTCGAGAAAATGATATCAACTATGAGGCCGTCGCCAAAATTAATGTCCATTCTGGCCCAATTTGTGGCGTTTTCCATCACTCTTGCCAGAACTTCCGACGATAGGTAATCGCATTCTTGACGGATATTTTCTTTGCTGGCTTCAAGAGTCTGAAGCTTGCTGACATAGACTCGTGACTTCAAAAGACCCCACAATAAGAAGTCTGGAACGGCTAAATCAGGCAGTCTTGCCGGCCAGTGCAAATCGCCAAAACGAGAGATTAGGCGACCCGGAAATGCTGCCCTCAGAATTTTGATTGTGGCTCGTGCAGTATGCGCCGTTGCTCCATCCTGTTGGAACCATATATTCTCCAGCCCCAGTTTAACCAATTGAGGAAGGAGAAACTCGTTGAACATGGCTCTGTAGAGCTCTTCCTCTGTTGTAGTCGTGTGGCCCGCGACGTTTTCGAAATAATAACGCCCGATGACGCCTCCAGCGTAATCAGCACACCATGCAGTAACTTAGAGCAGGTGTAATGGCTCCTCGGTTACACGCGGATTTTCGGTCCCCCAGAGGCGATAATTTTGCTTATTCACGTATCCACAGAGATTGAAATGGGCCTCGTCGGTCATGATGATTTTCGATGAAAAGTTGTCTCCCCCGTTGTCGAGATTCAGGATGCTTGAGCAACAACTAACAGCTGATGCACTCACTGTCTGCACTTTGTAAATGAAAATCTTACAGTCTTTCACCAAAATTCTCTGTGGTTTGGTTTCACATTGTCTTTTCGATACTCCGGACTCATCTGCGACATCTTCAAACAGAGCTGCGATATTCTCAGCAGAACAGCTGCTCCGGGGTCGGCCAGACCTGGCAGCATCTCGTGTTGGCCCATACTCTTCTAGGCAAGCGGGTAAACGTCATAATGTTTGCCCAGTTGGTGACGGGCGAGCAGGAAATCTACGAATAAATTCACGCCGCGCAAATACCAACGACGAATTATTTCAAAAAAAAATCGTAACAATCATTCCGCATTCTTTAGGAATATAGCGTGTCATGCCTTGTTGACGCGGAGTTTGTATCTTTTTACTTCACAAATGTCAAAGTAGAATCGACATTTGCCGCCATTTGCAAAACTTATAGCATCTTCCGATAGGGTGATGACTTTGCGCCATCTAGTATGTATTGTAATAGCAAGAGTTTTCCGTAAAGGAAACATATACGGAGAAGCGTTATGTTTTATGTATTCTATACTTTGGCAGAAGCGTGGCTTACCGCATGTCCATATTTAATTTTAGTTAAAAGGCAAGTTGAGACCCAATCAAATTGATAATGTCATCAGCACACTGATATATTTATATAACTAATGACAAGGCACTACACAACATGTAAAAATGTCTAGCAATCCTCAATCTCCCTGCAAGAAAGATGGGAAATGCACTACAACGTAGGCTTCCCAAAGAGATCGTACACAATGAAAACGGATATTCTCTGTACGGACGAAGACCACCAGAGGACGGAGGTCGGATGGCATTAATAAACCTTCGAAGCGGCAGTTACGTTAGCGTCGATAATAGTTGGATGGTCACCTATTCCCCTATTTTTTCAAAATTGTTTAGTGCCCATATGAATTTGGAGGCTTGAAGTTCAGTGCTCGTTATAAAATATGAATATCTGTAAATACATTAACAAAGGCAGTGGCCCCACTTCAGAAACAAAAACCTCACAAATCTCATAGATGCAATACACACATATCAGTCCGGCCGTATTGTCTAACACACCTCCAGTCGTAATGGGTACGTACATGGCGGAGCAAACCCTGAGAGTCCTTGCTGTGAATGTTAATTCACTGATTAGGTTCGAACGAAGAGCCGCGCTATTTAAGCTGCTTAAAGACGAAGCCCCTGATGTGATTTTGGTTAGCGAAACTGAGCTTTCCAAAAGACACAAAATGAGCCACAGAATATATAAAATAGTACGGAGATACCGACCCAACTCCATTCAGTGAGGAGGCGTTGCGATCTTCGTACGAAATGGAATACGTTTTAAAAGAGTATACAGTCGTGTAGTACGAAGGTTCCAGGTGCTAGAAGCATGCATCGTATGTATCCCACTCCGTAGTGGAAAGCGGTTGTACATGGTGTCTGTCTATGTACCTAAGGCTACTCAATCCACTTTATTCATCTCAGAGCTCGAGACACTTTTTCGATTCCTGAGGCTGGAATTGGAAGACAACTATTTTATTATCGGCGGAGATTTCAACGCCAAGCATAGAGATTGGGGAAATAATACACCAACTACTAGAGGGAACCTACTATTCAATTGGTGGGGTCAGCACAGTATAATGCATCGACTCGGCCTTAAGGCAGCGGATAGTCCGTCGTTTCCTAGACACGGGTCCTATTTAGATCTCCTGCTGTTCGACACACGAATATACCTGACATGCACAAACCAACAAACCATAAACTGTCTACGCACTTTCGTGTATGAAAGTGATCATTGCGGTCTCAGTACCGAAATAACTGTTCTCAACGGAACTGCGGAATTGGATGAGTTTGTTGAAAGGCATTCTTACAACTATAGTAGGGTGCGTTGGACACACTTCTCCAGAACACTGACGGTCTACCAATGTCCAACAGAAATCTGTCAAACGAGGAGATTGACAGGTATCTAAAACTAATGGACGAGACAATCAAACGAACAATGGACAAAACGATACCTCGGTATCAAAACACTGACGATGAAGACTTATTCCGCAACGCAACCATTGACGCACTAAACGATATAAAAGTAGGCTGCTGTCAAGACTAAAAACCTCGTACAGTCAGTTTACTGACAAGCATAACCCGGAGACTATGACGCTGAAGTCGTCGATTAAAAACCTCCAAGCATTAATAAAGCAAAATTGTAGAGCATCTGTAGGTTTGTATTGGAACAGTAAAATTCGGGCTGTAAACACCAGAAACCCGAATATGTTCCCGAAAATAAATAAAATATTTCAGAGGAAAACGGACGGACAACGAGAACATACTTATAGCAGGAGGCATCGATCCAAATGAGGCTGTTGATGATGACAACTTCTTAGTGATCGAGGATCCACATTAGAAAGTTGAGGACATAGGGGCGACTTTCCAGGAAGTATACAAGGACACTGATATCATTGGCCCTAATTATGACCTGGACAATCGCGTCTTGGTGCACGACTTCTGCATTCGAAATGAAGTAGAGAACTGGCGATCCGAGGGCTCTGGGTTCACCCGATTCAGCGACGAAAATATGGCAAATTGATCATTACCAGAGAGGGTGCCCTATACCGTTCATTTCGAAGGAAGAACTCCGTGAGATCTTCGACACAATCAGGGCTAAGAAATCAGTGGGGACCGATCGTATTCCGAACATCGTGCTTCGACATCTTCCCCTAGAAGCGGTGGACATTTATTTATCCAGAGCATTGGAAAACTGCGGTGGTATCCCATCCCCAAAAGAGATAAAGATACTTCCAATCCGGCGAATCTCCGATCCATCAGTCTCCTTCCAAACATCAGTAAGGTTTTCGATTGTCCCCTTCAAAGTAATCCCCATCGACTGCAACACACTTATGCCAGCGCTTGATTCAATCCTCGAAACATTTTTTATATTCGGTTTTCGGTATGTCCATCAGTGCTTCCTGCGATTTTTCCATTACTTCCTCTCGGCTGCTGAAACGAGTTCCCCGTAGTGGTTTTTTAACTCAATCGAACAGAAAGAAGTCATAAGGAGCCAAATCAGGTGAATTCGGTTTCTGTTGGATGGTATTTGTTGCATTTTTCGTCAACAAATTACGAATAACGATGGCACTGTACGATGGTGCAAAATCCACGAGTTTTCTGGTCTCTTTCGGCGAATTGTTTCACGCAAACGTCTCATAACGCCCAAATAATACTCTTTGTTTACTGTGTGGCCTTCTGGCAAAAATTCATGATGCACTACACCGCTGTAGTCCATGAAAACCGTGAGCATTGCCTTCTTTTTTGACTGAAAACGACGTGGTTTGTTTGGTCTCGGCTCATTTGGCGAACGCCATTCACTGATGTCTGGATTGCGTGTCGTACTCATAAACCCACGTCTCGTCTCCAGTAATGATCCTTTTGATGAAAATGGGATCGGATTCAGCCTCGCAAATCATCTCTTTTGCGACGTCAACACGGTCTCTTTTTGGCATGAAATTGAGGTCTTTTGGCACCAACTTTGCTTCTACACGACGGAAACTCTAATCATTAACCAAAATGTTTTGGACGGATTCATAGGCAATGTTCAAGTCCTCCGCTACCTCTCGATGTCGATGGTATGCCACTGCGTTGAACATCTTCATTTCCAACATTCGCGCACTATTAAATCCGTTTTTTACGCAAAAATTAATACAAGCTCGTTGTTTCAAATTTAAATCCATTTCTAAAATTCTAAAAAATCGCCAACACACACATGAATAGATGTACTCTTGGCTACGTAACTTTTGCAAATGTCAAGCTATGACGCTAAGATTTAGAGGGAATGTCAACAACAGATGTACAAACTTAACAAAAAAACAGAACTCAAATCGGAACAATGGGAGCGCCAGACGGTGAACTTTTGAACTTTTGATCAAGGTGGTAGTTCCGGATAATCAATTCGGTTTCAGTTCATGATGTTATTCATGTCTGCATCTAAACTGGTATCTGATATCCAATGGAACAAAGGCAAGAACCAGTGGCACTGGTGCCTGCCTGATTGACTTCGATACCGTATGGTTAGAAGGACTATTTTTCAAGCAGGACAGGTTGGGTATTAGTAAACCACTGCTGTATACTCTTTTTGATATGCTCTAAAGTAGACAGTTCATCGTGAAGGATGGCGATGTGACTTCTGCTGACAGTCTGCAACAAGGTGCGGTAAATTTGCGATCCTATTCAACATTTACACGAGTGATCTGATAGGTTCACGTCACCATACCATAGCGTACGTAGACGACTTAATCGCGTACAGATCAGGTCCAAAGATCGAGGTCATAAATACGCTCTTGCAACGTGCCTTCGATAAGCGATATTGCGTTGACTGGAAGTTGAAAATCAACTTTCAGAAGTCGGAAACCATTCTGTTTAGGACGCCTTTGTCTGGCTGGGGCCTCTAGGGATACCAGAAAGAATTGGCGAAAGTTTTCTATCGTCGGACAACATGAACAACCACTTGCTTGTCGAAATGTAGTCAGATACCTTGGGATCTGGCTAGATCAATTTCTGTATTTTAACAATCATATAGAGGTTGCTCTGGCCAGAGCCAAAGGTGCTTTACAAAGAGACTGTTTTATAACATGGCCCTTATCAGGCCTATGCTTGTATATATTTGAATGTCCCGTGTGGTTCAAGGTGAGACCAAGTTTATTGGAAAAGATTCGGGTATTTGAGAGGCTTGTCTTCGTTTGTATCGAGCACCAGAATCTGAGTACATATAATTCTATCCTAATGAGGTCTTGTACATCAGGGCGAACGTAATAAGAGTGGACAATTTCGTCATTACGTTGACTCGAAGGCACGTTGCAAGGGCAATGACTTCATCGAATAACCTGATCTCCGAGGCTTACTACCCCAATTACATGTATCATGAGAGAGTACGCTTTGACGGCTTTGTTCCTCCAGAACCGTTCCTTTACCTTGATATGAAAGGTCTGATCCAGGACAGATTAGCGGTGCCGCTAATCTTCCAAGTCGCTCGAACAGCTGCGTACAGGCGACTCAACTACGACAGAGACGTCGCACATGACAGTGCGGAGCGTCTTCGGTTCAGTAGGGCGGTAGGAAGTCGCGACAAGAGGGATGTTGCTCATCAGCACCAACAATTTTAGTGACTTGTTAGAGGAGAGGAAACTTCTTCGTCGAATTCCTCTAGTACAAGATAGCTTCACTCAGAAGCAAAGTCAGTTAGCGTATTTCTTTAGTCATGGCCGGCTTATTTTAAAGTTTAAATAAATGAAAAATAAATAAATTGTAACCGCACGAAACGCCGAAAGACATATTTTTAGGTTTAACATAGAGTGCCCGCATGGGGCCAGTTAGTCCAGTAAAATAATTTCCGTGACCCAAAAACAACACTGCCTGCATTTTTTTTAACCTTGTTCAAGATACGATTTTTCCAAAACTCTTCCATATGTTGAGGTGTCGAAATATTATGATGATGCGAGGACCAACCTCTTCTAGAATCAAAAAAAGACCAGTAAATATTAACATTTAGACAGTCATGTGAGGTAAAAGGGTTATCAAGTAGAAAAGGGTAATCATTTGGATATAGCACTAAAGAAGGCCTTACGGTGCAGGTGAGAGAACATTTTGCAATTCTAATAGCGGCATGTGGGCTTTCAAAACACCAGCAAATGTGGGAAGTGTACAAAATTGGCATGGCGCAAGATATACTGAATAGATTTCAAGACTTTTGACCATGAAATGTAATATATTTAAGTTGAACAAATGAGCTCTTTGTTCCGTGTCTTAGATATAGAAAAAATATTTTATAAAAGAAACGCTAAGTTTAAAAACGTTATAAAATTTATTGAGTCCAACTGCTCACTCTGAATACTTCTTCCCAAGCGTTTCTTTTATAACATCTTTTTTCTATATCTAAGACACGGAACAAAGACCTCATTTGTTCAACTTAAATATATTACATTTCATGGTCCTTCGAATCTTTTTTGGATTAAGTAAATAATCCGGGTGTGTGTAAAATAAACTATAAACTTAACCTAACAATTTTCTGTTAAAACTACATACTTTTAGATACGCTTAATTAACATTTTAATAAAGTACATTTGGTGAGTTTTTGATAGTGCAAATCGGTTTTCTCGCGCCGCGTAATAAATTGTTGAAGAAACAGGTGAAAATCCGCGCATTTCCAAGTTCATCGTTGGAATTATACTCCGTTTAACCATCGTTGGATTCTTCAGTAAAACACCGTTGGAATCATCGTTCACCGCTGCAATACGGTAATGTGCAGTAAGTGCAGCTGAACAAAGAACAAAAGGATCAACGGCAACAGTGAACTACTGAAAAATTAAAAAAGTTAAATGGGCATATTAAACGCAAACGTAAGTTGAAATACATACCCATCCATTTTTTTTTCTTCACTGCTTCATCATGTCATCGGAACTGAGAGTACAAAGGAGCTTGCTGAAACAAATCATCAAAGACATCGAGAATTTTGCGAAACGTTCTATGAAGGAGAGAACGAAGAATTATATCAACAACAGAATTGCAATATTAGAGGAAAATTTTAAAACCAGTACCCAGCAACACTTCAATGGACTTTCAGCTGCAGAAACGGTAAATTCAGAGGAGCTGGAAGACATTTATGAGAAGGTGCGAGAAAGGTACTTGGAATACAAAACTTCTTTGCTTGATAGTTTGGACAAAACACAAGAACCGGTAAGTGCTACTTTAAGTACTAGTGATAAGCAACGTTTAAGTCTACCAAAAATAAATATACCCACTTTTACGGGAGAGTATCAAAATTGGAGATCTTTCTATGACCTTTTCGATGCTCTTATTAATACAAACGCGGCGTTAACTGATGTTGAAAAACTTCACTATTTAAAGTCAAGTGTAGGGGGCGAAGCGGAAAGATTAATTCAACATCTGGCCATCGACAATAGTAACTATAAGCCAGCGTGGGACATTCTCACAGCACGGTACGACCACAAGCATTTCATTGTCAATGCGCAATTAAATACCTTTCTCGGTCAGGACTCACTGACTACGGAAACTTCTGTTGGCTTAAAAAAGTTATTGGACACTTCGGTAGAATGTCGTCATGCTTTAAAGAATCTCGGTATCCCAGTAGAAAATTGGGATACTATCGTAATTTTATACTCACCAAGAAGCTACCAATTCTTACCCAGCAATTATGGGAAGAGAAACTAGGTTCTACAAAGGAACTGCCGAATTTCGAATTGTTAAAGATTTTCTAGAAAGTAGGTTCAGGACGTTGGAAGCCGTTGGTTGCCAACAAGTTGCAGATAGCAGCAAGCTAAGTCGCGTACCATCAGCGAAAGCGAAAGCTCTTCACATTAAGCCAACACCGAAAGCACAGTTCAGCTGTAAGATTTGCCAAAAAGGGGCACATGCTATACGAACGTGCAATCGATTCCTAAAAATGGATATTAACTCTCGCAGGAATTTATTAAAGAGAATAGGAGCGTGCGAAAATTGTTTGGCATATAGCCACGGCACTCAGCAATGCCCTAGCAGAGTTCGATGCTACTTTTGTCAGCAGCCGCACCACTCCCTTCTACATTTTACCCCTCCTTCAAATACCCCACACAATTTACACACCCCAAACATACTACACCACACAACACAACCAGCGCACAACACACTTAACTCCCATCAACATTCAAGAAACCCTTCACAATCACATTTGTCAACTAACGCTGAACCTTATGAACCCGCGACGCAAGTAAACAATTTCCTCGCGACACAAAAAACGCAGCCAGAAGTTTTGTTAGCGACCACTTTAGTGCGAGTCAAGACATCTTCGAATAGGGAAATCGTGCTACGAGGCTTAGTAGATCCGGGATCTGAGGCTTCTTTCATTTCAAAAAAGGCAGCAAAACATTTGGGTTTCAAGGCTAGGGCAATTTCCGTCGAGGTTTCAGGGTTAGGGAAGGTCAGCAGTGGCGCCTGTCATGGCTACGTAGAGCTAACACTTGGAGCTTTGCATTCGGGCTACAGGACAAATACCCGTGCTCTAATTTTCGAGTCGCTGACTGGCCTTCTTCCGGCCCACAAACTGAGACCGGAAGGGTGAAGCCACATTCAAGGTTTACTTCTGGCCGACCCAACATTCAACACGCCGGGGGAAGTCGATCTCCTGTTGGGCGCTGACGTTTATGCGGAAATCATTCTCCCAGAAGTTTCTCGCGGTGCAGAACCAATGTCTCCTATAGCGCAAAACACGATGCTGGGATGGATTTTAATAGGCAAAGTCCACCAACCGAAGCGAAACATTCACAACTTTCACCAAGTTATCGATGTCGACCAACGATTTTGGGAAATCGAAGAAGTACCTCATACTACACAACACACAGCTGAAGACATAGAGTGCGAGAATCTCTTCCAGGCAACAACGAAGAGGTTACAAGATGGACGATACGAAGTGTCATTACCATTCAAGGGAGAGAACAGGCCTGCGCTTGGATCCTCGAAGAAAGGCGCCTTGCGTAGGCTTGTTCAACTGGAACGACGGTTCAAACTGACCACCACACTCCGGGACGAATACACAAAATGCATCAAGGAGTATTTAGAGCTCGGACACATGGAAGAGGTTGACGTTAACACGGACAAAGTTCTCAGGACACAACAACATTTCTTCTTACCACACCACGCCGTTTTCAAGGAGTCCAGCACGACAACGAAGCTCAGGGTAGTATTCGATGCGGCAGCCAAAGCGTCAGACGGAACTTCGCTAAATCAGCATCTGATGACGGGTCCAAAGAAGCAGATAGATTTGATGGATATTGTCCTTCGGTGGAGGAGACATAAATACACATTCACCGCGGACATTGAAAAGATGTACCGACAAATCCGTGTCTGCTCTGAGGACTCTTATTACCAGATGATTCTATGACGGAACTGCGACTCCGAACTCATTAAGGTCTATCGCCTTAAAACCGTCACATTCGGCACAACATGTGCACCTTATCTGGCTATTCGAGCACTCAACCAACTTGCGGAAGATGAAAAGCTGAAATTTCCTCTAGGAGCACGCCTTGTAAAGGAAGATATGTATGTGGATGACCTCTTTGCTGGAGCTGACAGCATACAAGATGCAGTAGAGCGACTTCATCAAGTCAACCGCTTGCTTCTCACGGGAGGCTTCACCTTGTGGAAATGGGCTAGCAATTCAAGGGAAATTTTACGCGAAATACCACTAGAACACAGGGAATTAAGTTTTGTCATACCTGTTAACTCAGATCCATCGGTCAGCAACATAAAGGCGTTAGGAATCAGATGGTTTCCAATCGAAGATACGCTTTCGTTTGAGGACATCCCATCGGATTTGGCGGACCCAACTAAAAGGAACGTTCTTTCCACTATTGCCAAGCTGTTCGATCCACTTGGATGGATTTCGCCCGCCATCATAAAGGAAAACATTTTAATGCAGCAACTCTGGCAGCGCGGTTTGGATTGGGACGATCCGATTCCCCTCGAGCTGAAAAAGGACTGGATGGCCTTCCGGGAAGAACTGTCGCAACTCCAAAAGATTCGCATCCCGCGGTGGATTCACACAAGCGAGAGGCACAAAGGACTTGAGCTGCACGGATTTAGCAATGCGTCCGAGAAAGCCTATGGTGCAGCAGTGTACCTCAGGGTTCTCCACGATCAACACACGGTACACTCGCACCTGCTTTTATCGAAGACCAGAGTAGCGCCAGTGAAAACGCAGACACTTCCACGACTCGAACTCTGTGGTGCCGTAATGTTGGCCACTCTCTTAGATTACGCAGCAGGAGTCTTAGAGCTACGAAAGGTAAAACAATACGCCTGGACTGACTCGAAAATAACCCTCGCATGGATTGCCGCTTCCCCACCGAGATGGGCCACATTCGTTAGCCATAGGGTGGCGGAGATACAGCGTTTGGTCAAGCCGGAGAGTTGGAAGTATATCCCAAGTCATTTGAATCCAGCCGACTTAGCTTCAAGGGGAGTAATGGCTTCGGGCTTATTATCGAGCACCCTCTGGTGGTATGGTCCTGAATTCCTTCGCCAATCCTGGGAATTCCAATACCCGGACCAGCCGACGAACCTAGAGACGGAGGAGGAGAAACGTCATGTGAAAACCCACACAGCCACATACACACAAAATGACATAGCTACCTTTATTTTTCAGCAGTCTAATTTTAATAAGCTGGTTAACATATTAGCGTATTGTAGACGATTTATTCGTAATACACAAACTTTACCCAATTCCAGGAACTATAACCCACTCTCTCCATCAGAACTGCAGTCCACTACATTGGTGTTGGTCAAATTGGCACAAACGGACATGTTCACATCACAGAAAAAAGCCAACATACCGAAATCGCTCTGCCCCTTCTACGATTCAGACGGCATTCTGCGAGTAGGAGGAAGATTACAGCAGGCTGAACTGTCCTTCGACCAACGTCATCCCATCATCGTGCAGGGTGATCTTCATTTCACCAAGCTATTAATAGCCGATGCCCATTGGAGGACACTACATGGAGGCCTACACCAAATCACAGCTTTCCTAAGGAATAAATTTTGGTTAATTAAGTTTAAAAATTCGGTCAAAAGTATTATACATAGATGTACCATCTGTTTCAGAACACGGAACAAAGACCTCATTTGTTCAACTTAAATATATTACATTTCAACTTTAGTGCTGCATAAAATGGTTTTATCTACAACGAAGCTCTCATAACAGTGGAACACCAAGTACAAGTAACAATGATAACTGGAAAACATTCATCAGACCTTGGATTGAATCTAGAACCAAAAATAGCTTTGTTAATCGTACGCAACAAATTGGGAGTAGTGAAGGTGGTTTGTTCTGTTTAGATTCTCAGGGAGCAACTGGCATGACTTTTCTCTATCTGAAATTAACTACACTGCCCTTGCAGAAGACTTGCTTACTTGGTGGACATAGTGGTCTTAGTTCAAGACCAAGAGCCGAGATCGCAGAATCAATACGACTCAGAAATCAAGAATTCTACCTCCGGATTAGTGTGCACTTTGTGCAGAAGAAAAGCGGTCACTTATCTGAGAAATGTCATCATCATAAAAACCCAAACCACCTACAAGTACATTCCCATTCGAATTGCATGCACAAATTCAGATTAGGAAGCAACCAGAAGAATAAAATGGGATCCTTCAACTGCGGACAGTATCAAAAATACATTCTTCTTTTAAGGGGCAGTCACAGAGCCGCAAAACCACGATTCCTTACTAAATCGTTAGCCCCCTTTAGCCGGACAAAGCCCCATTTCATTTCATCCGGTTCTAAAGCGATTCATGCATTGTCCATCTATCTTGAATCATACGAGTACATGCTGAGTGGAAAAAGTTAAATTGCTTGATATACTCGTATGTATTCGTATTCATACATCATTGTGAAGCACTGTGTAAGGATGCAACCAGATGTCCATTTTTCAATGTCTTCCGTGGTGGTGGAAGGATTTTGATATTTCAACTTTTGCATTTCGTAGTAGCATTTGGAGAACCTCAATGATCAAAGTATCAAGAGCCCTTCCCACCAAGGATACAATCCAAGTATCGCTATACCGACTCCGAATCAGCTATCACCACAAAGCGGCTCATCCTCGGATCAAAGTATATTCTTCCATAACATCAAAATGTCATCACATATAGCAGTCACGAATACCAAAAGTCGACACTGTCACCACGTAAGAGTATGCACATACATATATAGATGGATAGGTGGTACCAGGGATGTGGTGCGTACGTAATTGATGTACTTGTGTCTTTCGCAAATGAATTCTCAAATACGACACTGTAAATTTATTGGCACTGTGTGTCTTCCCAGCCAAGCCCAGGAGATGGAATGTGTCGAAAACTCCAGGTAACAGTGGGTGTTTTTCCTTCCCTCACATGCTGTACTAGGTGTTTTGTTATTCTAATGTGAGACGTATCATACATACAACATCGACATGCTCCTCTTTAGACGCAACCCCCTTCCAATTAGGTGCAGGATCGCGGATTTGCTTTCGCGCAGGAAGGTATAGCGTAATAAGTTCCTACTTACGATGCCTTTAGCTATTTCTGCATGGCCTCCACCTGATGCACGAATACACAAATGCGGATTTACATATGGGAACACGCCTGAATGTAGATCTACGAGTATGGGTATAGGTACTCGTACTTATAGAAGGAAACCATTTGAAACTTTGAAGATGATACTCATCGCAGATTCGCACCCCATTAAATCGTCATGAACATAGGGAACGCCATTACGATTGTACAGATTGTGTATTCCACAAAGTAGCAGATTCTTCCATGCATGAATGCCACTCTGTGTAGGAGCTACATAACATACTTACTTACGAAGTCGACTTCTTCAGAACCTGTGAATCCAAATTTGCGGAATAGAAATCGCGACCGCGCCGCTTTCCGGCATTTTCTATTTGGCATTTGTAATTAGTGGCAAGTGTTGGCGCCGAACTGAAGTGAAGGAGTACAAGAATCCTACAAGTATACGAGTGTACGGGTATTCGTACGTGAGCCAAAGGGGTTTCTGGCTTACCATGTGGAAAGTGTTCCTGGGTTAAGAAATCATTTTGTCATTTAAATGCCGTCTCATTAAGCCAGAAATATTGATATACATCTTGGATTGTGGATCTATACGAGTACTCGTACTGAGACTTTGAATCTTTTGAAATATTTCCATTGAAATGACGGCCTAAGTAGGGTAATGGGTACGGTTAAATGCTTCCATTTGTGGTTGTTGTACAAGGTTTGAATAAATTTAGACGCACAGTTATGCCAGCATCCTTATGTTGTGGTAATGAATTTCTAAATTTAAAACACTTAACAGCAAAATATTTTGCCGTTATTTGAACTTGACTATGAGAGCAGTTGGAAAAATAGCAGTAGAGCGTTAGTAAGTAGTGTAAAATATTCCGTTGTTTAGTTATTTTAACACAATTTGTATAATATCCAAAACGATGCAGAATACCCAACACTTGCGACCATCTGTCCCGTCAAAGTCAGAATGACATTTTGGAGTGCATGTACTGACAAGAGTGTACCAATTTGGCACATCACACATAGATGGCAGCGGTGACGCATACACTGTGGGGACACACTAGCGCCCTGGTGGTGAAATTACAAACGATCCTTAAAATTGAAACGTAACTAACTTCAGAAAATTATTCAATACGTTTTCAAAAACTGATCCTTTTCTTCTTGGCTGATTCTTCCTGGTTTTCTTCTTGTGAACGTCTAGTATTAAGTAGCTGCAAGACCGCTACAACTGGTGACCCCGATTTTGAAACACTTGCGTATATACTGCGCCCTCTCATTAATTTATTTGCGAATATGGAAGATGCTGATACTGATCGTCAAGATTTTTCTCCACCGAATGCTAATTTGGAGAATTGTGACGTGCACCCAAACCAAGTGCAGATCGATCGTATCGATCGAGTCGATTTACCACCATTTTGGAATAAGAAAGTGCAGCTGTGGTTCACATCTATCGAATCACAGTTCCAGAGCAAAAGGATTTCAGCCGATTACCACGCAGTTATCGCCCGTCTTGATCAGGAAACTCTTTCGGTGGTGGAGCATATTATTACAAAACCACCAGAAAAAGACAAGTATTCAAAAATTAAAGAAGCCCTGATAAACCATTTTTCCATTTCACAGGAACGACAATTCAAAACTTTAGCGTCGGGTTTAGAATTGGGAGACAAGCGTCTATCCGAGCTTTTAGCTGAAATGTACCGGCTGGGTGGTAACTTATTAGATGCTACGTTCATAAGAACCCTATGGCTCGACCGCTTACCACAGAGTGTTCAAGTTGCCCTCACAACTGCTGACAGCTTAGAAAACAGCAACCTCGCACAGCTCGCCGATAAAATCATAGATATTCAACGTCACTTAAATATTGGACACATCATGACTGTTTCTCAGATCTCAGAAACCAGCGAACTTGGGAAACAAGTACAGGAGTTAGCAAGTAGGATGAAAAAGCTTTCACAAAAACTTGATCGCTTTATGGGCAACAGGAGACACTAGCCTCCACAACTGATAAAGAAGTTTGGTATTACCATCGCAGATTTGCCGATAAAGCCAACAAATGCACGAAACCATGTGCATGGCTAACAAACCAGGGAAACTCCAGCCACCACTAATAGATTCGACGTCTGTTGGTGGTGAGGCATGCCTTCGTCGACTCTTCGTTTTTGACCGCACATCAGTAATCAAATTTCTCGTCTATACCGGCGCGGATATTTCAATTATTCCACCCACTCGGTTAGACAAAACAAGAGTGGCTACACTATGGCTTTAGGCAGCCAATAACAGTACGATACATATGTACATATGGAGAACGAGCACTAACCCTAAACATCGGACTCCGTCGCCCCATCCGCTGGATTTTCTGCATTGCTGATGTACCATATCCAATCATAGGAGCTGACCTCCTGCACAAGCATGGTTTATTGGTTAATCTTAAAAATAGATATCTCTCGGACCCAATCACAGGTTTTAAAACAAAAGCTTCGATGGAACCTGCCCCAGTTACCTTTATCGCTTCAATCAACCTAACCACTAAACACTCCTTCATAGTCAAAGAATTTCCGGAATTGCTTGAAAATCCATCCAACCTCTCAGGAATGAAACATGCAGTTAGACACCACATTCTAACAACTGGACCACCTTGTGCACAACGAGTAAGACAATGTCTAAGAATAGCAAAAGCAGAATTCCAGTTTATGATGGAATTGGGGCATGTAAGACCATCTAACAGTCCTTGGGCCAGTCCACTTCATATGTCCAAGAAGAAAAACGGAGATTTTCGACAGATTGTGGTGACTGTCGTAGGCTTAACGCACAGACACTGCCGGATCGTTATCCCATTTTTTTTTTTTTATAATGAGCGCGCGCTCAAGGGGTTTGAGTACCCTTAAGGTGGTTGTACACAGCGCGGGCAAGGGAAATTTATTTAGGGAGGAAGAAAAGAGAGGTACCGATGTACATTGCTTTTAAATGTTTGCAAGTTATAACGACCAGGAAATACAGAGATCGGCAGGGCATTCCATAAGCGAGTTGTACGGCTTAGGAACGAATCACGATATTTTAGAGTACGTCCGAAAATGGGCTTGAGGGTATACTGATGAGCATTCATAGCGAGACGGGTGTTACGGTTGAAAGTTTGAATGGGCGGAATGCTACTGGCGATTTCAGTGGAGCACTGGTGGTGGAAATAGCGATAAAACAAAGTGAGACACGAGACATTTCGTCGGTGTTCGAGGGTGTCCATTGATTGACTGATATTAGTATCGTCAATAAGTTTTATCGCACGGTTTTGAATCCTATCTAGCAGGTGCAGAGATGTTTTAGGAGCACCTGACCAGATGTGGGAGTTGTACTCCAATTTTGGGCGGATGAATGCCTTATATATCGAGTCCAGATCAAAGGGGGTAAAATATTTCTTACATCGCTTGAGGAAACCTAGACATTTCGCAGCATTTTTGGCGACATCAAATATGTGGTCATTCCAACGTAAGCTGTCATTAACACACATACCGAGAATGGAAAGTTTTTCGGTTTCGACGATGCAAGTGTCATTCATAGATAATGGCTGGGTGTTTAAATTTCGCTTTAAAGACAGCAGACAGCATTGTGTTTTGGAAGCATTAAATTCCACTCTGTTGATAGTTCCCCAATTGGTTATGCTGTTGATATCGGAATTTAATGAGCTTAGCATACTCTGCCGTTCTCGTTCTACAGCCGAAGAGCAGGGAAGTGAATTCGGGAACGAATATGAAAAGCAGAGAGTACTGTCGTCAGCAAAGCGCTATATTGGATTAGAAGTAGCAGACAAGAGGTCGTTGATGTAAATTAAAAAGTGTCGGAGACAGAACAGAGCCCTGGGGCACACCAGCATTTATTTTGTGAATATCAGACTTGAAACCGTCCAAGACAACTTGAATTGAACGTTCCGAAAGGTAATTTCTCATCCATTGAAGAAGAGAGTCGTCGATCCCAAATGCACGCATTTTCGACAAAAGAGCCTGATGCCAAACTCTGTCAAATGCCTTAGAAATATCAAGTGCAACTATCTTGCTTTCGCCAGATTGATGTACGCTTTGGTTCCACTTTTCGGTGAGACATGCCATCAAATCACCAGTGGACCTGTTGCTACGAAAACCGTACTGCCGGTCATTGAGAAGTTTTCGTGTTTCGAGATATTTCATGAGCTGACGATTTATCAGTGTTTCCATGACCTTGGAAAGAAGGGACGTAAGTGCAATCGGTCTGTAGGAGGAGAGAGAAGATGATTCGCCTTTTTTAGGGACGGGCTGGACAAATGCTGTTTTCCATCTGCTCGGGAAGAGTCCTAAAGTGTAGGATTGATGGAAAAGCTTACGCAGTGGTTTTGCCAGCGAGGAAGAACACCTCTTCAGAAGAAGGGGAGATATACCATCTGGACCAGCGGATTTATGTATGTTGAGATCCTTAAGTACTCTTGCTACTACACGAGTGCGAAAGTAGATTCGTCCCATTGAAGATTCGACGCACTCAAGTGTAGGCGGAGACAAAGCACAAGCTGGGAGTGTTGAGCTGGCCGCAAAGTGTGCAGCAAGCAGATTGGCCTTATCCAAAGAGCTGACAGCTGGAATGTCATTGTAAATGAGCGTTGGGATGGAGGATGAGGCGGAATTTCTAATGTTTTTGACGAACGACCAACAATTTTTACTGCCTTTGGGACATTGCAGTATTTTTTGCCTCAGTTTTTGGTCGTATAGGAATTAAGAAAGAAAGGCGCTGCAGTCATTTCTGGCTCGTTTGATCTTTTTTCGGTTTTCCTCTGTCGAGTTGGTCTTGTAGGACCGAAAAAACATTTCTCTAACCCTGACGGCCTCTTTACAGCTCGAGTCATACCTTGAATTTTCTTTTGGTTTGATACTCTTCATCCGATGAGGAATAAAGGATCTCATTCCAAAGAGAATGGTGTCTGTAATCATATCAGCAGCGGCATCCACGTCGTTATCGAGGAAGCATAACGACCAGTTAAAATTCCTAAAGAAGCTGTTAAGTCCGCTCCAGTTGGCTTTCTCGTATTGCCATACGGTTCTTTTAGGAATTTTTTCTCTAACTGTGTGGTCGGTGTACGAGAAATTAGCTGATATGACACAATGGTCCGACGAGCCTAGAGGGGAGAGCACATCAATGGTGTACTTATCAGGGTGAGAAGTTAAAAACAAGTCCAGGGTGTTGGCGGTATGACTATCAACGTCTGGTATTCGCGTGGGCTCATTTACAAGCTGCGTTAGGTTGTTTTCCGCAGCGAAGATCTCAACACACCGTCCTTCGGGTGTTGTCTGTCCAGAATGTCGAAGCCACCCAGAATTGTGTATATTGAAGTCGCCCGTAATAACGATTTCAGTATGAGGATACAGGGATACAATTCTTTGAATGGAGTCAAACAGCGCATCAAACTTGTTAAAAGACGAATTGCAGTTTGGAGCTTCTGTAAATAAAGCAGTAGTGGATAACTTGCTTACGGAGATGGAATTTTAACCACATGAAGTTGAATTCCGGATCGGAACATGGATCACATTGTGGTGGAGTTTGGTAAGCTACATCACTAGGCACATAAATGGCGAGACCGCGGTGAGAGAAGAATAATGGCACTAGTTCGTAGCTAGGTGGCTTCAGATCAGAATGATCTGAGAGGTGTGGGCGGGGATCTACCTGTGTTTCACTAAGTGCCAAAGCAGCTGGTCTGTACTTACAGACGTGGACGTACGCAGAAAAGTGATTACTTTTTAGGCCGCGTATATTGGCTACGTCAACCCTGAATTCCCTAGTCATAATCACAGACAAACACAGAAAACACAAACACCGACGATACTAAGCAAGGCTGCGAAGTGGAAATTCTGACGTTGGTTACCGAATCAAATTGTTGTAGGTGTTATGCCCTTACAACAATATGAAACAGTGCACCAACAAAATTTTCACTCACAACCCCGCTATCCATCATATCTATCTTTATTACAAGATTACGTTACAATCGCCACACGTAAAACAGTTTTCTCTACAATAGATTTACGAAGGGCATTCCACCACATCCCTATTGCTGAAGAAGACATTCCAAAGACTGCAGTGATAACACCCTTCGGTCTTTTTGAAATCATCAGTATGCCATTCGGTCTGCCGCACAGTCTTTTCAGCGATTTATTAACGAAGTATTGTCTGGTCTTGATTTTGTCTTCGCTTATATTGATGATCTCCTGATTGCCTCCACTTCATCTGAAGCCCACGAGAAACAGCTTCGCCTAGTCTTTCAGAGACTTAACCGCTTTGGACTATGTATCAACGCGCATAAGTGTGTCTTTGAAGCAACTAGCGTGAACTTTTTGGGTTACAATATCTCCGCACAAGGTTCATTGCCAATGGCAAATCGTGATCTAGCTATTATGGATTTTGCAAAACCCAAAACGATCCTGGAATTAAGGCGATTCATCGGTTCAGTCAACTTTTACAGACGACATATGAAAAACGCTGCTTTAACTGAGGCACCATTAAACGAGTTTCTGAAGAACTCTAAAAAGAATGATAAAAGGCCGGTGCCCTGGACTCCTGAAACCGACGAAGCATTTAAACTAGTCAAGAAGCAGATTGCTGAGGCTACACTACTGTCCCATCCATTACCAAATGCCAAACTCCGACTTACAACTGATGCATCCAGTACAGCACTTGGAGCAGTCCTTGAACAGGAATCTACCGGTATATGGGAACCACTAGGTTTTTTTTCAAAGAAGTTATCACCTTCACAGAAAAATTACAGCACATACGACAGAGAACTTACTGCAGTCTATGAAGCATCCGACCATGGATCGAATGCGGGGAATTTCACGTCAGGACAGACCACAAGCCATTGGTATTTGCCTTTAAACAACGTACAGATAAATCCTCACCCCGTCAAGCCAGACAACTTAATTGGATTAGTCAATTTACAACAGATCTTCAACACATAGCCGGTATTGAAAACAACGTCGCAGATGCATTATCCCGTATTGACGCTATCGAATTACCACAAGTTATCGACTTCCAAGAACTCGCCATAATGCAATCAACAGACCAAGAACTTCAAAACCTTTTAAAAACCAACAACACGTCATTGAAACTCCAAAAAATTACCTACGGCCCCACTCATCATGTTATCTACTGCGATGTTTCCAGCAATGATATCAGACCATTTGTTCCACAATCCCTGCGTCAAAGGATCTATGAAAACTTTCATAACTTGGCTCACCCTAGCGGACGTTCCACAATCAAAATAATATCTCAACGCTATGCATGGCCGTCATTGAATAAAGACATAACCCAGTGGGCTCGCAACTGCTTACCTTGCCAGCGTTCAAAAGTAGGACGACACGTTCACACATCACCAGCTACGTTTCCAGACCCCGATCAGCGATTTGACCAGATACACATAGATCTAGTGGGACCTATGACGGAGTCACACGGATTTAAATACTGCATGACAATGGTTGATCGCTTTACGAGGTGGCCGGAAGCACCCACTGGATAGCTAGATTTGGATGTCCTAAAATAATAACTACAGACCAGGGATCACAGTTTGAAAGCGCACTTTTTACATCACTTTCACGTTTAGTTGGTGGAAAACGCATTCGCACAGCCGCTTATCATCCCCAAGCAAATGGTATGGTAGAAAGATGGCATCGAACACTAAAAGCAGCAATTATGTGTCACCAAAATCCAATTTGGTTTAAGGAATTGTTACAAAGAAGATCTTAAGGCATCACCAGCCGAGTACCTATATGGAACAACTCTCAGGATTCCACGTGAGTTTTTCACACATGAATACCCTCCTGTAGATACAGAATTGTTTCTGGACGATTTCCGCACACACATGAGACGGATTAAGCCAGTTCCAGCTTCACATAAACATCGACAAAAAACATTTTGCTACAAAGATCGGTACTCTTGTACACACGTTTTCCTGAGGCTTGACACATCCAAACGCTCACTTCAACAACCTTACTCTGGACCACATCTGATAATCAAGCGAATCGATGACAGCAGACGACATGGATTTACAGCAAGCCAATACAAGTCCTAACAAAGATTTTTCCAAACAAGTAACAAAAGAACTAAAAACATATCAAAAGAAAGTTGACAGAAGAAATTAACTACTCGTACAAGTATTCAAGTACTTTATTGAGACTTAATATAAAAAAACATAACTAAAGGTTTACAAATTCTGTTTCGTTCTAATATAAAGCGGCTGTAAGTATGGCCTGCTTGCTCTATTACATTATACTACTAAATGCCACACGGCTGGATAACATGGATGAACTGCTCTTGCTCACGGAGCACTATATTGCTGTTACATTTGACAGTTGTCACTTAATCTAAATAAATATCTTACGACTACTACTTAAATCTAAGAGGGACACAAGAGTAAGAGTGAACAAATGCATACCAGTATGCTATTGCCATCCTCAACCAAGTGTCCCGAAACCTATGAACTTAACATCAGTCTTGTTATACGAGTATGTATGCATATATCACAGAGGTTATTTATTTATTTTTTTGTAAGCGTAAACAAATCAAAACATTCCAGAAAACGGAACGAAGTAGTTAATAAATAAAATTTATATTGATTACATATTAATTATAAAGCAATTCGAGATCGGCACACTTTTACGTGTAGGTTAGGAGAGTGAAACCGAGGACGAATTGTGCTGTAATGTAAGAATGAAATTAATTAGTAAAAAGAATGAAAGTTTTGTACTCTAAATCATGTCAATTATTTTATAACTATTTTGCATTTTATGATGATGTGAGAAGTGGTAACGAGAGTAGCAGCAATAAGGTACATTAATCAGTTAGCCTCGATTTTGGCCAGGAATGGCCTTTAAATAAAAGGATAGAGGTGTAACACCGGATGTCGCTTCGGGTTCCAAGGATGTGACGCTTACTGGTGAAGGATAGATTTCGTTTGACCAGCTAGTGTGGCCTTGGGAGAGGGGAATTTCCCGTATGAGATCGTTGTCAATGTTATTAAGATTGTTGGAGAATTTTATCATGAGTTGAACAACGTAATTAATAAACGGCGTGACATTAGTTTCATTGTAAATGAATAAGTTGGAGTGCCTTTTATTTCTTGATGTGAAGTTCTTACCAGAACAAAGTCGAAGAATCTTTCTTTCAAGAATTTCAAAGTCCCTAGCTATGGAAGGCGAGATATTGAACCATATCGGGAATGCGTAGGTCATTATGGGTCGGACGAGTGTTTTGTAAAGAAGGAGTTTTGTTCTTTTGTGTAAGAAGCTATTCTTTAGTAAGGGCATGAGCAAGTTGGATACTTTTCGTGCCTTTCCAAGAGTGGCTTTGGCATGTTTATTAAATTTAAACAGGTGATTGAACTGCACACCCAGGTATTTAATCTGAGTTTTATTCTGTATTATGCAGCCGTCTAATCGTAATGCTAGATCTCTGCTTTCTCTAAACGCGCCCTCAGCTCCTTTACCGCTGGCATTCCTGAAACAAATCACCTCGGATTTAGATTTATTAATGCTAATGCCCCAAGTTTTATAATAATCATTGATAATCCTAAGATGGTTTTCTAGGGAACGGCAAGCGGGGATGGGGAAGGCGTCGCTGGCGTAGACGATGGTGTCATCGGCATAAAGTAGCCCTGTTGTAGACAGGTTGTTATTATTGAGAGAGTGTGGGAAGTCGAAAAGGAATATATTATAGAGAGAGGGGCCAAGGATAGAGCCCTGTGGGACACCACTGTCACAGACGCTGTTCTGGGATTTAGTGCCTTGGATTTTAACGAAGAAGGATCTATTGGTAAGAAAGCTATCCAGAAGATAGATAATATGTTGAGGAAAGTTTAGCTGCGATATCTTAAAAAGGAGCCCGTCTCTCCAGATGCTATCGAAAGCTTTTTCGAGTGGTTGAGTGTGATGTCATTGTGGAATTTCAGGAGAGCATGCACAGTAGAGTGTCCTTTACGAAAGCCAAATTGGTGGTCTGGGATAAAATCGATGCGGTTATCCTCAGGGCAGAACACATTGTTGAGAATAATTCTTTCAAGGAGTTTGCCAACGTTTGAAAGGAGAGATATCGGTCTGAAATTACTTATTTCATGGTTGTTTCGCGTTTTTTGTATAGGAATAATTGTGGCTATCTTCCACGCAGTCGGGAAGTATCCTATATTAATGCAGTTATTGAGCAAAATTGTAAGGAAGTTTACCGCCCTAGATGATATTTTTTTCAGAACAAAATTGGTGATACCGTCCGGGCCAGCTGACTTCTTAGAGTTTAATTGGTTTAGAAGTGTTTGCACTTCCTCTTTGTTAGTGAAGAAAGGGGCAGTCGGTGAGAGGGCAGAGTTGTCTATTTCAAAATTGAGGATATGAGTAGGTTTGGAAAATCTAATCTGTTAAACTTGGTGTATGGTATTGTTTGTGACTGTGGGATTAAAGTCTGGGATTTTGTTTTTATAAATCTCTTTAAAATAATGTTCAAAGGCAGAAACTATACTATTTTCATTAGTAAAAGTCTCGCTGTTTACTGTCACTTTTTCACAATGGAACCTCTTTTTCTTTCCTATAATTCTAAAAACTTCCTTGAATGCCCCCGAATTAGGGGCAATTTTGGAAATTCTTCTTTGGAATTGTTTATTTAACCAGATCCTGACCTTGTCTTTTATTATTTTTTTTAGCAGCGAGATCCTTGATGATAATGCTAGGTAGGAATCGTTTACTCTATTAAGAGAGTTGTGAAATATTCTTTTCAACTGCTTTTGCCAAAGATGTTTTACTTTAAATAAGTGTTTTATATCATCCGGGAGGTTTTTATATTTTTTACAGGAGGGTATTTCCCTGGAGGTGTGCATCGCTACAGTTTGGTTAAGGGAATCGGAAAAAATATCAATGTATCTGTCAATTTCTGAGTTAGATAAGTTGCAGTACTCGGGGGGAGAGCTTTGTATGAGAATGGAATCCAGATCTTCGTTGAAGTTGTCCCAGTTGGTATCTTTAAATGACTGGTAGGTATTTAAATCACATAAGACAATTTCTGAACTTTCGATACTGATTTGAAGACAAAGAGGGAAATGTTCCGTGAAGGTCGGGAGAGATGTTATGGAATAATTTTGATTGAAATGATTTAGAAGGTGATTGGATACCAGGAAGTGATCAAGAAAAGAGGAACTTCTTGGGAAGGTGGGGGAGGATGTAGTCAGATTAGTCAAAGATGGATTATGGTTTTCAAGCCAGTTTTCGAGACTGGAGCCATTAATGTTATACCTAGTATCTCCCCAATTGGGGCTTCTGGCATTTATGTAGGTCTCCCCCGAGGATAGCACCATCAAAAGAGCTGACTAATTCATTTAATTTTTTAAGTTCTTCTATTAAGGGGATAGTTGGGCGATTAGTAGGTATGTAAATAGAACCAATGAGGAGGTTTTTTTGGACATTATTATTTTGTATTTTGATGCTGAGAAGGATGGAAGGAAAGAGGTTGGAGCTCCAATCAACGGGGTCGTAGTCAATGTTTTTTTTTATGGCTATAGCGACACCTTGCTGGGTATTGTTAGGGATAAAGTTATATGTGTCCAGATTAACATACATTCTGGAACTCAGGTGTGTCTCCTGGATGAATGCAATCGCAATATTGTTGGCTAGCAGAATTTTCTGTAATTCAATTCTTCTGCTGTGCTCTATCAATGACGAGATATTGAAAGATAGGAATTTTATGGTCATGATTAATTCTGACTTAACATGATTTGATTGACAAGGTCGAGGTAGGCTAATCTCTTTTGGAAGACGGAGTCAAAATTGTCTAGATTTTGCATGAACTTATCAATTTTCCCCAGGAGGGCATTTATTTCCATCCCGAAAAGATCTTTGGATAATTCAAAAAACTTGTTCAGGGAGTTATTGCTCGTTTTGTGAAGGGGGTTAACATCACAAGGGGGATCCGTGGATTGGTGGAAGAGACTAGCATAGGAGATTTTTTGGTGAGGTGAAAGAAGAAGCATGGATAAGATTCTTCAAGTCCTTAGTCTTTTCCCTATTATCTCGTGCTCTTTGGAAAGCTTTCCTCCTCTGGAGTTCGTACTCTTTGAAGGCTGTACAGCCCCTATAGTTAGCAGCGTGATCTCCCCCGCAGTTGACACAGGTTGGCTTTGAACCTTCTCCCTTGCTGTTGGAGCAGCATCCGGGCTCATGTGAGTTATTACATTTAACACACTTGTAATTATTGGCACAGTTTTTGGCCAGGTGTCCAAATTTTTGGCAGCGTCTACACTGTAGAGCTCCATTGTTACTTTTGGGTTTCTCCCAAATTATTTGTGTATTAAATAAGTATTTGATCTTTAGAAGATCATCAGGGGAGGTGCCCGGAAGGAGCTTGACGAGGAAGAGGTTATAGGAGATCTTTTCTCGTCTAGAGCGTTCGGTGGAGATTCTCAGAACTTTGTCAACATTAGGGTTGAGAGCCCTGAGTTCCTCAAGAATTTCTTCTTCCTGGTAGTCAAGGGTTAAGCCTCTTAGAATTAGGTTAATTGCCTTGTCCTCCTTCAGAGTGAAGGAGTAAGCACTCACCTCTTTGTTCTTTCTGAGCAGCTCCATCAGCCCCCGATGTACGTCCCGGTCAAAAAAACTTACCCTTAGCCAGTTTTTGGACTTGGTTTAGATTGGTTTCCTTTGGAGGTATGATAGTTGATGGCTTGTTGGTAGTATCTGCTTTATGCTGTAGAGATCCTTGCTGAGTAGGGGTTGGATTGGGGTGATTACTCTTTGATGATGGGTGTCCAGAATCAGGTTCACGGGGTAATATCCCTACGCTCCGAATGCTGATATCCTGTAGTAGGGCAAATTGGTTACCATGGATTGGTGTAGTATGCTCCTTTGTGGTGTTAGTCAATACGGTTCCAGCCCTATGCCTTTTGCTTGGTGTGCGCCATTCATTAGGTGGTGATATATCCATGTTGTCAGTTTGAGCTTTAGGTGTTGCGGTTTTCACTGAAAATGTTTCTGTGTTGTGAGCATTAACATCGTCGTTAAGCTGATGCAGCTTCAAAAGTTGTTGTGCTGCTTCCAGTTTTTTCTGGTTACTGCGTGGTGAGGATGGGGAAGATTTATTTTTTGGTTTCAAATAATCCTTGGCCTTCATTTAGAGGCATGCTGAGAATGCGTCCTCTACGATGGTATGCACAGCACACTTTTAACAAAAAAAAAAAAAAAGTTTTACGGATAAATTGCCACTTTAATTTAGATTTAAAGTAATGGAATTAAATTCAATTAAGAAAAAAAAAACTGAGAAAGAGAAAAAAAAATAAGAGAGAAAAAAAAATCGTAAAGCAAAATTGCACTTAAAAGGTCGTTAAAAGATCGTTAAATCGTTGTCTGACAAACACGTCTGTACACTATGAAATACACAATCGAACCCAACTACTCGTACATATACGAGTAAAAGTGACGTTTCACTGGGAGGAAGTGGTGTGGTTATACACTAGCGCCCTGGTGGTGAAATTACAAACGATCCTTAAACTTGAAACGTAACTAACTTCAGAAAATTATTCAATGCGTTTTCTTCTTGTGAACGGTTGTGCTAATTTTTAAAATTTAAATTAATAAAGCTGAAGTAATTTAATTTCTTTTCTTTTGTTTTGTTTAACTTTGTGGTACAAAATATTTGAAGTCTATGATTAAGTAGCTGCCAGACCACTACAACACTACATCCCTTCTTTATTTATTAATTTTTCAATGCAATTACAAATTACATCATTTTGAATAAATCAGAGTACCACTGTAACCTTTGTGGTGAGTGAACTAAACTTAAAACTTATTTTACGATAAACCGCAAATCAAAAGAACTCCAAAAATACTCGTAACTAATACATTTTAAATTGGAAACTGATAAAATAATTCAGATATCGATTGCATCTTTAACCAAAATAACAAATCGACGATTGTAGAAAACATTGATCAATGACAAGTTTTAAAATTACATATTATCACCCATCCTCTCAGAACTGCTTTCGTTCTCGTTTTCTGCAGCTTCATCTGTTCATCATCTTGAACCTTCCAAGATCCGTTGACTTTCTTCAGATGAAGCACATTTCTTCGGTATTATTTGCCGGTCAAATCATTCCTTACTTGGACATCTCCGCCATTTAAATTTGTAATACAGTTGTTCCCGCTTAATTTCACCCCGCTTAATTGAGTTACTCGCATAATTGAGCCAAAAAAATGGCAATGAAAATGTCCCATATAAAATATACAGCGATTTACCCGTTTAATTGTGTTGAGATAATTGCGTTACCCTCTTAATTGAGTCATTTATTTAGTGCTGCCTTGCAAATCACATACATATAGTCCCGTTTATTTGATTCATTGAAAAATTCCCACAAAAAATGTAGTGACAGTTTTCAAAGTATTAGGTGTTTGGCATCATTCTTTCCAATCTTGTCAATTTCACAAAAATTGGTTTTTTCATACATTTGAAAAAACAATATGTATTGAACGAAAAGAAATAAAAGAAAAACAAACGAAAATATGAGTGGAAGGAAGCATACAAGTTTAAGCTTAAAACAAAAGTCAGAAGTAATTGCTGATGTTAAAACAAATAGCAAAGATGAAATATGCGCGATATATATCCAAGTCAACCATAAACAGAATTATAAAAAACAAGGACTCCATAAGGATCAATCAAAAAGAATCCAATTGTCTACAAAACGTGATAGAAAGATTTATTCGACACTGAGCTTTTGTTAACAAGTTTTTTTTCTTAGCCTTAAGTATACAAATTAAATAATTCTAAATGAAATGTAAATAAAGTCGAAAGACATAAAGGGTCCGCCATCTAACGTTTTTTTTTTTCCAACTAGTGCTTATTTCGTGAATGGTAACACTTAGCTCATGTCTGATTTGACAGATAATTAGTTTTATCCTTCCGGTTAATAATGGAAAATAATTTCATTCAAATGGCTGCCTCGGCTGGCCATGCAGTAGCCTACACGATCGGTCCAATTTTTAAGCACATTATCGATTGTGTGCAGCTGTATTTCACCAATGGCTTCACGAATATTGTCCTTTAAAGCGTCAATTGTCTCTGGATTTTCGGCGTAACACTTATCTTTTACGGCACCCCACAAATAATAGTCCAACGGTGTCAAATCGCAGCTCCGAGGTGGCCAAACGACATCAGCTCTGCGGCTGATAATGCGATCTTTAAAAACAGGGCGCAAAACATCGAGTGTAGCTTCGGCTGTGTGGCACGTAGCGCCGTCCTGTTGAAACCAAATGTTGCCAATATCCTCCTCTTCAATTTTTGTGAACAAAAATTCGTTAACATGGCCCGATAACGATCGCCGTTGACTGTAATGGCCACTCCTTGCTCATTTTCGAAGTAAAATGGCCCAATTATGCCTCTGGACCAAAATCCGCACCAAACAGTGACTCGTTTTGGGTGTATCGGCTTTTCAATGTATGCGTGCGGGTGTTCTGTGCCCCAAATGCGACAATTTTGCTTGTTTACATACCCGCCAAGATCAAAATGAGCTTCATCTGAAAAGATGATTTTTTTGGCAAAATCGGCATCTTCTCTAAGTCGATCGCAGGCCCACTTAGCGAAGCGAAAACGCATCGGATGGTCAGTTGGCTTCAACTCCTGAACCAATTGGGCTTTGTATGGCGTCATACCAAGGTCTTTATGCAAAATTCGTCTTAATGATGTCTCCGAAATGTTCAATTGTTGAGAACGACGGTGAATTGGTGTTGATGGCACTTCACGCACACTTTCTGCCACAGCAGCACCACGGGTGTACGCACTGTTTTTGGCTTTTCACGCTTTGGTTTATCGATGAGGATGCCAGTCAAGCTTCCAACGGAATACATTTCGTCAGGAAAATTGCAATGAATGTTTCTGCTCAAGAGTAACTACCGTGCAACGAAATATTCTGCGGGGAAGACGAAGAATGCGCTGCTGGAACTGCGATAAAGTAGGACATCTGCAAGGGCATTGTAAAGAACCGGTACGACAAAAAGGCTGCCTGCGCTGAGGTTACAGGCAAATAGAACGAAAAACCAGCAGGAAGCGAGAGCTGTGCAATGCCCTCACCTAGCGGACGCTAGCAATGTTGGGGTCGGAGCTGTGATCCCCCAAGTTCATAATGGTCAAGAGAAAGTGGTCGCATCTTACCGCAAAGTACTCTCCAGAAGGAACTACTGTGTAACTCGGAGCTAGCTTCTGGCTTTAATTCTGGCTACGAAGCATTTCCATATGTACCTTTACGGACAAAAGTTCATTTGTCGGACAGACCACGCAGCTCTGAAATGGCTACTACAATTGAAGAACTCTGAAGGCCGAGCAGTTGCATGAAAAACTCTACTCAAATGCTGATGCTCTCTCTCGTCGACCGTGTGGAGTAAAATGCGAACACTGCAACCGTAAAGAAGCGAAAGAACAGGCCACTATCCAAATGATTAGGACTGAGCCAATAGAGGGTTGGAGTATAGACGAAATCCGTTCCTCCCAACAGGCAGACAATTACATCGAACCAATATTGGTCTGGAAAGAACACGAGGAAAGACCAAGCTGGCAGCAGATATCAGATCGGAGCCAAACTCTGAAGGCATACTGGGCACAGTGGGACTCGCTTTTTGTGCAAGATGGATTGCTGAAGAGAAAATTGGAAAGTGCAGATGGGACAACATCTCGTATGCAGCTAATTGTGCCACGGTCCAGAGTCAACCAAGTACTCCATGAAATACATGACGGAATCTCAGGAGGCCATTTGGGAATAAACAAGACGTTGGAAAAGGTAAGGGAACGTTTCTATTGGCTAAGCGCTAAACAAGATGTCGAGAATTGGTGCAAAAAGTGCATAAGATGTGCAGCTACCAAGGGTCCAAAAGTAAAGCCACATGGACAAATGCAACAATACAATGTCGGAGCACCTTTCGAACGAATAGCCATCGACATCGCTGGGCTGTTTCCCGAAACCTTTAATGGAAACCGATATACTCTCGTAGTCATGGATTACTTCAGTAAGTGGCCAGAAGTGTTTGCCATCCCAAATCAAGAGTCTAAGACCGTAGCCGAACAGGTAGTCAACAACTGGGTGAGCAGATTTAGGGTCCCAATGGAGCTGCACTCTGATCAAGGGTGAAACTTTGAATCAAAAGTCTTCCAGGAAATATGTAAATATTTGGGAATAAGAAAGACAAGGACAACGCCACTACACCCTCAATCTGATGGAATGGTCGAGCGATTCAATCGGACCTTGAATGAGCATCTATCTAAGGTTGTCAGCAACTGCCAGCGGGATTGGGATCGACACATACCCCTCTTCTTAATGGCCTACCGAAACGCGGTCCATAGCTCAACAGGGCACACACCATCCGAGATCTTATTTGGTCAAACAATTCGGTTGCTAAGTGAAGCAAAATTCGGATCCCCACCGACGGAGCCCAAAGAGGTGAACGAGTACGTGAATGACTTACGCAGCAGGATTCGTAAATTGCATGAAGACACCAGAGAAAATATGAAGCTAGCAAGCAGCCGCATGAAAACTAGGTACTAGGTATCAAGGCGAAATCTTCCGGTTTCAACGAAGGAGATCTGGTTTGGCTGTATAATCCTCAGCGTAAGAAAGGCAAATCACCAAAATTGCAACAGGACTGGGAAGGTCCATACAAGGTGATAACCCGCATTAATGACGTTGTCTACCGGATCCAGCGTGGGGATCGAGGAAAATTGAAAGTGGTCCATTTGGATAGAATGTGTCACTTCAACGGGATGCTGAATGACGAAGTTGTTCGGGACGAACAACTGTAGGGAGGGAGCAATGTGATAACCACTTAAATGTGAGCAGCGACATCTAGCAGAAAATGTCGATACTCGAAGACCAGAAGATTTCGATACTGGAATAACAAAGTCTCGACTGGAGAGTGGAATCGAATTTTCTAGCAAATTGGAAATTGTATGGGACGCTGGATGGCGAGGATAAGAAAAGTATAAGCGGTTGAGAAATTGGATTGTAGTGAGAGAAACAATTAAATAGTGAATTGTAACTGTACTGAATAAAGGGATTTCAATTGGAAAGAATAAGTTCTATCATTTGTACCCACACAAACATTTTACAGTATTCTCTGATCAACTGCTAGTTTTATTTTCTCTTTTATCAGAGTACCAGAAGGGTTACTCCATGGTTGCACGTTTTCGTTTGTGTCGTGAGCAAGCGTACGGTACTTTTGTCTCGTCAGTTTCGTTGCAGAGTTTTTGTTGTGTATTTGATCGTGTTTGTTCTAAGTACGTCGTATGTTTTCTTGTCTCTTGTTCATCGTATGATTCTTGATTGCTGTATCTTACGTGGCGTGATCCTTTGTACTGTGTATGCCGTCGGTTATCTTTGTTTGTTCTGTACTTCGATTTGGCGTCGAATGATGCTGCTGTTATGTTCATGTACAGATGTTCGTTATGTGGTTTGTTTTGTATGGTCTGCAAAGCGTCGTACGTATCATCGTCGTTCTGTTCTGTCTGTTTGTGTGGTGAAGTGTTCGTGGTTTGACTCGATCCTACATGTATCCTGCTCTATCGCAACACCATCCCGTCCGTTCAACCAGAAGACCATTCGCGTTGTGAATGGTTACCAGTACATATACCCTTATATGTTCCTCTCCGGACGAACTCCGCATACCGTGACTCTTTCTTAAGCCGTACAACTCGCTTATGGAATACGCTTTCAAGAGGACGTACGACGTATAAGTCGGCACAACGAAATCGGCGTTTACAGCTAGCTTAGCTGGTATCTGTAGCGTCAGCCTTTTAGCAAAAATGTACTAAATCTGTACAAAATCCAGTAAATTTGCCCCTTTTCAAAAACAGACCTTTTCCCCTCCCAATCTATTAATTGGACCTACTAATCTCTCTTTCGCAACTCACAATCACAACAAAACCTGACTCTATCAAACGTCCCTCTATTTTCGAATTCCGTTCATTCCACTTTCTTCGTAGGCTCGCTCTCTCCCCGTGTTCTTGTTCCCATGGTGAATATGTCCCTTTTGTCGTAGAGAGAGTTGTGTTTTGATTAATTTAAACTCAGGAGGAGGAGGTGGAAAACCTAGCTAAGAAGTTGGATCGTGTGGGAGTTAGTTTGGGCAGGAACCCACTTGAAAGAAATAGGGGATTAAGAATGTAGGTAAAGAAAAGAACAGCTGATCATCTTTCGATGTGGACTAGCTGTCGTCTAGTGGGTGACAGAAGATTACAACGGTAGGGTCGTTCAATTTTCAGTTGGAGATTCGTTTTTGGTAGAAATTTTTTCGAAACAGTCGGCGCGCAATGTCGTGGCATATTTTTCTGAAAGTTTTTTTTTGGTTCGAGACTTCCGATCGAAGTAGTCGGAGCTGTCGGTCGTGGTATGTTTTTTTGTTTTTGGGTTTGAGTTTTGTTTCGCGAGACGTGTGCGGCAGAATCCCTCCCACAGAAAAAAAAGGAAATAGCTCTGTTCGCGACAGCTTTCGCAATTTAAACATACGCGGACTTATTGTGTGCCGCCGATGACGATGACGAAATAACGGAAATGACATGACTGACTTTCTCTGAAGTTTTTTTTTTACGGGTGGCGACTGGGAGGAACTTCGTTAGAGGCTATCATTCTCAGATCTGGCCAGAATGGTATCAATTGGTTGCATTTTAATTGCAACAACACCCCGCTTGTTTCAATTCATAACGAGCTGTCATCGCTGTGTGACCCTGGAACTTATTATTCGGTGTAGGGTACATAGGGTTAAGTTAGCTTTAGGTTTAGTTATAAGTCGTTATTTAAGTTCAGTATTTTGGGATTAGGTTAGCACACAGAAATGATCTTGCTCTTTCATTTCCTTTCTTTTCTATCATCCTTCTGTCATCCTGTCCCATCCGTATCGTAACGTAGCTTTCTTCTTAACTATCCTTCGTTCTTTTTTTATATTTTTTTTTTTTGATATTCTGGAACGAGATAAAAGGGTAAGTGAGTTGAGGTGCACGGGGTAGTAGCAAGAACCAACCCAATCCGACGAGCTAGAGCCTCCTTGGCTGACTACACTCCTTACATATCGTATATGAGCTACTTCGGCAAAAGGAAGGCTACATTTTCCATTATTTTCCTACAAATCATACAAGTAGTGTCGTGTGTACGACGATAAAACTATAATGGGCGACGTAAAGTTAGTAAGGAAGGCATCTATTATGGCACTGATGGGAAGTACACATGTACCATATATTTTACTTTGGACGACTTTATCGTGGCTAATATAAATTTCCCAAACCTCATGGAAAACCCTTGGGCATCTTAGTAAACGGCATACACCAACCAATTAATCTGCAAAATGTTGGTGCCAAAAGAATGCCCAACGTCCTGCGACTTCCCTCAACATCAAAGGCACAAACTGTTAAAAGTCTGCATACGCCGACGATGTTGGAATAATCGAAATTTCGCAAAATGATCTCGGTAAGGCATTCGGATGCATCTTTTCAGAAACGAATTTAAGACTCTTTACAAAACGGCCATTTATAACAACTGTCTTTAGCTAACTGCCTCCAGATGTGTACCCCAAGTCGGTTGAGATCTGTTCTACTTATGCGCGGTTCTTAAGGTGAAATCTTACTCCACTGCCTTCCCTCTGGGTTAGATTCGGAGCATTGGCGTCTATTCGCTCTGCATGTCCACCCGATGCGCAGTTTCTTTACTAGCTTTACAGCTTTGTACAAAGCTCGTCAACGCAAACGGGACTGAAGATATCCTCATCCGCTTTCGATACGCGCTATAAAGTAGAACTGGGATGATCAAGGTCTTATACCGAGTATCCTTAGTTTTTCGGTATAGGGCCTTCATTGCTTTCTTAGCCTAAGGAAACAACGATCAGCAAGAGTGTTTCTTCGTTTTATTTCTGTTAAGGTGTTGTTGGCAGAATCTATAGCAGAGCCAAAGTAAACAAAGTCCTTTACAAGATGTTGACTCTGACGTTCTATCCAATTCGTCAATGTTGTGTGTTACTTCTTGTTGACAGAAGTACATGACCAAGTGTAGGGTTTTCCAATAAGGACTTGACAACTTTTTTTTTTAAATAAAACGCAAACCATTTGACATATTTCAAAAACTTTATTATCGGCTTGAAGTACAATCAAAACATTTATGAATGGAACTCGACTTCGTTCATGTGGCCACTGCGGGCACGTTTGCAGCGCCGATTCTTTGGACCCAATTTTCAACGAAACGGCCGCTATTTTGCGTTCAATGTTGGCTCCGAGCTCTTCCAACGTCGTCCGCGTATTGGCATAAACCAATGACTTAACGTAGCCCCACAGAAAGTAGTTAAGCGGCGTTAAATCGCACGAACGAGGCGGCCAATCGACTGGCCCATTTCTTGAGATAACCCGCTCACCATACTTACTCTTCAATAAATCGATTGTAGCGTGTGCTGTGTGGCTTTTGGCACCATCCTGTTGAAACCACATGTCGTCCAAGTCCATATCTTCCAATTCGGGGCAAAAATAATCGGTGATCATAGCGCGATAACGCTGACCATTCACATCAACGTGACGATCGCTATCGTCGACCAAAAAATATGGCCCAATAACGCCGCCGGTATGCAAACCGCACCAAACAGTTATTTTTTGTGGATGAAGTGGTGATTCATGAAGCACATGTGGATTTTCACCCGACCAATAACGCATATTTTGCTTATTGACGAACCCATTGAGCCAAAAATGAGCTTCGTCACTGAAGATGATTTCGCGATGAAATTCATCATCTTGGCGTATCTTCTCCAGAACCCAATCGGAGAACGTACGTCGCTACAAATGGTCCATCGGCTTCGATTCTTGAGTCAGCTTGATCTTGTTTGGGTGTAAAACAAGATCCTTACGCAAAATACGCCATAATGTGGTCTGAGCGATGCCCAATTCTTGAGAACGCCGTGGAATTGACTGATTTGGATCGTTTTCTACGGACACCTGAACGGCAGCGATATTTTCGACACTTCCACCAACCCGTTGTCTCACTGACATGGCAACATCACACAACGAACATGTAGACTCAAATTTTTGCACTAAACTTGTTATTGCCTGTCTACTAGGGCGAGTATTACGACCGAAAATTGGAGTTAACGCTCTTAAAGTTGCAGTCACCGACTCCGAATTTCGGTAGAAAATTTTTATAATTTGCAGACGTTGCTCGTTCGTGTTTACTGAATAAATTGACAGTGACAGTTTGATGATTAGTGAAAAACTCTTTGGAAAACCCTTTACATGGTTTTTGCCCTCTTTTAGCGCTAAACCGATTTTGGCAGCCACCCTTTCAATACCAGCGAACGCACCGGTGATAGTCCGCTGAGATCTCATCGGCAAACGCTAGTATAATAGTTGCACGGACTTTTGAAAGATCATGCCTCCAGTGTTCACTTGTGGGCTCCTCACAATTCTTTCAAGTATGATGTTAAAGAAGTCACACGTCAAAGGTCTTGGATAAATCGTTAATGACCTTGACTGAGCAGCTAGCGTTCTCACAGACAGAGCTCTGTACAGCTCGTCGCTATAAATGATGTCATATGTATCCTTAAAACCGCTAAGAAGATGGTGTGTATCGATTTGGACTTCTTGAGATTTATCCAGGATCTGCTGGAATGTGAAAATTTGGTCGATTGTGGGCTTTCCTGGTCTGAAACCACACTGATAAGGGCCAAGCAGGTTATTGGCGAAGGGATTCAGACGTTCACACAATATGGCAGACAAAATCTTGTATCCTATGTTGAGAAGACTTATAGCTCTATAGTTGGCTTGACAGATTGACTTGACTTAAGTCGTAAACTTTTCGGTTCATATCCCAGTCAAATCACGGTTTCACCAGGACACGTATCGCTTGGACGTTGTGGGAGACGATTGATGCATTTACGAGTAAGTATAATAAAATCGCAACTTCCCTATTTATACAAGAGGAGGTTGTGGTAACTTTTGCGAAGTGATGTACAAGTATCTGTTTTGTATTTTGGCGTATGTTTGATGGTTTCATGCCTAGGTGATAGGGACAATGAAATAGATATTGGGAAGTGATCGTTACCATGCAGATCATCGGAGATGTGCTAGGTTATTTTTGGAAAGAGTGTTGAAGAACAGCATGAGACATTAGGATGGGTGAGCGAGGTGTGCGTTGACAAGTGCGGATGGGAGAACCATCATTTAATGTGGTTAAGTCGGATTTTGTGATAAATTTAAATTCTTCAATAACTGCACCCCTCTTGCTAGTTTTAGGTTGAATGTACTCGTATTGTGGTTGCGTCTGCCAAATGATATTCTCCAAGTCAGAATGAGTGAATAGTTGCCCAGGTTACATTCTTCTACACAAATAATCGTAACCTTAAGACCCATGTCAACTTGTACGGCAGTCGATAGAACATTTCAATTTATTGGTTTGTGTACATGACGGATGTTGGTTTTAGTAAGTATTCCGACTCCACTAACTGCTTCTAAATTGCAGGGTAAATTAACAAAATACCCAAGATATGGCTTCGGTTTTATATCTTGTAATGAGATTTTATCGTATCCACGCTCTTTTATTAATAGAAACCGTTCCATTGTAAAATGTCGAGAGACTTGAATGTTTTCTATTGTCGGCTGTATTGGTGGTCAATTCTGATTCGATGGTTTCGCTTGCCGGGAAGAACACAGATGCTACCACACACAGTGGATAGATCCGTGGTCCCATCCACAAGTGCAGCCATCGATGTGGAGCTTTCATCTGTATTAAGAGAATAAATTAGATCGTTATCTTTGACGTTTATTGAATAGGTAAGAGAGTTGATTTGGGGAAGTGTGTGATTATTGTGGTTGGAGTGTGTGGTGGATTCGGTTGTTTTTGGTCAGGTTAATTTGTTATTAATGGTAATGGGTTTGGTTTGGGAAAGGGAAAGGGCATTGACTAATAGCTATGTAATTCTGTCATACGAGATGGAGACGGGGTAGGGAGCGATGGTGAGATAGGTATTGCAGGTTGGTTTATTGTTTGTGCTGTATTGATTTTCCTGAATGTGGTTTAAGAGAGTGGGGTAAGAAGATGAGTGTTTGGAAGTTGATAGTATTGTTTGCTCAGAAAGAGATAGTGATTTTGGAATGCGCTCTCGATTTTGTTCATTGTATGTGCGCCTGGCCTCGGTCATACTGCACTTATGTTTGATTTTGATAGTAATTATATTTTTGCTTTGAACAAATTTGGGGCAATCTTTTGAAGAGGATGAATGTTTTTCAAGGTACAGGCAGACTGCAGTTGACACAAACCTTGCTTTTAGTGCACCTTAGTGTCGTCCGCTAGATGTCACCCGATCACACAGTGTCATCCGTTCGGTCATCCGAGTGTCATTTTGTCATCCAGTTGACATGCCTTGATGACATAGCCGGATGACAAGCGATCACACGAGATGACACTAATGGCACGGATGACACTCTCAAGTTGAAATTTTCTTGTTCTACTCAGTGGTGTATTATATTTTTGATGAGAGTCTTATTCTACTATAGAAGTTGGATATCAGGTTCAACATACACTACTTTAACCCCAAAAAGTTGCAAAGATTAAAAACAAATTTGAAATTTTTTCTGTTGTTTTTTGTTTCTCAGTTGAAAATGACTTTGTCGTAAAATCCCTATCCCTATATAAAACGTTGGAAAAAGATTTCGAAAGTGTCATTTTATCGGCGTATTTGTTGGAGAGTAGCACCGACGACGAGTTTGACAATAGTTCGATCACACCACGAAAGCGCCGTGCTGTGTGGACAAAAAAGTGGTTGATGCATCGTGCGAAGGAAGGTTTTTGCTCAAAGTACATACTTTCTACGTATGTCAGCCACTCAATTTGACTATTTGCTGGCTTTAGTGAAGCCGATAATACAAAAAAAGGACACCAATATGTGTGAGAGCATTTCGACAGAGGATCGGTTGGTGCTCACGCTGCGCTACCTGGCCACTGGAGAAAATTTTCGTTCACTGCAATTCCTCTTCCGAATTCCTTAGCCAACCATCTCGGCAATCGTTTCAGAAGTTCTCGAAGCTATTTACACGGTTCTGGCCAAGGACTTTATTAAAGTAAGTATCGGTGCTGTGGACGGCAAACACGTTGTGATGGTAGCGCCACCTAATGTCGGTAGCATATATTATAATTATAAGGTATGAAATAATTGAATAGAGTTGACTACAACTGCAATATTAAACGCAAATTATTTCGATAGGCACGCACAGCATCGTTTTGATGGCAGTTGCAGATGCCGATTATAAATTGTTGTACGTTGACGTCGGCCGTAATGGGAGAATGTCAGACGGTGGGATATTCAATAGATGCACTTTCCGCCAGGCATTAGACAACAATCGGCTGTACTTACCTGGCAGGGATGTAGCCGTTCCATACGTAATCGTCGCGGACGACGCATTCGCGATGAGGGCAAACATAATGAAACCGTATGCACAAAGAGGTCTAATGTTGCCAGAGCGGGTATTCAATTATCTGCTCAGTCGTGCGAGTCGCATTATTGAAAATGTGTTTGGCATCATGTCTGCGCATTTCCGCGTTCCGCATTCCGTCGAGGAATGCACATCCTCAAAATAAAGATTTTTACATTTACGTACACATAAGTATAGTATAGTTCCACTTAGTATACTATTGTATCTCGCTTTCACTCATGTCGACAGCATTGCTCTCCTGGCCATAGTGATAATCGTCATCTTTCAATATATCATGTGATCCCTGTAATAATAGAAAAATAATCAACGACTTCAGACGGAATGAATAGAAGAAAAATAAAAACCAATAATCAGCCTTTTTTGGATTTCACTATGTGGCAGGATGGATGACATTTGTGCGTAAAGGTGCCGGCTGAGAGTAAATCAATTGCATGATTCGACCCTCCAAATGGAAGGCAGCGTCTTCTGGAAGTCTTCGCAAATGTGATGCGACCAGTTCACCGAACATACCATGCCGATCATCTTGCCTGCGTGCTATATTCTCCAACACTTCAGCCGCCAAATTCCGAAAGCTACCAGAATAGGAATTCGACGACAACGATGGTGATGGCGTTGCTGTTGACGACGGCTTTTTCGCTGTTTCTCTCTTTTGGCTTTTCTTCGGCACTGGTGTTGGTTGGACAACTTCGAGGGACGGTTCAGCATTTGACAACTGCGTCAACTCATTAAGCAGAACGCAGCGGAAAACAGCTAACAACGCGATGTGTACGCTACGAGAGTCAGACGATGACTGCAGCAGCACTTTACCTTCGGGCTATACTCCCGTTCTGAATGCACAGGCGATAGCTTCTAAATTGGCTACTAGTAGGCTAAATGTGATGTTTGCTATTTGTTGATGCTCAACTGACTTACAATTACAGGTATTGTACTTCACCATGTTTACAATTATTTAAACAATTCGACAAGCATATTACCTCTACTGAAAGGGTAGAGGTGGAGAAAGCAGAGAAAATTATTGGGCTCAACAGTATATTCAATTCAGAGTTCGGAAATCTATGATGCTAACCAACACATGGATAGAAATAAAGGTCGTATGAACCTGCAAAGCTCGAATCCAAATACAGTGCAATAGGAAGCAAAACAAGCACTTTCGGGCTACTGCCTATTTCGAGATGTTCATAAACCTTTTAAGACCTACTGAGTGCTGAGTTGCTCACTAATTTTGATTCACCCTTAAGTGCTGCTGTGCCCTGAAGTGTCCTTCTCATAATAGAATTGTCTTCCTCTGTTTTGCCCTATAGATTGTACTTCACTGCTTAGATTGTTGTTGCACGAGTATGTAGTGAGTAGAAATGTTCTTGTGGATACCTGGACATTGCAGCTTGATCCGACATGGTTACATCGCCTTTCTCCTATCACCATAATCATCTCCGCTGTCATCATCGTCATGCTACCTTGTTAGTGGGAATACCTTTGTTAGGATATTTATTCAACAAGGTGCTACCGGCAAGTGGGAATGAATCCCACAAGCCACAACCAACAGGGTTACGGAAAGCTACAGTGTGTGTAGTAGTTTTGAACTCCATACAAATACATGTACAACATTATTGGAACAATGCAGAATAGATACTGATAGTAGCAGTTTTTCTTTTTAAGGAAATTTGCCAACTTTAACGAATTTTGCCCACCACCCTCAAACCTTCATGTGGCAAGATGGCTGGTCTCCCATCGCAAGACCAACTGAGCTGTATAATAACTACACCTTGGATAGAGAGCAATAAATGTTATCTCTTCTAGTATCCTTTTTATTAAGGACGAACTTGAGCACCTTATATTACCTCACATAGTAAATGTTAATTAAAACACAAAAAAATGTGACAAAAATATGAATTAGTGTACATCTTGCGACGCTAGCCGCTGGCGCTGGATGAATATATAAATATGCATAATATACTACTACCTATACATACAATACACAGCTATCAACATAAACAGCCGTCTACTTACCGTAGTCCCGTAAGTAAACTGCAAGCTGCAGCCTAATTAGGTTTTCTTGCAAGCAAATCCTTGAGTCAAGAAGAAGAAATCTTGCCTCTTATGGGCAGGGCAAAATATTAATTTACAGCCCTCTAGACGCGGTTACTGTGCACCTATACTATGTGTAGAGTTTCTGTTGTCCTTATCGTTGAGCAAGGTAAATACAAGTACACACCAGGAAAGGAAAAACTTGATCTCTCAAAGGTTTTGGCCAGAATATTTTTTAATTGTATTTTGTTCATATTTTTGGGTAAATTAGAAAAAACGACACTTGGGAGCGTTATTGCCACTTTGGCACTGACTACTCTATTAGTGGATTCTTCTCTTACATGTACCTAACGATGTAACCGGTTTAGGTGAGTGTGGAAGAAAGTTTTTATGGTTGACCAACTTAGACGTATAGGGTATCATCTTTGCAGCAAGTGCATCTCAAGTTGAAATATTTCGGCGAAAGGGGGACTGGTTGTTAATTAGGTCAAGAGTGTAAAAGGGCTTTCAATATGAGAATTGTAAAAAAAAAATAATGAAGTCAACTGGATCCCGGGACAATTTAGGGAAATGGAGTGTGTGTTGAGACGTCTTCATACCCAGAACCCTGAAATCGGCAATGAAAAGTCGAAGATCTTCCTCAGCTTATTTTCCCTATGATTCGACGCTACCGCCACTGCCAAATGGAGTACTCAAATACTGGGATTTCATGATTTCAGGAAGAAAGGAGTTACCAGAATACTTGCAACGTGGACGTCATATTGTCGTCTGACCTGGTTATTAACAATGTTGGCTCGTAGTCAACGTTTGTTACGGAAGCAAGACGGCAAGTAGTCGATTTAACGTACGCGAAGAATATTACCGAAAATTACTGCCAGAGGACAATATCATATGCACATTAGAGCCGGAATCGGTGTCGAGGTCTCAGTCGTTCACGGACTTTCATAGAGTGCAGATGTGTTTCAGCTTTTCTCTTGCTATAAGTAAAGTAAAATTTTAGTCTTGCGGTTTGATGCGAAGTTTCTCTTGGTCTAGTGGAGGTATACGTGGTGTGACAATCTCGAGGCCTGGGTTCTATCCCAACTGTAGACAATCTTTTTTTGTTAATAAGTAAAGGGAAAGAAAAAAAAGGAGAAATCACGTGATGTGTGATAGAGAGCGTTGTGTGCTCTCCCACTAGCGGGAAAAGCTAGATGAAAATTCATCGTCAAGCAAGGAGGAAGCTACGGCCAACAACCAATCTGCTTAAACTCCCCTCTCTGACGAAATCCATCGAAAAGCTACCGGGTGGATTAAGGGAGGTGGCGACATCAACATCTACAATGGCAGCAACAAACTCTACATGTTATGAGTCGGACATTGACGATGACCCACATGTATCAGATGGGCAAAGGTCGTTTCATGGGAAGCGACTACAGCTTTGCAGCTCTGGCTATCTCAGAATCGGACGACGAAGAGGATGAAGTTGAAGATATATATAGTAGAATCAGACAGCTAGAGGCAAAGGTGCTTGCCATTAAGGCAAAACAAACAGCAAGACGAGAAAAGGAGCAACAGTTATGCTCCCAACAACCAGAACAACAACAACAGCAAAAAGTTGCAAACCAGCAACAGCTAACGCAGCCGCAACAACAACAGCAAAAACAGAAAGCCACCAAGCAAAAAGTGCCACCAATTAACACCTTTAAATTGGAGTTAAAGGACACCATTGAATTATGTAAGTGGGCCATAGGCAATAACTTTTTTATGAAAAGACTGTCACTAGATAGGCATGCGATCCGCTGTAACACAGTGGTGCGCTATTATAAAATAAGAAATTTACTGAAGGATTCGACATCGGAGTTCTTCTCCTACACCCCGAAGGGGGACAAGCTGCAATCTGGATGATCTAAGGAGTATTAAAGTCCTAGACTACCAGGTTTTACACTGGGAAAAATTAAAGAGGAGCATTTTACAATGCGTTCGCTGCCAAAGGTTCGAGCACGCCGCGTGGAACTGCGAAATGCAGCCTCGATGCGTGAAGTGTGAAAGGAACCACAAATCTGAGGAATGCGTCGGGAAAAAGCCAACTGTCTTGTGCCTTATGTAGGTACACGGGACACACCGCAAATTATCGGGGTTGTCCCAAATTCCAGTACATCAAAAGAGTAAATCTGGCCCGGCAGCAGAAAGTGGAAGTTAAACGTCCACCCGTGCATTTGCAAACTCCAGCCGTTACCCCCCATGTTACCTACGCCCAAATGGCGGCAGGTCGGGGAAATAAGGTACAGCAAGCGAAGGTTGCTTCTCAGGCCCCAGCGCCCAGCGCCCAGACCACCGGAACCAGTACCTGACATGCTAACTATCTTGCTCTCTATCCAGGGGCAGATGGCTTCAGCGTCAAATACAGGAACAGGCTAAGCGGGTAGTTCAAATATACGCGCTGCTGCCGGGCCTAACGCACCTCCAGTCGTAATGGGTGTGTACGTGGCGGAGCAAACCCTAAAGATCCTTGCTGTGAATGTGAATTCACTGATTAGGCTCGAACTCAGAGCTGCACTATTTAAGTTGCTTAAAGACCAAGCCCCTGATGTGCTTTTGGTTAGCGAAACTGAGCTTTCCAAAAGACACAAAATGAGATACAGAAGATACAAAATAGTACGAAGAAACCGACCCAACTCCATTCAGTGAGGAGGCGTTGCGATTTTCGTACGAAAAGGAATACTTTTTAAAAGAGTATGCAGTCGTGTAGTACGTAGGTTCCAGGTGCTGGACGCACGCATCGTGTATATCCCTCTCCGTAGTGAAAGCGGTTGTACATGGTGTCTTTCTATGCACCTAAGGCTACTCAATCCACTTTATTCATCTCAGGGCTCGAGACACTTTTTCGATTCCTGAGGCTGGAATTGGAAGAAAACTATTTTATTATCGGCGGAGATTTCAACGCCAAGCATAGAGATTGGGGAAATAATACACCAAATACTAGAGGGAACCTAATATCCAAATGGTGGGGTCGGCACAGTATAATGTATCGACACGGGCTTAAGGCGACGGATGTTCCGTCGTTTCCCAGACACGGGTCCTATTTGGACCTCCTGCAGTTCAACACACGAATATACCTGACATGCACAAACCAACAAACCATAAACTATCTACGCACTTTCGTGTATGAAAGTGATCATTGCGGTCTCAGTACCGAAATAACTGTTCTCAACGGAACTGCGGAATTGGATGGGTTTGTTGAAAGGCATTCTTACAACTATAGTAGGGTGCGTTGGACACACTTCTCCAGAACACTGACGCTCTACCACCGTCCAACAGAAATCTGTCAAACGAGGAGATTGACAGGTATCTAAGACTAATGGACGAGACAATCAAACGAACAATGGACAAAACCATACCTCGGTATCAACACACTGACGATGAAGACTTATTCCGCAACGCAACCATTGACACACTGTACCGACATAAAAGTAGGCTGCGGTCAATCCTAAAAACCTTGTACAGACAGTTTACTGACAAGCATAACCCGGAGACTATGTCGCTGAAGTCGTCGATCAAAAACCTCCAAACATTAATAAAGGAAAATTAAAGAAATTCTGTAAGTTTGTATTTTAACAACAAGGTTCGGGCTGTAAACACCAGCAACCCGAATATGTTCCCGCAAATAAATAAAATATTTCGGAGAAATAATCAGAACGACCTTCCATGTCTTAAAATCGCCCGAACGACGAACAACGAACAAATACTGGTAGCAACGGGCATAGATCCAAATGAGGCTGTTGATGATGACAACTTCTTTGTGATCGAGGATCCGCAGGAGCAGGTAGAGGCTATAGGAGCGACTTTCCAGGAAGTGTACAAGGCGAATGTTATCATTGGCCCGAATCACGATCTGGAGAATCGAGTCCTTGTGCACAATTTCTACCTTCGAAATGAAATAGTGAATTGGCGATTCGAGAGCTTGGGTTTCACCTAGTTCAGTGACGAGAATATGGCAAATAATGTCATCACCAATGAAATGGTACTAACACCGTTCATTTCGAAGGCAGAGCTCCAAACGATCTTCGAATCGCTTAGAAGTAAGAAATCAGTGGGAACGGATGAAATACCGAACATTGTGCTTTGACATGTCCCACTAGAAGCGGTGGGCATTTATACCATTATCCGGCGCATTAGAAAACTGCGGTGGTACATCCCATCCCCAAAACGGATGAAGACACTTCCAATCCAGCGAATCTCCGCTCGATCAGTATTCTTCCAAACATCAGTTAGGTTTTCGAGAAAGCGATCAATAAGTCCTAAGTGGGTTGAGGACAAATATATAATTCCGGATAATCAATTCGGTTTCAAGGAGGGGCATGATCATTCACTCTGCGTCCAAACTGGTTTCTGATATCCAATGGAACAAAGCAAAGAACCAGTGCACTGGTGCCCGCCTGATTGACTTGGATAAAACCTTCGATATCGTGTGGTTAGAGAAACTCTTTTTCAAGCTGGACAGGTTGGGCATTAGTAAACCACTGCTGCATATTCTTTTTGATATGATCTCCATTAGACAGTTCATCATGAAGAATGGCGATGTGACTTCTGCTGGAACATTTAACATTAAAAACGGTCTGCAACAAGGTGCGGTAAATTCGCCGATCCTATTCAACATTTACACGAGTGATCTGATAGGTTCACTTCACCATGACATAGCGTACGCAGACGACATAATCGCGTACTGATCAGGTCCAAAAGTTGAGGTCATTAATATACTTTTGCAGCGTGACTTCGATAAAATTAAGCGATATTGCGACGACTGGAAGTTGAAAATCAACTGTCAGAAGCCGGAAACCATTCTGTTTAGGACGCCTTTGTCTGGGGCCTCTAGGGATACCAGAAAGAATTGGCGAAAGTTCTCGATCGTGGGGCAGCACGGGCAGCCACTTGTTTGTCGAAATGTAGTCAGATACCTTGGGATCTGGCTAGATCAATTTCTGTATTCTAGCAAACATATAGAGGTTGCTCTGGCCAGAGCCAAAGGTGCTTTCGCCCTTAGAAAGAGACTGTTTTATAACAGCCAACTCGATGCGAGGGTGAAGCTGATCTGCCACATGGCCCTTATCAGGCCTATGCTTGTATTTGGATGTTCCGAGTGGTTCAACGTAAGGGCAAGTTTATTCGAAAAGATTCTGGTGCTTGAGAGGGCACTAGAAGAACTGCCATTGGAGTTGCGACAAACAATGTGATTTCAACCTGATGGTTGTCCAGCCCCTTATTCCCAAGGAGCCCGGGGCGTATTAAAAAATGTTTACCATCAACGATGGATCGGACGAGGGGGTCCGAGGCAATGGCCTGCTAGATCACCTGATCTTACGTCACTTGACTTCTTCTTGTGGGGCTACTTAAAAAGTGAGGTTTACAGAAAAAAGCCACCAACACGTGAGGACATGAAAAGACGAATAACTGAAGCTTGCCGGAAGATTACGCCAGAAATACTTCTCAGTTCAGTTGGTTCAATTAGAGCGCGGATAGACAAGTGTATTGAAGTGAATGGTAACATTTTCGAGCATTTGTTGAAATAGTCTCGGGAAATAAACGTCGAAATGGGAAGAATTCAATGATTCAACAGTGGGAGGCAAGGGGACCCACTCTAATTAATCACCCCGAAGGAAACAAAATACTGCTACAAAACAAATGACAAACCTACGAGCAATACGACTGAGCAATGAAAATCTGGAAAATTGTTCGCGATAACGCGTATTTTTCGAGTAATTTTAATGTCTTAAGTCTTATGGCGCCCTCTGATGGGAAAAGAAAGCATTTTTGAAGAAAGTGTTTCATGTAAAGAATTGTAATTTTTCACGCAGATTACGAATCTGTCAAAAAGTAGGGGTTCCCATTAAAAAATCAAAAGTGACCTTCGTTTGACCTTGACAATTTGGCTCAAGGTCAAACTCGTGGTCACCATCTTTTTTTTTTTTTTTGCGGCCCGGATCAATCCCGGACAGATTTATTAAGCTTATTGCAAGCAAATACATACTTAAAATTAACATTTTCATTTAAAAACTAAAGGGTGGGAGCGGTTAAAGAAAGTTAGGACGAGAGGCATAGGTGGAAATAAGTATGTTCTTGAGGGAGAGTTTGCTGAGATGGTAGTCGAAGAGAGGCAGAACATCGTTATCTTCGCGAAGCATCCTAGACATTGGCTCCAGGTGTCCGTAAATCGTTCTGTGAAGATTGAGCCGGAAAAGTGGCACAGACCTAAGATTGCGGGGATTGGTGTTAAAAGAAATAATTTGAAGTAAGGAAGGACAATCGATATTACCTACTAAAATTTGATGAATAAAGAGAATGTCGGCAACTTTTCGGCGTATAGAAAGGGGTTGTAAATTTATAAGTTTCAGCCGGTCAGTGTAAGGTGGTAAGTTTTGGCTATCATCCCAGGGAAGACCACGTAAAGCAAACCGTAAAAACCTGCGATGAACAGCTTCTATCCGGAGGATATGAGTTCTGTAGTAGGGTGACCAAACTTGGATGGCATATTCAAGAAGAGGCCTAACAAAGGTTATGTAAAGAGATTTGGTAACATAAGGATTGGAAAACTCCTTAGACCAGCGCTTGATAAAGCCAAGGGCAGGGTTGGCTTTTTTTATTATACTATCAATGTGAGAACGGAAATTGAGTTCCTTATCGCAGATAACACCTGAATCACGCAACTCATTCACTAAGGGAACAGGCAGATTAAAGATTAGATAGCAACGAGGTGAAGTAGGGAGGCGTTTACGGGTATAAGTTATAGCCTGACACTTATTGACGTTAAGCTCAAGAAAATTCTTCTGACACCAAGTACAAAACCTGTCTAGATCTTGCTGCAGAAGTAGGCTGCCTGAGGAAGATGATATATATCTAAATATTTTCATATCATCTGCATAAACAGATATGTATGAATTTTTAATGGTCAGAATAAATAATAAGGGACCAAGGTGGCTGCCTTGGGGTACACCAGGGGAGATTTTAATTGGGTCAGAAACCATGGACCTAAATAGAACATAGTAAAGTCGTTCACTTAAATAGGATTGAACCCAAGTTATAAAGTTTATCTGGAAACCAAGAGCCTTTAATTTTAGAAGGATTATATCATGAGAAATTCTATCAAAGACTTTGCTGAAATCGGTGGCAATCACATCAAATTCATTTCCAGATTCCAATGCACATAAAGTGCTTGATACGAATTCCGTTAAGTTGGTGGTCGTAGATCTGCCTTTGAAAAATCCGTGCTGGTTTGGGGAAACAATAGATTTACAATGGAAAAGCATTATGTCATAGATAATGCTCTCAAAAAGCTTAGGTATGCAGGACAACTTAGCAATTGGTCGATAGTTGGAAATATCGTCTTTTCTACCTTTTTTATGTAGGGGAATAATAAACGATCTTTTCCAGGTTGAAGGAAATAATCCCTGGGTGATAGAAAGCTAAAAGAGAGATGTAAGAGGTTGGGCTAGATGCATTTGACATTTCTTTAAAAATATAGGGGGAAGACCATCAGGGCCAGCAGAATAATTATCTTTGAGTTTTAGTATTTTATCTCTAACTTGCTCTAAAGTTATAGACACCGATTCCAAAGTTGTTTGTGGGCAGCTGTTTAAGTAGGAAAAGTAAGAATGGTCTGGATCTTGGGAATGGATGGCGAACGCTTGGCCAAAAAAAATTGCGGAGAGATTTGCAATAATTTGGGGATCGCCCGAGGACCTATCAAGAAAATTTAGAGATGATGGATAGTTATCCGATTTGCTTTTAGTTTTGATGAACTGAAAGAATCTTTTGGGGTCGAAAATGAGTGTGTGGTCCATTCGGTTTAAATAGTTGTCATAGAGATTTTGTCAAAGTACAGAGAAATTTATTTGGGCAGACTGGTAGTAGAAGAAATCTCTGTCGGAACGCGATTTTAAGTAAGAATACCAGAGCTTATTCCTCTTGTTACGAAGAGATCGCAGCTCTTTATTATACCAGGGTGGTGACGATGAGGGATTCCTTTTGGGTAAAAAAGGCACAGATTGGGAGAGACACTTTAAAATTTCGGTATAAGAGGATGAAAGAGCATCATTTACCGTAAAGTTAGGGTTATCGTAGAGAAAGTTAAAATTGACCATACTGAGGAGGTTGTTCAGTTTGGCTTAGTTAGCCCTATGAAAATTAAAACTGTAAGAATATTCATAGGGAACGGGATTAAGACCATTGTCATATGTCAGCGTAAGAGAAAGGGGAGGGTGGTAACTATCCAACTTAGAAAGCAGATGTTTACTTTCTAAAACGACGCAGTTATCTGTATCGGTGGCGAAGACTAGGTCGAGTTGTCAGTCGATGTTATTGGTGACACCACTTAATTGATATAGACCAGAGTCAGTTAGGCAGTCGATGAAAAGATTTTCTTTATCAGAGGTAGGATTTGTTGCAGTATAGTAGCACTGATCAGTCTGAGTCCATAGAAGTTTAGGTAGATTAAAATCACCTAAAAAAATAACAACGTCATTGGGATCAGCAGCATTAAAAATGCAGTCGATTGCATCAACAGCTAGCTGGTAACCTTGAATTGGTTGAGAGGGGCGAATATATAGGTTGCGTTTGCAAATAGGAATTCTAGCGCAAACGAATTCAAAGAATGCAGTGGACGATTTTTTAAAGGGTCTAGACTCGAGACGAGAGTGTATAGCTAGAAGTACACCACGGCCATATAAATTCTCCTCTTTATCTAGACCATCGTCACGGTGTAAATCGAAGTCTTGGGAAAATAATTCGTTATTCTTAATATCAGGGGTGAGATTGGTTTCTGTGAGGGCAAAGATGTCGTATGGCAGAATCTGCGAATTAAGATATATAGCAGAAATCTTAGTTCGTAATCCTCTTACGTTTTGATAATACAGGGACAGATATTTGGGAGGCTTCGGCAAAGAATTGAGTGGTGGGTTAGGAGCGAGTAGTTTTTGAAACTAGACCGTGTGAACCCTTCAGAACCTTGTGACTTTTATCGGAAACATTTTTCGCGATATCGCGTATTTTTCGAGTAATTTTGATGTCTCAAGTTAAAAAACTCACCCAGTATATAGATACTATCATCTGACCTGGTTATTAAAAATGTAAGCTCCCAGCACTCATTTGTTACGAAAGTAGGACAATAAGTAATCGACGTTATCCAATAAGTACGCTGAGGAGATTTAGATTTCCGGCTGGAAGCTACTGTCGGGGGCTTCCATGTCAGGCCACGAGTACATCGAATAAACACACTTGGAAGCAGAGACTTAGAATGCGAATCGGTTTACAATTTAGCTCTTATCACCGGTGGTGCAAGTGAGCTGAGTAATATCGGGTTTCCCATTAAGGACTATACATTTCGATTGTGGTAATAAATTTTAATAATTTATAAAAATTCGAGCACTTAACCATGACTAAATGGTAGACATTGACAAGCAAAATAGTAATGACAGTTCACAAAAAAAAACATTAAGGATGCGTCCACACTAAAAAAACAAAAACAATGTACACAAGCAGTTCTTAATGCGATACCCATAACATGGTTGATATCTGTCATCGGTTGTATTGACAAATGAGCTCATTAAATACGCTCCTGTGTCCTTTGATGACCTAATTCCCCAGGGCAACAATGACATACGTACGAGCACACTCGTATGTCTATGAAATTATACTGCCCCAGTCCAAAGAGCATGGGAAATTGACGACGGTAATTGATGATGATGTCTTAAATGGAGCGGGAAATCCAGACCCAACGTAGACAATATGCTCATATCCCCCATGAACGGAACAAGTCTCAAACACGACGAGACCGAGAAATCTGTGCATCGCTTAGCTTAAAACACCAAAGTGAGCCGTTTTTGCACCGGATAATCATCAGAAAAAGTTATGGCCACATACTAGTGGAAAGGAACAATCCACTTTTCAGTTCTTCAATCAGGAGAAACGATAAACGCCTTTAGGTGTTGTGAGGAAATTGACACAAAAAATGCCTGAAAAGAAGCTTGTTTCGGTCAATAGGCAGGGTCCAATCCTATGGCATGACAATCCTAACCCCCATACCTCACGTATACAGTTGGGTTTTTGAATAGTTATTCTAAGAATGGGAAAAAAATATTAGCTGTTGCCAATTTTATCCTGAGCCCCTGGCAAAGAGTAAGTGTAGCACCTAAATAAATGCGTCTTCGTTGCATGAAAGCAGTGCAGCACATGGGGAATTGCCCACCGAAATAGACGTACGAGACTCGTAGTTTTTCGCATTGTGTCAAATTCATTTCATTTTGTGACTCTTTTCTTAGGATTCTTCTCATTTTTTTTTTGCAAAATCGACTGAGTTTTTTTGGTGGGAAGGTTAGAGAAGAAGAAAAGGGAGGTACTAATGTAAGTTGGTTTTAAATGTTTGAAAGTTACAATGACTGGGAAATACGAATAAAGAGCTTGGGAGCGCGTTGTACGGCTTAGGAACGAATCACGATATTTCAGAGAACGTCCGAAAGTGAGCTTGAGAATATACTGATAAGCATACATAGCTAGGCAGGTGTTACATTTGAAAGCTTGAAGGGGCGGAATGCTGGTGGCAATTAAGATGAAGCACTGGTTGTGAAAATAGTGATAGAACAAGGTGAGGCAAGAGAATTTACGTCGGTATTCAAGCGTTTCCATTGACTATGCAATATTGGCATCACCTATGAGTTTTATAGCACGGTTCTGAATTGTAATATAGTAAGTGCAGAGAGGGCTTGGGGACACCTTACCAGATTTGGGCATTGTACTCAATGCCTTACGGATTGAGGCCTGATCAAAGGAGGAAAAGTATTTCTTACATCTTTGGAGGAAACCCAGGCATTTCGCGGCATTTTGGCGATATCGAAAATGCGGTCATTCCAACGTATTTCAATTGGTTATACTGGTTATAATGTTAATTTTGCCGTTCCCGTTCTACAGACGAAAAGGAGCGATATGATTCCGTGAACGAATATGAAAAGCAGAGAGCACTATCGTTATAAAAGGAATATATTGGATTATAAGTAGCAGACAAGAGATCGTTGATGAAAATTAAAATAGTGTCGGAGACAGAACGGAGCCCTGGGGCACACAAATATCTCTCCCAAACTCAAAGCTTCACACTAGTAAATACGAAGTTTATGTTGGCTGGTTTTTTTTTCTCTGTGTACTCAAATTTATTTCAATCAGATGTTAATATTTTTAAAGTTTACTTCATTGTATTTTAGTTTAATCTTAAATCACTTACTAATTGTATCACATTTGTAGCTTAAAGATCTGAATGGTCTATTATAAATGTCGTAAATGGGAGACTAAAGCAAGAAGTCACAAGCTTCCAACACAGAATAAATAGACGACACTACCAAAGAATAATACTATGAGCTCCTCGCCAAAACCTACGAATGAAATCCGATCGTTTGTCGTCGAAAATAGGAAAAGAGGAAGTCTTTGAGAGTGCAATCCATAAACACAGCATTCACGGCACCATTTTCGGAAATAGACCTTGTCTCCGTTGCGGAGTAATACTAAGACCAACACTTACTCCTCAAGTATTATGGATGCCTGAAAATTAAGAGGGACCAATGTAAACTCATAATTCCAGCCAAGGTACGTCTACGGATATGTTAGGCGCATAACAACAGAAAAATATTGTAAAGTGATTTAGCGACTTCAATCGCAATAGACCCCTAAATCATTTGCCGATCACGTATCACCCAACTTTTTGATGAACAGTGCAAGCGAATATATGCAGGAAATCATGTTGCCTAAAAAGCAGCGCTACATACAAGAATGAAAAGGAGTCTCGCGTTCTACATCTTAAACAAAGAAGCAAGAGAAGCGGCCAATCCCTAAGTAAGGAAGCCTTCTTAACCGCTCGAACTACAGCGGCATCAATTTCAACATCATAGTGTACAAGAAATTTATTTATTTATTTATTTGTCTAAATAATTTACAAAATCAATTTATAAAATATTTAAATTGAAGACTTCAGGGCAGCAAGGCCATTTGAAGTCGTTTTTGATTTGAATAAACAAAAGACGAACAAAAAAAACATTTACAATTTAGAGTTTTACTCGCACTTTGATTATTTTAACAAAAGTGCTACGTTAATTTATATATCACTGAATTTATTATGAAGTGTTGTGGCTGATTTGATGTGCTGGATTGACTCAATGCTTTGTGGATTTAATAATTCAGCCAGTTGCTGTTCGTTGCTTAAAACATCGTCTTCATTAGTTATTTTCGATACAGGACACTCTACCAGGATATGCCAGATGGATAGTTCTATCTGACAGAAATCGCATTTTTCTGGAGCATCTCTTGTGTAGTAGTGCCTACTAGTGAAGAGTGTTTTTCCCAACCTTATGCGTAGCAGTTTAATGCAGTTTTCTCTGCTTAGTTTTTTGTTGTATGGGGTGCGTTTGTGATGTGACTGGAATGTACGCAAAAATGTTTGACTATTTTCCCACGAGGAAGCTATCTCTTTGTCTAGGGCTGCTTTAAAGTATTTTTTGATGGTGTGAGTTGAATTTGGGATCTCCACTGTAAGTGGGAGGTTAAATGTTTCTTTAGCAGCGGTGTCTGCATCATGGTTGCCCTTGATACCCACATGGCCTGGTACCCAAGCCAAGATGATATCTTTGCATGAGTAAAGCACGCTTCTAATATTTTCTAATGATGCCGATTTATTGAACTCACTTTTTAGGCCCATTAGTATGCTAAGGTTATCCGTGAATATCAGTTTCTTTCCCGGGCGGTTTTTAGCTAGGTTCAGACATTTTTCGATAGCAGTTAGTTCTGATATATAGGATCCGGTCAGCTCGGGAAGTAGTCCTTGATGGATTGTTTTCGTCCTATCACTAGAAATTAATTCCACTACTGCATATGACGAGTTAGAATCCTTAAATGATCCATCCGTATAGAAGATTTGATCTGCTTGAATCTCGGCAATCATCTCGTTATGGAGCGCTTTGTATTCTTGTCTTTTTTCCTGTAGTTGGCTAAGCTATTATTGATTGGGAGCGTATTTCTTTTCCAAGGCGGTGGAGAATTCAATGTTAGCGAGTCGTTGGCTGTGACTGAACTTGGAAGACAAACTTCTATCGATGACAATAAGGACGCCATATTACGTATTGCGGAAATAGTGCCCTTCCGAGGTTTTTCCATCATAAGTGCTTCCTTTGTTGCAGTATGGAGTGGGTGCAGTGAGTTTCCCAGAGCTTTGCTTATAAGACCTACGGATCTTATCCTTCCAAGCTGTACAAAAAGTAGGTAGTCAGCTTCTCTTCGAAGCGCTATTATTGGCGAAGTTTTTAGAGCGCCTGTTGCTGTGCGAAAGCATTGGTTAATAGCAGCGTTGACACTTTCAACGTTTTTCTTGGTGGTCCACATGAAACTCGTCAAACCATGTTGGAGAGATCCCATTACCAAGGTTTTAGCTAGTAGGATGGCGGTCTCAATGTGGGGTCCTTTCCTTTTTGAGCAAATCATTTTCAGGGCATTATTGCGTAGTTTAAGTTGATTTATTGTCTTTTTTATTTGCAAATTCCATTTTAGATTTCCAGAAAACAGAACACCGAGTATCATCAGCTCTCTTTTGAGTGGAATTGTGACATTCCGCAGGGTCAGGGGTGAACATATGCATTTTCTTTTTCTACAAATGTGGATGGCTTCTATTTTGTTTGGTGGGACAGAAGCTCCCCTTTTTTGCGCCCACTGAAATATTGCTAAGTCCGTAGTCTTCAACAGTTGGTTGACGTGGTTTGGGTCTCCTGATGCTAGTGTATAAATGTTGTCTGCGTAAACACCGATAAACTGTAAGCCATATTCGGGGCTAGCAAGCCGACGTATTAATGAGTCGATATAGGCATTGTAAATGATTACTGAGAGTGGAGAGCCTATTCTCTAGTTGGACTATAGAGGACATAAAGCCATCCACATTTACCTGAAATGTTCTTCCTGACATAAAAGATCTAACAATCTTTAAGATTTTATTCGGAATTCCCCATGCATGAAGTTGTTTGATTGCAGCGATAAGTGTCACCCTATCAAAAGCCTTTTCAAGGTCAGCCGACATAATAACACTATGTTTTCGCATAGATAGATTTTCCGCTAATTTTTCCTCTAAAAGGTGTAAGAGGGTTTGCGCCCCTCTATTTGGCCTAAATGCGTGCTGTGCAGGATGTATCTTTTTCTCTATTTCCAGGCTGATTCTTCTCGCAATGATTTTCTCAAAAATTTTGGAGAGAACTGGAAGGAGTGATATAGGCCGATATTCTTCGAAGGAGTGACATGTCCGAGATTTTTTGGGGATGGGCTTTAGTTGCGCTCTTTTCCAATCATGTGGAAAATTGCCAGTATTTATGATGTTGTTATACAACGTGCATATTCTAGTTTTTAAGTTTCCGTCGCAATGTTTTACCATATTGTACGTTATTTTGTCATTTCCCGGTGAAGTTCCTTTTGCGGTATGGATGGTAAAGTCTAGCTCAGTTGGTGTTATTTGTTCGGCAAGATGTCCAGATTGGATTGGCAGAGAAGGTAAATCATTGATTGAAAAGTTTTGTTTACAAGTAATCAAGTTTTCCGGGTAGTTGCAATCAGAACTATAGGATTTCCATAACTCTGCGAAGGTGTTGGCTATTATTTCTGGATCATTGATCAGTGTTTGGTTTGATAGCATATGGGGGAAGTTTTGTGGCGGCTTTGAAAATCGAAGTGATTTTATTCTATTCCATAATGTTTTGAGATCTAACGTTGGGTCCATTGTGTTCACAAAATTTTCCCACGATGTCCTCTTTGACTGTATTGATTCCCTTCGAAATTTTGCAAAAGCTTTTCTATAAGCAATGCAATTTTGTGTGGTGGGGTTTTTACGTAGTTTTAACCAAGTTTTGTTTTTTTCATCACGAAGTTTAGCAATATCTTGTGTAAACCATACTGGATTTCTTTTGTTAAAATTCGGAATTTTCGTGGTTGGTATGCATTTTGCTGCGGTGGCTCTTATGATTTTTTTTACTTTGGCAGCTTCCTGGTTGGTATTGGAAGAGACCGGTGTTTCAAGTGATATTTTACACGAAGTTGATTTAAATAAATCCCAGTTTGCTAACTCCTCCTTAAATCTGACACCCATTTTTTTCTTACAGTTTGTTCCTGGTGTTCGAATTATTATAGGCATATGATCGTTACCCGTATCTACTACCTCCCACTGTATGGAAGGTGCGATGTCTTCGGATGCGAAGGTAACGTCAACGGCTGTGTACGTATTTTTGGTGCTGAGCAGCGTAAGTGTCCCATCGTTAAGGATTACTAGACTATGCTCGTTTGCAAATTCTTCAAAAATGGTGCCTAGGGAATTTGTTGCATTGGAACCCCAAAGAGTGTTAGCAGCATTAATGTCTCCTAAAATAATGTGGTGGCTATTATAAGTGAAAGGAATTTCATTGAGAATATCAGGCGTTACTGAGACTTCATGTTCTCTATAAATATTTGTTATAAGCAGGGGTTTTTTCGTTTGTATTGTTATTGTTTGATAGAGCAGGTTAGAAGTGGACAAATTATGTGAAGTGACGGGTATATTGTTCTTAACAAGAATACCTATACCTGATTTGGAATACTGATAAGCTTTGTTGTGGGGAAAACTCTGGTAGTTTTTCATGTTAAAAAATTTGAGACTTTTGGCGATTATATGTGTTTCTTGTAGTGCTATTATGTCTGGGTTGTGCTTAGCGATTAACAGTTCTAGGGCATATTTGTTATTGATATATCCTTGTAGGTTCCATTGGAGGATTGAGAGATCAATTTCCAACGGAGCCATTATTAATGTATATTATTTTCTTTGGAGGAGTGTTTTGGTGTGTTATTGATTTTTTTTCGAGTGATTTCGAATGAGTGAGAAATAGATTGTTTGAGAGGTTTTGTTGTTGACTATTTTCGTGCATGGTTGTAGAGAGATCGCAGTTGGTCCCAGTCTCTACATCCATTGAGGCAAGTTCTGTTGACGTTGATGGTTCGAGATTGCGGGTTTCTTTGGTCATTGTTGATTGATTACTGTTGTTAATGTTTTCTTGTTGTTGGTTTTGTTTGAGCTTAGGTTGCGAGGTTTGTTTGATTGTGATGGGGTTTGTTGGGTTCGTAGAGAGTTTGATCGGATGCTGAGCGAACTTGTTAGAAGTTGTGTTATATTGTTCGGTTTGTGGTTGTAATTCGGTCCGGAACTTTGTTGAGGAAGTATTTTCAGTATTAGATTTTGAAACTATTATTTTTTGTGCGTTTGCTATCCGGTTTTTTATAATCTCAGCCATAGTCGGTTTACCTGTGTTTCGCTGTTTTGGAGCTGGAAGTTGGTGCAATGTAGGGCTGTCTTTATAAATTTGCCAGTCTTCTCTGACAGTACAGCGCCGATCAGCTTTAATTTTGTTCACCGATTTGTGTCGAAGAAACGCTGGGCATCCGGGGTCGTATGACGTGTGAGTTTCTACGTTGCAATTCGCACAGAAAATTCGTGGGCAGGTATCATGCGGAGGTGGGAGGCAGCATTCTTTACACAATGCCGAGTTGTTGCAGCGATTTTTTGTGTGGCCAAGTTTTTGGCAAAAAATACAGCGCATTGGATTTGGGATAAATTCCTCAACTTTGCAATTGAGCCAGCCAATTTTGATTTCATTCGGTCGTCGAATCAGATCAAACGTAATTATTGCTGCTCCTGTGGGTATGAGGTTACCGTTTTCTTTTTTCATCATTTTTCTGACTTCGGTAACCTTGAATTTCTTGAGCTCAGATAAAAGTTCTTCTTCTGATATGTCAATAATATATCTAGAATATATTCTGCCCTGAACTGAGTTGAGATTTGCATGATAGGTTATTTTTACAGGAATCAAGTCGATGAACTTAGCTTTCAGGAATTTTTCAGCTATTTGCAAGTTAAGAACTTTTACCAGTAAGTCGCCTGATTTCATAGCTTTGACCTCTAGCAATTCTTTTGATATGAATTCCAGACCGCGATTTATCTGGAAGGGGTTGTACGAAGAAAGTGGTCGTAAGGTCTCTCCTATTTTTTCGGTACCAGAAATTACAATAAAGCGAGGAAGGTTGTTATCGTTGTTAATTGTAGGTAAAGGCACATATTCTGTTTCATGGCATTTTCTTTTTTTATTTTTTTTACTCCGGTCTATCACAAACTCAGATTGGAGAAGGTTAAACCGGTTACTGTCTAGAGGGGGTGTCCCCCCGCCCATTTTAAATTAATCGTATCCAGTTGTAGATGTCTATACTCAGTTGTCAAAGGTTGATGAGAATTTAAATCTTTGAATCACTTACCCCGAGGAGTGAGTGAAGGAGAAGATTATAGACGAAAAAAAAAGAAAGAAAAATCACTACAAAAAATTCTTTGCACAATACACGTCTGAACGAAGCAATTGCTTGACAAGAACTGACAAGAAATTGTCCGCTGTATTATGTGAACGCCTGGAACTATGTGTCAACCATCTGACTAACCCCTATCAGAGCTGCCTCAATCCATTAAGCCCACAATTGATCACATAATCACACTAAGGAACATTAAATTTAAGAAATTAAGAAATTAATGCAGCTCACATATGACAGCATCTATAGAGACGGGCTATACGGAGCCATGTCAAGCTATGACCTCACTGCCACAGTCAGATTTTTCAGAATAACCCTGAAGAACGCTGAAAGTCTCAAAAAGGCTTTTGATATTCAAAAACGGGTTAAGACAAGTTGATGTATTGTCATGTTTCTCACAAGCCATCACAAATTCGCACAATTTGCCTAAAGCCTGTGCAACAATTGCATACGCTGATGACGTTATATCATTGACAGAAGACGGCGAACTGATGCGTTTACAATTATTGCAAAAGAAGCAACAAAAATGGACTAAACTGTAAAGCAAGGCCAAGTATATTCTGTCCACAAGAAGGGATACAATATTTTAAATAATCGGAGATAATAGCGCGACAGACAGCTATAACTTAGAGGTAGTTAAGGATTTTGTCTGCCTACGATCTCCTATTAACTCTAAAAATGACACCTCAGCGGAGTTCGCAAAAAGAGTTACAAAATCACCCCGCCCATCACCGTGGATAGGCCTTTTACGAGCGTAGGAATGTAGCTTACCAAACTCCATCACAATGTAATCTCTGTTCAGTGTCATGAAATCCTGAATCCAGTGTCTTGTGGTCAAAACTCCATTTCCATAAGCAAATTATCCACTACTGCTTTATTTATAGAAGCCCCAAACTGGACACCAATTCGACCTTTGACGAGTTTAATGAGCTATCTGACTCCTTGCAAAAAATTGTATCACTGTATCCTCATACTGAAATCGGGCGATTTCAATATACGCAACTCTGGGTGGCTTCAACATCTGAAAGACGGTGTGTTGAGATCTTCGCTGAGGAAACAACTTAACCAGCATGTAAATGAGCCCACACGAATACTAGACGTTGATAGTCATACCGCCAATGCCCTGAACCTATTTTTAACTTCTCACTCTGATAAGTACACCGTTGATGTGCTCTCATTTTCACTCTCCTCCTACAGACACATTGCACATAGGTCCCTTCTTTCCAAGGTTATGGAAAGGCTGATGTACCGTCAGCCCATGAAATATCTCTAAACACGAAAACTTTTCAATGAACGCCAGTATGGCCAGTTTCGTAGCAATAGGTCTACTGGTGATCTGATGGCATGTCTCACCGAAACGTAGAACCAAAGCGTACATCAATTTGTCCAAAGCAAGTTGGTTGCACTCATATTTTTAAGGCATTTGACAGAGTTTGGCATCAGGCTCTTTTGTCGAAAATACGTGCTTTTGGGATCAACGACTGCCTTCTTCAACGGATTAGAAATTACCTTTCGGAACGTTCAATTCAAGTTGTTTTGGATGGTTTTGAATCTGATATTCACAGAATATATGCTGGTTTGCCTCAGGGCTCCGTTCTGTCTCTGTTCTGACAACTTACGTTGGAATGACCACAAATCGAATGTCGCCAAAAATGCTGCGTAATGTCTATGTTTCCTTAAGCGATGTAAGAAATATTTCCTGGAGTACAATGCCCACATCTGGTCAGGTGCCCCAGAAGACCACTTTGTACTTCCCAGATAGGAACCAAGATTGTATGATAAAACTCGTAGGTGATGTCAATATGACATAGTTATTTCACAACCTTGAACACAGGCGTAAGGTCTCCTGTCGTACCTTATTTTATCACTATTTCCACCACCAATGCTCCACTGTAAGATACCGTCCAGGTCCACTCAAACAATACCTGATTGATCTTTAGTTCGTGGATAATAAATCTACCATCGTGCAGATATTCATGGGGTGAAAAGCCTACCCTAAAGATAGACTCCAAGACTTGTCTCTACTCCGTTTGATACCGGACTTGATGAACATAGCCCAGATTTCAAAGCAGTTGATGGCAATCTTATCGGAAAGTCGAAACCAATAACTCGTGACTAACACAGAGATTCAAGAATGACAAGCTGTTTCTATAAGCAACAAATGGCTAATATGCCTATATCTCCCTAATTCCGGTCCAACTCAAAAGCAAGATTCTCCGTACGTTGCTTGTCTCAGCTTATATTGATGGATTTTGAAAGAAGAGCTTGGAGATCAACTCTACAGCCTGGTTAGGGTTAGAATTACCCCAGTGCTGACAGGCATAAAAACATCTTGCAGTTGGAAAGGAATCTTTATCAATTGAATGTGCAAAACTGGAGGCATCTGGAGGAAACTGGCCGGAGAAGCCCAATCAGACCACAGCGACATCAAAAATATCATAACTTTCGTGCTTGAAGTGTTCTTGAGGTAAAATGTGAAGGTGCACACATCTTATACCCCTAGAACATTGCACTATTCACAATTTTGCTCTTGAGCATGGAAACGGAATAGAAACGGAAATTAAAGCATCCCGCTGCTTCGCGGTAGGATACCTTTACAGCCTCCATTGAAAGGAACAGGCACAAAAACAGATTTCTGAGTGTGAAGAAAATATCACGTTTAACATTATTTATAACCTCAATTAGACCTACATCGTTTATTCCAGAATATCAAGAGCAAGTTTCTGACAACTGAATTAAACTCCACAGCGCTTACAATATGCCCTTTTGTTCTAGACCTGCCAACTCTGTATGTATGTAGTTCTGAATAAGGAGAAATCTATTGAAATCCTTGAACGCTAGTCGAGAAAGAGAGAAACGACAATTGGGGAAGCAAAAAAATCATACAGACAACCATTTTATTTTGTAGATATCAGACTTAAAATCGTCCAAGATAACTTGAATTGAACGTTCCAAAGGTAGGTAGTTTTCAATCCATTGAAGGAGAGACTCATCGATCCCAAATGCACGCATTTTCGACAAAAGAGCCTGATGTCAAACTCTGTTAAATGCCCTAGAAATATGAAGTTCAACTATTTGGCTTTCGTCAGATTGGTGTAGACTGTGGTTCCACTTTTTGGTGAGACATACCATCAGTTCACCAGTGGACCTGTTGCAACGAAAACCGTATTGCCGGTCATTGAGAAGTTTTCGTGTTTCGAGATATTTCATGAGCTGACGGTTTACCAGCGTTTCCATGACCTTGGAAAGAAGAACCGTAAGTGCTTTGGGTCTGTAAGAGGAGGCGGGCTGGACAAATGCTGTTTTCCATCTGCTCGCAAAGAGTCCTAAAGAGTAGGATTGATGAAAAAGCTTACGCAGTGGTATTGCCAGCGAGGAGGAACACCTCTTCAGAAGAAGGGGAGATATACCATCTGGACCAGCGGATTTATGTATGTTGAGATCTTTAAGTACTCTTGCTACTACACGAGTGCGAAAGTAGATTCGTCCCATTGAAGGTTCGACGCACTCAAGTGTAGGCGGAGGCAAAGCACAATCTGGGAGTGTTGAGCTGACCGCAAAGTGTGCAGCAAGCAGATTGGCCTTATCTAAAGAGCTGACAGCTGGAACGTCATTGTAAATGAGCGTTGGGATGGAGTATGAGGCGGAATTTCTAATGTTTTTGACGAACGACCAAAAATTTTTACTGCCTTTGGGACATTCCAAAGAGAATGGTGTCTGTAATCATATCAGCAGCGGCATCCACGTCGTTATCGAGGAAGCATAACGACTAGTTAAAATTCCTAAAGAAGCTGTTAAGACCGCTCCAGTTGGCTTTCTCGTGTTGCCATACGGTTCTTTTAGGAATCTTTTCTCTAACTGTGTGGTCAGTGTACGAGAAATTAGCTGATATGACACAATGGTCCGCCGAGCTTAAAGGGGAGAGCACATCAACGGTGTACTTATCAGCGAGAGAAGTTAATAACATGACCATGGTATTGGCGGTATGACTATAAACGTCTGGTTTTCTCGTGGGGGATCATTTACAAACTGGGTAAAGTTACTTTCCGCAGCGAAGATCTCAAAACACCGTCCTTCGGGTGTTGTCTGCCCATAGGGTCGAAGCAGTATGAGGATACAGGGTGTAAATCAAACGCGATATTCCTCAGTTTGATTTAACATACATTCAACTTTTATTGAAGCAAAAACAACGATTAATTTATATAATTTTGTAAAAAGAAGAAACTCGAAACTGAGGTTAATTCTGTTGGTTAGTTTAGTTTTAAACGCATTTTATTTTCTAATCAATAACTCTTACATACTAACAAAAAATGCTTAAATGCTAGCTTACAATTACTTAACAATCTTATACTAACTTACTGGCCCCACACAGGCACTCTAAGCTAATCTAAATTCTTATAACTATGTCTTTCGACTTCATTTACATTTTTTTATGGATATTTATTTTCTATACTTAAAGCTAAGAAAAAAAATTGTTAACAAAACTTAACATATGGACTTTTTTTTTTTTTTTTTAATAAAAACTTAGTATCTAACTTAAAATAAACCTTAGCCTACCTAAACTAAATGTACAATACACACATAAACACATAGACGTTATACACAATCATATACATATATCAGTATACACCTTTGTATACACTGATATATGTATATGTTTCTTAAATGCTAACCTAAACCTATGCAAGCTGGCCATCGCTATTCATAGAGAAAACGGATTGGTCAGCTCTGCCTCATTAGTGAGGCTGGTCCGTAATTGACGGAAACGACGACGCAACATCTTCCCCATCATTCAACCACCAGAAATGCTGGTGCTGCCGAACGACATCCCTCTTATCGCGATTCCCCACCGCCCTACTGAACCTGAGGCGATCCACACTGCCGTGTGCGACGTCTCTGTTGTAGTTGAGTCGCCTGTCCCCAGCTGTCCGAGCGACATGGAAGATTAACGGCACCGCTGATCTATCCTGGATCAACCCTATCTGATCTAGGTAGAGGAATGCTTCCGGTGGAACGAAGCCGTCAGATCGCACACTCTCATGGTAAAGGTAATTGGGGTAGTAAGCCCCAGATATCAGGTTATTCATCGAGGTCATTGCTCTTGCAATGTGCCTTCGAGTCAGCTTAATTACGAAGTTGTCCACTCGTATTATGTTCGCCCTATTGTAAAGGACCTCATTAGGATAAAATTTCTTGTACTCCGACTCTGGTGTTCTGTACAAGCGAAGACAAGCCCTAAGGCAGGCCCTCTCAAACACCCGAATCTTTTCCATTAAGCTTGCTCGTACATTGAACCACACGGGACAACCAAATACCAGCATGGGCCTAATAAGGGCCATGTAGCAGATTACCTTTACCCTCACATCGAGTTGGCTGCTATAAAACAGTCTCTTTGTAAGGGCAAAAGCACCTTTAGCTCTGGCCAGAGCAGCATCTACATTTTTGCCAAAATACAGAAACTGATCTAGCCAGATCCCAAGGTATCTGACTACATTTCGACAGGCAAGAGGCTGTCCGTGCTGTCCAATGATTGAGAACTTTCGCCAATTTTTTCTGGTATCCCTAGAGGCTCCAGACAACGGCGTCCTAAAGAGAATGGTTTCCGACTTCTGAAAGTTGATTTTCAACTTCCAGTCATCGCAAAATCGTCTTATCTTATCGAAGTCACGCTGCAAGAGAGTATTAATGACCTCGATTTTTGGACCTGTTCTGTACGCTACCAAATCGTCTGCGTACGCAATAGTATGGGGAAGTGAACCTATCAAGTCGCTTGTATAAATGTTAAATAGGATCGGCGAATTGACCGCGCCCTGCTGAAGACCATTTTTAATTTGAAATATTCCAACAGAAGTCACATCGCCATTTTTCACGATGAACTGTCTGTTGGTTAGCATATTATAAAGAATGTACAAGAGAGGTTTGCTGATCCCCAGCCTAGTCAGCTTATAGAAAAGACCCTCTAACCATACGGTGTCGAAGGCCTTCTCCAAGTCAACAAGGCAGGCACCAGTGCACTGTTTCTTGCCTTTGTTCCATTGGATATCAGAAACCAGTTTAGACGCGGCATGTGAGATATCATGTCCCGCCTTAAAACCGAATTGGTTATCCGGAACTATATGTTTGTCCTCAACCCACCTAGACAGAGCTCTATTGATTACTTTTTCAAAAACCTTACTGATATTCGGAAGGAGACTTATCGACCGGAGATTCGCCGGATTGGATATATCCTTTCCCTTTTTGGGGATAGGTTGAACCACCGCCGTTTTCCAATGCGCTGGATAATGTGCATTATTCATTGCATTATTAAACAGGGTGGTGTAAATGTCCACCGCTTCTAGAGGAAGATGTCGAAGCACGATATTTGGAATACCATCGGTCCCCACTGACTTCTTAGCCCTGATTGTGTCGAAGATCTCACGGAGTTTTTGCTTCGAAATGAACGGGGGTAGGCCACCTTCTCTGGCAATGACATTATTTGCCATATTTTCGTCGCTAAACCGGGTGAAACCAGAGCCCTCGGATCGCCAGTTCCCTATTTCATTTCGAATGCAGAAGTCGTGTACCAAGACGCGACTGTCCAAGTCGCCATTAGGGCCAATGGTATCAATGGCCTTGTATACTTCCTGGAAAGTCGCCCCTATGGCCTCAACCTTCTCCTTTGGATCCTCGATCACAAAAAAGTCGTCATCATCAGCGGCCTCATTTGGATCAATACCTGCTATTGTCAGTAACCGTTCGTTTTCTGTTGTCCGGGCTATTTTAAGACACTGAAGGTCGTTTTGTTTTTTTCTCCGAAATAGTTTATTGATTTGCGGAAACATGTTCGGGTTGCTGGTGTTTACAGCCCGAACCTTGTTGTTCCAATATGAGCTTACAGCAATTCTGTAATTTTCTTTTATTAACTTTTGCACATTTTTAATCGACGACTTCAGCGTCCTAATCTCCGGATCTTGTCTGTCAGTTAACTGTCTGTACAAGTTTTTGAGTCTTGACAGAAGTCTACTTTTCTGTCGGTGCAGTGCGTCAATAGTAGGATTGCGGAACAGGTCTTCGTTAGTTGTACGTCGATACCGCGGTATTGTAGTGTCCATAGTTTGTTTAATTGTCTCGTCCATTTGTTTTAGGTAATTGTCGATCTCCTCGTTTGACAAATTCCTATTGGACGGTGGGTGGAGCGTGTTCGAGGAGAGCGCTCTGTTTAAGGTTGCGGAGAAGCGCGTCCATCGAGTCTTACTGTAGTTGTAAGAATATCTTTGGACAAACTCCTCCAATTCCGCAATTTCGTTGGGAACTGTAATTTCGGTGCTAAAACCGCAATGGTCGCTGTCATACACGAATGTGCGCAGACAGTTTAGCGTTTGTAAATTCGTACCTGTCAGTCGTATACGTTCGTCGTACAGCAGTAGATCCAAATAAGACCCGCCTCTGGGAAACGACGGGTTATCCGTCGCTTTAAGACCGAGTCTGTACATGACATCGTGCTGACCCCACCAATCGAGTAGTAGGTTCCCTCTAGTATTTGGCAAATTATTTCCCCAATCTCTGTGTCTAGCGTTGAAATCCCCGCCGATTATAAAATAATTCTCCCCCGATTCCAGCCTCAGAAGTCGAAAAAGCGTGTCGAGCTCTGTAATAAATAGTGTGGATTGTGAAGCCTCAGGTGCATAAACAGAGGCCAAGTACAGCCGCTTTCCACTGCGAAGCGGAATGTAAATGACAACTGCCTCCAACACCCGGAACCTGCGCAACACTCCCTTGTACACTCTGTGAAATTTTATACCTTCTTTAATGAAGATCGCGACACCACCTCCACGTTTGGATCTGGGCCGGTTTCTTCTTCTAACAATATAATTATTGTACTCCAGTTTGTGATTATCGGTTAGCTTGGTTTCGCTAGCGAAAAGCACATCAGGGGTTTGGTCTTGTAGCAATTTAAACATCGCGGCTCTTCGCTCGATCCTAATCAGTGAATTAACATTCACCGCAAGGACCTTCAAAGTTTGCTCCACCATGTGCGTACCCATTACGGCATGTGTTGCGTTAGGCCCGGCAGCAGCGCGTAAATCTGGTCCACCCGCTTGGCCTGTTCTTGCACCTGCTTTTGCAGCTGAGCCATCTGCCCTTGGATTGCGAGCAAGATGGCTAGCATGTTAGGTGCAGCTTCCGTTGTTCTCGGCATTGGCGCCGGAGAAGCAACAGTCGCTTGCTGTACCGTAGCCCCCCTACCTGACGCCATTTGGGCGTAGGAAATTTGGGACGTGACGGCTGGTGTTTGAAATCTAAGAGGTGAATGTTTGACCTCCACCTTCTGCTGCCGAGCCAGTTTTGCTTTCTTAATGTCAGCGAACTTAGGACAACCCCGATAGTTTGCGGTGTGTCCCACGTTTCCACATAACACGCACGAGAGCTTCGATCTATCGGATGCTCCGTCAACACCCAGAGCACACTCCTCGGAACTGTGGTTCTTAGCGCACTTCACGCATCGAGGCTGCATTTGGCAGTTCGACGCGGCGTGCCCGAACCTCTGGCAGCGAACGCATTGTATAACGCCTTCGCTCCTTTTTAGTTTTTCCCAGTGAACCACCTGGTAGTCTAGGACATTGATACTCCTTAGACTATCCAGACGGCTTTCGGGACTGAGCTGCACCAGGAAGAACGGCAGACACCGTTTCTCCCGCCTGGCTCTAGCTGTGGTAAATGGCTTTACCCCCACAAACTTGAGCCCTTCGCACTCCTTCTCTTTGAGCAGTGCCAGGATCTCATCAGGATCAGAAGACGGTTCCAACCCCTTCAGCAGCATCGATTGCCGCTTTTCACACTTCGGTGTGTATGAGTAGTGCTCCGTCGTCGTTTCCTTTAGGAGCTCTTTCACTTTCGCGTAGCCCTCCACTGTATTACAGTGGATGGCATGGCGATCGTTCCCCAATCTCTTTATATTAAAATTATTACCAATGACCAACTTACACAGGTCCTTGGTTGCATTTACCTCCATTTTGTAAGTGTTGATCGGAGGCACCTTCTCTTTCTTCTTCTTCTGCTGCTGCTGCTGTTGTTGTTGTTGTTGTTGTTGTTGTTGTTGTTGTTGTTGTTGTTGTTGTTGTTGTTGTTGCTGCTGCTGCTGTTTTTGTTTTTGTTGTTGTTGGTGTTCTTGCCGCTGTTGCTTTTGCTGCAGTTGTTTCTTCGGCTGCTGATGGTTTTGTTGTTGCTGCAGTTGCTGTTTCTGCTCTTGTTGTTGTTGTTTTAGGGAGCTCTCTACTTCTGATTGCTCCCTCTGCCTTCGTGCAATTTGCCTCTGTTTAATATCAATCATGTCTTGCTTCAGCTTTTGTATGCTGCTTTTTATCTTGTTAAGTTGGTCATCTTCGTCTTCCGACTCAGATGACGCCAGAGAGGCGAAGCTGTTGGAGCCCCCCTCCTCTTTATCGTCTTCAGCTGTGGAAACAGCACTTATCTTTTTTTTTGAAAGATTAGGAGGGGTATTCAACCTCTTCCTCCTTTTGCTGGCTTTCGCCACGGTTATGGGAAGAGCGGGGCGCTCTCCACCATCCATCACGTGATTTTTGTTGTTTTTCCTTCTTATTGCCTGATGGTTTATATGTTTTTACAATTTGATGAGGAAAAAAAAAAAAAAAAAAAAAGTTCCAAACTTCTCACTCGGGATTCGAACTCGTGTCCCACGATTTGTTGACTGGCGCCGCTAACCGGTGGGCTACCGAGTCAATTTACGGGATTTTAGCTGTTTATGTTTATAAACCGATTTTTTTTGTTTTTGTTTTTCTTTACGAAAAGCCGAAAGACGAAAGTCGTCTATTCTCACCAGAGATTTGCGAACGACTGATAATTCTGCTTGGTCTCCTGTCGAGATGTCGTGGGAAAAAAGCATGCGAGATATGTATTGACGTTTCTAGGTGACGTTTCTCTTGATGACATCTGTGGATGTTTACTTGGTGTTGTTACTTTACAGCATGTTCCCCTTACATCCCCCTCCTTTTGGAATTTCTTGACAGAGAAAGTTACTTGCAGCAGATTAGACGCTGGGGTGGTTTGACTGTCCTTCCATACCGGGTTGTATAGGTTTGTGATGAAGACTTTTCTGTAGTCAGTGACTGATCGTGAACCTTAGGATTTAATGCAGGGTGAATTTGGTCGTGTGGGTTTGGTGGTGCTGTTTGTGAGCTCTGGGGCTGCACTGGTACGATAACAGGTGGCTTTTGTTGGAAGTCAACGTCTGGGATGCTTGTTGGTTGTGAACGAATGTTAGCTTCGGTGGGCTTTATGTTGCAAGTGTTGCGACGGAAAGTATTTCCTCCTTTGTCACGGATAATGTAGGACCTGGGATGAACTTGACTTATAACAACTGCTGGTTTCCACTCTTTTGAGCTGTTGACTCTAGTGACGATGTGTTGTCCTGGATGCAACGATTTGTTTTGCAAAGTTCCTTTATTTGCATATTTGGCTTGTTTTTGTCGTTCTTCTTTGAGTAATTCTGGCACGTCTGGTGTGTTGGGTTTAGGAATAAGTGATGATATAGTTGATGGTAATGGTGATCTTAAATTTCTTGCATATAGTCGTTGTGCTGGGCTTCCGAGTTGGCTTCTGGACATATTCATGTAGTTTAGAATTCCTAAGTGGAAATCGGTTCCATCATAATTGCACTTCTTCAAAATGTTTTTAGCGGTCTGGACGGCTCTTTCTGCAAGGTCGTTTCCTTTTGGGTGATAAGGTGAACTGGTCCTATGGTTGAATTTCCATTCGGTTGAAAAATTCTTGAAATCTCGCTACGAAAATTGTGGGCCGTTGTCGGTTTCCAGAATGCGTGGAATGCCATGGCTAGAAAAAACGGTTTTTAAAAATTGAATGACGTATTTCGTTGTAGCATCTTGTAGCTTTGTAAAGTTGATGTAACCTGAGTAACTGTCTGTAATGACAATATAATCTTCATCATCAAAATAAAATAGATCTGCGGCTGCTACTTCAAATGGGTGAATTGGTATTTCCTTGGTTCCTAACTCAATTTTATTGTTCTGTCGTTGGTAAACTTGACAAGCCGCGCACTTTTTGATGTAATTGGCTATATCGGAACTCATGTTTGGCCAAAAAATAACATCTCTAGCTTTCCGGACGCATTTTTCGTAACTGAAGTGGCCGTTATGAATAAACCTGAGTACTTCCTCTCTCATTTGTATGGGTATCAGGGCTTTTTGTGATTTAAATATAATTTCGTTGTCTACCGAAAGTTCTTCTCTGAAATTCCAATATGGCCTTATGCTCTTTGGGAGGCTTTTAATCGTAGAGGGCCAGCCATTCATGATGAAATGTTTGAGTTGAATGAGTGTCTCGTCTTAATTTAATTTTAATTTTGGTGGGGGCGAATGCCCCCATTTATTCGGCTTAATACAAGCTATAACTTACAAATTAAACTTAAACTAAAACTTAAAACTAAGGTTGGTTGGAGTGGTGAAGGAGAACAGATTTCAGGTAGGAAGTGGTGCGGTGAAAGTCAAAGACGGTAGGGTTTGAGTTGATTTGACGTAGCATACGGGAGATTGGTTCGTTCGCGCCATAGGAGGTGTGGTGGGTTGGTAGATAGAAGAGTCGAGGGGTACGTAGATTACGAGGGTTAGTGTTGAGGAAAATGGAGTTGTGAAGGGACGCGCATTCAACGTGACCTGAAAGGAGTCGATGAATGAAGAGAAAGTCTCCTGCATCTCTGCGATCTTCAAGGGTGTTTAAGTTGATAAGGTTGAGACGGTTTTTATAGGGGGCAGATTAAAAGGATCGTCCCAGGGCATACCTCGAAGAGCAAATCGAAGAAAACGACGCTGAATGCTTTCAATTCTCGAGATATGAACACGATGATATGGGGACCATACTTGACTGGCGTACTCTAGGAGGGGGCGAACAAAGGTAATATAGAGGGACCTGGTCACGTATGGGTTGGTGAATTCTTTGGACCACCGTTTTACAAAACCTAGTGCAGAGTTGGCTTTGAGGATTATCTCATCCATATGTAAACGGAAGTTGAGCTCGCTGTCACACAAAATGCCGAGGTCGCGAAGAGACTGTACGGAGGAGATAGGTTGGTTATGGAGAAGATAAAGTCGGGGAGGAGATTGGTTCCGCTTATGTGAGAAGGTGATGGATTGGCATTTGGCGATGTTAAGTTCCAAAGAATTTTTGAGGCACCAGATCGAGAAACTATCAAGATCTTGTTGAAGGAGGAAAGAGTCATGGGGAGAGGAAATGGTTTTGAAAAATTTGGTATCGTCGGCGGAAAGGGAGACAGACGAGTGTTAGATGATCATATCGAGATCATTTATGGTTAATATAAAAAGAAGGGGACCGAGATGGCTGCCTTGTGGAACTCCAGAGGTGGCCAAAAATGGAGCGGACTGGGCTGACCTAAAACGAACACTGTAAAAACGGTTTTCGAGGTAAGAGGATATCCATTTTAACAATATGGGTTCAAAGCCGAGGGCAGACAATTTAAAGATAATTAACCGATGAGAGATTTTATCGAAGGCTTTGCTAAAATCGGTTGCAGCTACATCGACTTCATTGCCATTCTCTAGGGCAGATAGGGCAAAGGATACGAATTCAACGAGATTTGTGGTTGTTGACCTACCCATTAAGAAGCCATGTTGTCTAGGGGAAATAAGTGATTTGCATTGGAAGCTTAGAGCTTCATACAAAATACTTTCGAAGAGTTTGGGTATATGGGAGAGTTTAGCGATGGGACGATAGTTGGTTATTTCATTCTTTGATCCTTTCTTGTGGATCGGGGTTATGAAGGAGGTTTTCCAAACCTGAGGAAATTCTCCTTGTGAAAGGGATAGACGGAAGAGATTAGAAAGGGCAAGGGAAAGAGAGGAAGAACATTTTTTAAGAAATATGGCAGGGAGGCCATCTGGGCCGGGTGTGAATTCGTCATTGAGTTGGTGTAATTTATATTCGATATAAGACGGATCAAAAATATGAGAGAGAAGTGGGCCATTGGAGAAAATAGGATGGATCTGGTACAAAGGAGTCGTTGGTGAAGGATTGTTTAAAAAAGGTGGCAAATAGGTTGGCAATGGTGAGTGGGTCGGTTGATGACCTGTTGTTGAAAGAGAGGGAAGGAGGGTAACCATCGGACTTACTTTTGTAGTTAACAAATTGGAAAAAGGACTTAGGGTGGTTTATAAGGTTGACTTGCGCATTGTTAAGGTGCGATTATACCAGGGAGGACTAGCAGATGATGTTTTAAGGCGGGAAAACGAAACGTAAAGGGAAAAAGAATTAAATATTTCTTCATAAAAAAATGGCTAAGGCATCACTTATACTTAGGTTGTGAAAGTTAAAGAGGGATCTGCTGAGATAGTCACTGATTTTGTGAAAGTTTGCTTTATGAAAGTCGAGGGATGAGAGAGTTGTGGGGGGAGTGGACTGGAATGAAGAGTTATGAAATAGATAGGGGACAAAGTGAGACTGAGGAATTAATTGGATCTGTTGTGAAAATAAGGTCTAATTTCTTGCCCATATAATTGGATATACCACTGACTTGGCATAGACTTGAGTCTGTTAAGCGATCTAAGAAGAGACATTCCTTAGCTGAGTTGGCATTTGAAGCGATGAAAAACGATTGATCATCCGATGGAGTCCACTGTAGCGGAGGAAGATTAAAGTCGCCAAAAATAAGGATATCGTCAATAGAGTCTGACAGGTCAATTAAATGATCGATCGCATCAATAACAAATTGGTAAGATTCGATAGGTTGCGCTGGTAGGATGTAGCAACATATAACGTAAAGGGACTTGAGAGGCAGTGATATTTTTATTGCGACAAAGTCGGCTTTAGAGGATGAAGAAATTGTAATGGGGGAAGAGTTAAGGCTGTTGTCCATCGCCAGTAGGACGCCTCGACAGGGGGAATCTTTATTTGTGCGGGTAGGATCGTCGTCGCGGAAAACATTAAAAGTAGGAGGGAACAATTCCTGGTTCTTTATGTCGGGAATCAAATTGGTTTCGGTCAAGGCGTAAATATCAAAGGGAAGAGCATGCGATTGACGTAGGACAGCATTGGTTTTAGAACGAAGACCTCTTACATTCTGGTAGTAAAATGTAAGAGGGATGTTGTGGGGTGGAGGTGTGAGGCAGGATGGTTTAAGCGCTGGCAAGGGAGGCACGTTATGGACGAAAAAATTTGTCGTGGTCGGCTCGGCTTCGTTGTAGGTGTGATACTCGTTTAGAGTGAACATAGTTGCCGAATGCAGCAAGGTCGTCTGCTACTTTCTGAGGGGACATGTTAAATATCTCGTGGTACCTGACATAAAGGTTCCTGAGACTGATAGGGTCGGTAGGGAGGCCTTCCTGCTGGATGGAAACCATGACGCTGGTTTTGGTTTTCCCTTCGTAGCAGACCGAGTCAGATTTGTCATGTAAATAGGCAAGAAAGAGACGAATGTTTTCATATATCTTTCGTTCTCTGAGCCTAGAGAGAGCATATCGACTTTCTGTAGTGCCATTGGTTTGCTGTGTTAGTTTAACAGTGAGGGAAAAAGGGGATCAAGAATAGGAGCATTGGAGGAGGGAGATAGATTGGATATGGAGTTGGACGAGGGATGAGATGTGGGGTTTAAGGTATGGGAGTTAATGAAGTTAGGGTACTTAGCTCCAGTTTTAAGGTCGAAGTTGGGCATTGGGTTGCTAGCTGGGTTTGGTGGCGTAGAAGGTTGAGAAGGAATAATATGGGTGGTTGGGGTTAAGTTGAAAGAGACGCGTTGGCGTGGGGACTTCGGTGGAACGGGGGGAATTGGGGGATTAGAAGATTGGTGTGTAAGGGCTTTGTGTCGGATAAGTGAGGAGGGAGGACTAAAATTGGGGAATAAGTTTGTTTTGAAGCTCCAGTTGGGGTCGAGATTAGAGCTTCGTTTTTTGGAAGCATATTTTTTATTTGGGAGGGAGTTGGACAGGGGTCTTTTTTTAATTTTATTGTTAACACTACGATTATTTTTAACACTTTTATTACTCTCGAGATGTGCGTTTTCTCGTTCTTCAGAGCATTTTGAAATTCTTATCTTCCCAGGTTTAGTTGTCTTACCAGGAGGAGTAGGGAACAACCACGAATATTTGGTGAGTTTGATTAGTCGTTTAAGTTCGTTATCAGAGATCGAGAGAATGAGTTGGATTTGTAAGTCTTGTTCTCTGCGATCTTTCTCTGCGTTGTTTTCGCAGTCTCTGCTTAACGGGTCTGCCAGGTGCATGGTTTTGCCTTGTTTATACACAACTGTTGGGTTGTATGTGAGAAGGCTTAGTCGAATTCTTTGGAGTCGCGCGGGAGAGGAGTGGATTGGCTTTTGAAAGATTACTTCCAACGGCTTGTGGTCGGATTCAATCACTATAGTTTTTCCCCAAACATTTTCGTGGAATTTTTCACAGCCGAATTTGATTGCGAGTGCTTCTTTTTCCAATTGTGAGTAACGGGTTTGACATTCGGTTAGTGCTCTTGAGGCAAATCCTACGGGTTGATCTTTTTGCAGTAAAACTGCGCCTAATGCTTTAGAACTGGCATCGACTTGCAGTTTGACGTCATCGTTTGGATTGTATAATCGGAGCACAGATGGTTCACTTATTTTTGATTTGAGCGTTTCAAAAGCTTGTTGTTGGTCAACTTCCCATATCTAAGGTGTTGATTTTTCCAGGAGTGAGCGGAGAGGGTTTGTGATGGATGAATAGTTTTTTATAAACTTGCTGAGGTAAGTGAATTTTCCCAAACCTCGCATTAATTCCTTTCTGTTTGTTGGTGTTTTCAGTCGTTTGATTGCTTCTGTTTTCTCGGGATCGGGGCTCATCCCCTTTTCGCTGATTATGTGACCCAAGAATTTAATTTTTTGTTGGTCGAATTTGCATTTTAATTTATTCAGCTTTAATCCATTTTCTTTCAAAATACCGATTACAAGGTCTGTGGTTCGTCGCAAGATGTTGATTGATTTCGCGTGGACTAGAATGTCGTCCATTGACACCTTTACATTAGGTATTTTACCAAATAACGTTTGCATTATCTGTTGGAATATTTCGGGGGCGGAGCAAATTCCGAACGGCAGCCTCATACAACTAAATCTTCCCCATGGTGTGGCAAAGGTAAGAATTTTTTTTGTACGTTCTGATACTCTCACCTGCCAAAATCCTCGCATGCAATCTAGAATTGTGAAATACTTGGAGCCGTGAATTTGAGCCGCGATTTCTTCGATGATTTGCATAGGTTGATGACGGCGTTTTATGTTGCGATTGACGATGGTTGGATCAATGCAAATTCGAATGTTTTTGTTTTTTCGTACTACTACCATTGGTGATACCGAATCTGTGGCTTCTTTTGTTGGTTCGATGACGCCTAATTTGACCATGTTTTCGAGTTCATTCTTAACGTCGTCTCGGATCTTATAAGGAATGCGGTGAGGTGAGCATATCTCAAACTTTGGATTTTCTATTAAATCAATGTCGTACTCGTAATTTTTAAGGCAGCCTAAGCCTTCAAAAACACTGTCGTGTAGATTGACCTCATTTATACGACTTATTAGACCGAGTTTCTTGCACGTGTTCGCTCCAAGAATAGGCATAATATCTTCGACTACGATTTTAAACGTGATATTGCTTTGTCGGTTAGCGATTGTGCACGGAATTATAGATTCGCCAAGGACTTTCATTCTGTGGTTACTGAAGGATATCAGATTTTTGGTTGTACACGGTATTATTTTTGATTCTGAGTTTTCGATTATTTTTTGTGGAAGGACGTTGCATTGGGCTCCTGTGTCGAGTTTAATTTTGTGGCTTTGGCCATTAATTATTATGGTTTCAGTGAATTTGCCATTGTTGATAACCTCATTATGTGACACACAACCAATAAATAACGGAAAATCGTCGTCATCGCTTTCGCTTTGCTCGTCACAAAGGTTTATGTTCTTTGACGTGCTTGCCTTGTTTCTATTTCTATACTGCGATTTATTCTTTTTGCAGTAAGATTCAAAATGGTTTCGTTGTTTGCATAGTTTACAAATGTATTGATAGGCTAAGCAGTTTCGGAAGGCGTGGTTCTTACCACAATTGCGACAATCAAAAGTCCTCGTATTAGATCTGCTTAACTTTTCTATGGCGTTAACCTTTCGCTCGTGTTCTTCTGTTATTAAGGCGGTTTGTTTTTGAGCTAATTCGGTCGATTGGCAAATTTGGATAGCCTTATTTAGTCCTATGTCTTCGGACAGTAGCTTAGTTCTAAGTTCATCATTTCGGACACCTAAAATTAGCTGATCTCTGAGCAGACTGTCAGTCAGTTGTTCGAAGGCGCAATTATTAGCTTGTAGCCGAAGTCTAGTAACTAACTCGTCTATCGTTTCTCCCTCTTTTTGTTTTATATTGTGAAACTTGTAGCGCTTTGGCGTAAAGTATGTTTCAAATTTGGATTTCACTTCGTCTAGAGTTTGTTCAGCGGTTGATAACGACGTTGGTAGGGAGTTATATACTTGGATCGCGGTATAGCCGATTGCAGACATGAAGGTGGCGATTTGTACATTTTGTGGTTTTTCGGTCATCCCGGTTGCAATTTCGAAGTATTCGTACTGCTGTTTCCAGAGCTTCCATTCTCTGGTCATATCCTTATTGTGTTCCACGATTAGTGGTTTAGGTGGACGTAAGAAGCTGCAGTGGTTCTCCGACATATTTTATCTGTAATGAATCTATTTGTAATTTTTATTTTTTTTTTTTTTTTTGTTATACGGGTTTCGGCACCATGTAAATCAAACGCGATATTCCTCAGTTTGATTTAACATACATTCAACTTTTATTGAAGCAAAAACAACGATTAATTTATATAATTTTGTAAAAAGAAGAAACTCGAAACTGAGGTTAATTCTGCTTGGTCTCCTGTCGAGATGTCGTGGGAAAAAAGCATGCGAGATATGTATTGACGTTTCTAGGTGACGTTTCTCTTGATGACATCTGTGGATGTTTACTTGGTGTTGTTACTTTACAGCATGCTCCCCTTACACAGGGATATAATTCTTTAAATGGATTCAAACAGCGCATCAAACTTGTTAAAGGTCGAATTGTTGACCAGTTTTGGGCTTCTGTAAATAAGAAAATAGTGTAAATTCGCTTACGGAGATGGAATTTTAACCACTTGAAGTTGAGTTCCGGATTGGAACATGAATCACATTGTGGTGGAGTTTGGTGAGCTACATCACTACGCCCATAAATAGCGAGACCGCTGTGAGAGAAGAATAATGACACTAGTTCGTAAGTAGGCACTGTCCACTCTAAATGTTGTGCCCTTACATGGATAGCAAACAGTGCACCAACAATATTTAAATTTACAAGCAGCTATGTCTTATACACTCAGTGATTGCCCGTGCACACACAGTAAAGTCACTGATTGAGTGCAGGCAACAGTACGCTTCGTTTGCAAGTTTAAGTAGCGTGCCCTGTTCGCGTCATTTCGCCGACGTAATACGTTTTCTAATTTGAAATTTTTGCCTGTCATTGTGTCGACGTTCCGGCTTATGTAGTTGATTTCTTAAAGGCAACGTATTGCTCCCTAGAAGAAGCTATCAAGTGTTGGCACAAAAAATTTAATTCATCCCCGGCGGTGGAGTGTATTCATATACAATACGTAGACCTCCATGACGTCTTTAATCAATATGACGCTGCCATGCGTGATTATTTGAATTTATATCAAAAATTTGGTTTGCCCCACCGATAGTCTCCAGATGTGAAAACCCGAACACGGGTACAGATTTCGGGTACTTTGGTCTTTCCTTAGGGGAAAGTCAATTCTTTAAAGGCTTTGACAAGTGACATCTACATGAAATCTTTAAAATCGTTCCCATCCCCTTGGTGTTGTAAGTATTCCCAAACTTAATTGAGCAGACCTAATAGATTGTATCCTTAACGTCGATAAAATCAACCTCACTCGCACATTTGAGCCTTTTTCTTTTCGATTGAAACGATCTGAAAAATTCAATAAAGAGCAAACCTACATATGTACGAAAATTCGAACCTTTTCAGCTTGCCACAAAGTATTGTAGGTTGGCTATAATAGGCAATGAAGTGATGCGTTGATATAGAAATAGTGACAACATTGTATCACAACAAAGGAACAATGTATACCCCTTGGCGTATCTACTTACTGTGAAAAACCGTTCTCATGGACATGAAAGCACATGGACGACAACCAGGGAAAAGTATAACTTGTGCCATCCCCCCTTAAGTGAGCAACTCCGTTGGATCAATTTCTTGGTATCCTTACTGTGTATTTTGCATAATGTCGCAGCAAAAGTGGTCCACGTTAAGCAAAACTACAATAGACTTGTCACAGCAGCACTAAAATCAAGAGGTGCTTAGTTTTATCGCCAAAACTCCATAAAAGTAAACCACCACGATTGAATAAACGTATTCTTCTAACGTGTGTCATTAAAGCTATCTTCCAAATTATTCCCACCTGTAGTTACCATTTGTTGCTGGATTATGGGACACTCCCTTCGTATTTAACAAAACTACGTGTATGTCGAATCAATTGTGGTAGTTCCACCAGCAGATATTTAAGTCCTGAATGCTCATTAGCTTCGGTTCAAATACAGTTGTAAGAGTATAATGCGAAAGTAAGCGATTTCATAGGTAATTTAATTATCTGCTAAAAAGTAATGCAACCATCTAGTAACACATACAAATTGCCTACTTTGGTCTGGCTCTCAACTCCGCTTAGAGTCGACCAACACATATGATGTTTCCATTCATGAACCAATCCCCCGGATATTACGGCAGCAACATCTGCCCCACCAACCCTTCGAAAGAGACTCCTTTAAATATTTAATAGCTAAGAGCTGATGTAATTTCTCGACAAAAATACCTGGGGAGCAGACTTTCCCATCTATTCAGGTGTAGGAATTCATTCCGCCCCTCTCCACAACAAAGGCTAGCCACAGATATCCGATGTAGAATAACAAATACACGACACAATCGGGTAAGGGAAGCAGCACAAAATAAACAATTAAATGAAATGTTTTCTTAACTGGAAACAGATATTGCCTTGTGCTTCCAATTCCAGGGGGAGCAAAGGACAAAATGGTATTTTATTGAACAAACAAGTCCAAATAAATAATTAAAGTCAACAGATTACGAAACAATGTGGGCGCTATTCCCGTACGCATAGGTTGAAAAATTCACTCTAAAACCTGTCACGTGTCCAACTTGGAGAATGACAGTGAAACCTGAAACCTGAAACCACCACCGAAACCATCAAGCCATCAAGACCACCACCCACCATCGGCACAATTGTGATTATGGGCTATCTGTTTTCCCAAAATTCGATCACAGCGGCAAGGAGCGCAACATTTCGGTTCGAACAAACAAAACGAATTTCGATTCTTAAAAAATACTAAAAAAAAAACAAAAATGGTCCCCATAGAGTAGGGAAAATGGCGACAGTCAGACAGAATCCAAAATACAATATGGTATATCCCCGTTTGCCGTTGTATTCGTATTCTGATTCAAACCATAACAACACAAACCACACTACACGTACTCGTACCTGGACATCAATACACCATGCCTCACAACCTCACAACTCACAGCTTGACTATGGTTTTGAAAACCTACATAGAACAGCCGGTGGGTCTATACCCGTTCCCGTGCCCGTAATCGAATCGGCAAACGTACATAGGGTTATTCAATTTTTTACAAGTATCGGGTGTAACCCGGTTGTGTCGAACGTGACCCAACTGCCTAATGCATAGAGGCAGGAGCAGTGTCCCTTGGCCTTCAGGCCCGTCGACAGTGAAATTTCTTTCCAAGTGGTAATAACCAACATCCTTGCATTCATTGCCCTGCAGACGACGCCAACAGAAATGAAACGGCCCCGGACACATGAATGAATGCCGAGCTAGCGGACAATTTAAAATCGATTCTCGAACATTGAATTCCACAGAAAATGCTTGTTACTGTCTCACAGTAGAAACTACAGACTAGAGATGCAGTCCATCTAATTTCACATAAAAAAAAACAAAACAAAACAAACAACCATTGCGAATTCATGTCCTTCTTTGGGCCTTGCGGCAGCTTACACCAAGTCCAAAACTCGCAAAATGAAAGCCGATTTTCGGATCAATTTCATTTTGTCTTAAAAAGCTTGCCGGATTTACGAGTATGTACTCGTACGTAGCGGAGCAGACAAGGAAAATGTGTTTTGAAAAAGGTTTGCCATAGTACTCGTAGGTTTGCACATGTGTGGGTGAGTAAAGGTCATAAGGACAGAGCAAAAAACTAAATTAGAACGACAAGGACGAAAAGGTACGAAGGATCACACATGTTGAATAACAAATCTCCAACATGTACCGAGCAAAATGAACACTAAACTCAAGGGGGACAAAGTCAAATTGTTCTTCCACACACAAAAAAAAAAACCAAAAAGCATGGAGCGAGAAATGTTGTTTTTCTTGTTATTGTTTTTTCCGTTTTACGAGTACGAGTTATTCTAGAATGCAATGAACACCAGCGGGTCAATTGGATTTTTTTATCTATTCGGTATATTTGTCGTTGCTGTTTCGATGGGGACGTGTCCTGCCTGATTAGAGGATGCAGACATACGAAAACATAGATAACAGACAACCCAGGCGATAACAATTTGTATCCGCTGTTCCTCAGATGGATTTTCCAATTTTGTCTGAGTGAGATGATATTTTAAAATACAATATGTTCATACAAGCTGGGTTATACTCGTAGACTCATCCCTGGACTGAACAGAGTCATGCCAATCATTCTTCAAGAAACAAAGCAGGCTGTGACAGACTATTGAGCAGTAGCATCAAGTATGAATATATGCCAAAATGCTGGATGGGAAGTAAAGGTAGTCTTCATCCCCAAGGCTGGAAAGCCCAGCCATACCCAGCCAATAGACCTCAGACCCATAAGCCTAACATCACATATTTCAGAAATTTGACACAGTTTGACACTTATATTCGAAGTAATCTGCACCCAGAGAACTGATCCTCAAACCATCATGCCACGGACACGGCCCAATAAAAGTTGTCCGCATGATTGAAAAAAATCTTCACGACAAAGAGTACACATTAACAGTCTTCCTTCATATCGAAGGGGCCTTCAACAATGTCAACATTCCCGCTAAAAGCAGAAACTTACGAAATGCTGGAGTTCATCCCACACTAACGAACCTGATAACAGAAACATCAATGCAACACTAGGTAACGCGGTTTTGATATATTGCTGTATACGCCGATGATGTGATTCTTATAACCATTGGCAAGTGAAATTCTAAACTAGACGCTTAGAATCTTCAGAGAACGGGCCAAGATCTGTGGGCTGGCAATCAACTCACGAAAATAAGAGCTTGTTCTATTCACACATAAAAGGATAATGCCACAATTTGACCTTCCTTCTATAGATGGGGCAGTCCTCCGAGTATCTAAGTGCTGCGATTAAAATCGAAAACGGAAAAGTTGGAGTTTACCTTACGCAGCATACGGGGGATTGGTTTATTAGACCCATATGTGGTGCGGTGGAATGGTAGATAAAAGAGACGGGGACAACGTAGATTTCGAGGGTTAGTGTAAAAGAAAATGGAGTTATAAAGAGACGTGCAATCGACGGAGCCTTGAGAGGAGTCGGTGAATGAAAAGAATGTCTGCTGCGTCCCTTCGTTCCTCAAGGGTATTCAGGTTAATGAGTTTGAGACGGCGTCGATAGGGAGGTAAGATTAGAGCATCGTTCCAAGGTAGATCTCGAAGAAAACGACGCTGGATGCTCACAATTCGGGATACATGAACTCGTTGAAAGGGACACCACGCTTGGCTGGCGTACTCGAGAAGGGGGCGAACGTGATGAGTTTGCTTTAGTAATTATCTCATCAATATGCGAGCGGAAATTAAGCTCCCTGTCGCGACCTTGGCAGCGGATAGACTGAACAAGGAATATAGGTTGGCCGTGGAGAAGGTAAATTCGGGGAGGAGACCTGTTGTACTTACGTGAGAAAGTAATCGATTGACATTTGGGGACATTGAGTTATAAGCAGTTCTTGATGCACCAGATGGAAAAATTATTAAAATCAATTTGAAGGAGGCTGGAGTCATGTTGTGAGGAAATGGGTTTAAAAGGGATGAAGAGAAGTGGACCTAGGTGACTACCTTGAGGAACACCTGAAGTGGCCAGAAAGGGGCCAATAGGGCAGTCCTGAATCGAACACTATAAAAGCGATTATCCAGGTAAGAAGATATCCATTTTAGCAAGATGGGTTCAAAGCCCAGGACGGACAATTTGAACAGGATTAGTTTATGAGATATCTTGTCAAAAACTTTACTGAAATCAGTTGTTATAACGTCAACTTCTTTACCACTTTCTAAGACTGAGAGAACAGAGGACACGAATTCTACGAGGTTAGTCGTAGTTGATCCTACCTTTCCGAAAGCCATGTTGATTAGGGGAAATCAGAGATTTACACTGGAAGCTTAAGGCTTAGTACAAAATGCTTTCGAGGGGTTTGGGTATATGTGAAGGTTTAGCTATGGGGCGGCAATTAGTGACTTCGCTCTTTAATCCCTTTTTGTGTATCGGTGTTATGAAAGAAGACTCCTATATCTGTGGAAATTCACCTTGAGAGAGCGATAACTGGAAGAGATTTGAAAGGGGGTGGGAAGGTGTTGAGGAACACTTTTTAAGAAATATAGATGGAAGGCCATCTGGGCCGGGTAACTATTCATCTTTAAGTTGTTGTAATTTATTTTCTGTCACTATATGATGAAAACTGTGAGAAATAGAGGGGCCAATGGGGAAATTAAGCAGGTATTTGAAATAGGAGGGATCTGGTACGAAGGAATTATCGGCAAAAGACTGCTTAAAAAAGTAGCAAAAAAGTTGGCTATGGTATGCGGATCAGTTGATGATATATTTTCGTATGAGAGGGATGGAGGAAACCCGTCAGATTTTTTTTGTAGTTAACGAATTGGTAGAAAGATGAGGATCGCCTCATCTTAAAATCTGATGTCGCAATCACCTACAGCCATGGTTACAATCAGGTTCCGCCTTTACCTACTTACTTATCAGAATGGCAACCCTTAGAGGGTCAAAGCCTGAACAACGGTAGCCTTCCATCCATTACGATCCCGAGCGTGCTGCTTCCAGTTGGAAAGACCAAGTAGCCTTCTATCGGTGATCGGCTGATTTTTAAACCTGACATTCGGTCTTCCTTTTCTTCTCGAACCTGGTGGCTTGAATTCGGAGACCCTCTTAGCCGGAACATTATCGTCCAACTGCTCGATGTGGCCGAGCCAATGAAGTCTTTTTCCCTTACCTAGTACGTCCACATCTTTGAACAGCTCTTAGAGTTCGCGGTTATGTCTTCTTCTCCATAAGCCCTCCTCACAGACAGGTCCAAATATTCGACGAAGGATTTTTCTTGCAAAAGAGCCTAAAGCATGTTCCACTGTCTTACTTATAGTCCAACTTTCGGCTTAGCAGGACTGGTAAGATTAACGCTTTGTTGAGCATGATTTTAACTCTTTGCGCTAGGAGTTTTGACCCAAGTTGCCTCCTTGTCGAATCTCCTCCCGTGTTGACTTTTACCCGTCGTACCACATATCTGCTCAGTACTAAATTGAAGAAGTCACACGACAGCGCGTCTCCTTGCCGAAATCCAGTGCAGTTTTGATATAATTCGGAGGTTCTACTTCCACACTGCTGCTTGTCCTTTTTTCTTCTTCTACTCGGAACAGTGAATTTGTTGTGCGCACACCAATAGATGGAATTACAATACAAATATATTCGAATAGATTGTTTTTGTTTAAACATACATGTAAACCGCATTAATTATTAAAAATAAAACTTAAGAGGGTCAGTTTGCCGCGCGCTTTCGACTGTGCACAACGTGTGTTAACCCTCGTGCGTTTACTTTCGCAAGTCCCTTATAAAACGCAATTACCATTCGCAAACGCAATCGATCACCTGAATCCGAGGGCAGCCAATTGTCCTCGGATAAAAAAATACGTACAGCCATGTCCAGTGCAAGTGGTCTTCGTAATAATCCCTGGTTTCCTCTCCAATGTCATCCGGACACTGACAATAGTGATGAAATGGATGAAATCGTGTCACCTGTTGGAAAGAAAGTTTATGTGCCGCCTATTAAATTGTTACAAAAACCTCCTGAATTTGTTCATCTCCTAATGAAAAACCTTAAAATATCCGATTATTCTATTAAGAAATTGTCAATCGGCATAAAAATAGTATGTGAGTCTGTAGAATCATTTAACGCTGTCCTTAAAAAACTTAACTCAGACAATTGCAGAGTTGCGAGTTTAGGAATTAAAAAAACACTAAGCCATAAGCTAACAATTGACTTATAATTTGAAAAAGAATTAATTCATAAGCTAGCTAGTGAATTATGAATTACACCAATTTCAATTCATAAGCTAGCTTATGAATTGGAGAATTCATTAGCTGGCTTTGATTCTATAATTTTAAACCAAAGTGATTCAAGAGCGCGGATTGTATATGTATGAGTTGCATATGTATGAGTAGTATGAGCAGGAGGCACGATAAGCCACTGGCTCGCGCTCAACATATTATTTTATCAATATTGCTACTAATTCAATTGGCTTATTTAACGCATTAAGCATACACAGCTACTCATACATATACAATCCGCGCTCTTGAATCACTTTGGTTTAAAATTATAGAATCAAAGCCAGCTAATGAATTCTCCAATTCATAAGCTAGCTTATGAATTGAAATTGGTGTAATTCATAATTCACCAGCTAACTTATGAATTAAAATTCTTTTAATTCAAATTCCACCAATTGGCTTGTGAATTAAAGACAGATTTAAGCCAAAAATGGCTTAAGCTTTTGCAACTCTGGACAATTGTCAGTTCTTCTCGCATGATCTTAAGACCGCGAAAGCTTTTAAAGTGGTTCTATATGATTTAGAAGGCATAGAAGCAATTCAACTTAAAAATGAACTTGTTAGGCGTGAACTAAAATGTGTCGAAGTGAAAAAAATATTTAAAAACTATAAGCACTACAGTGACACTTTTTGTATTGTCTCCTTTGAAAATGGGTCAGTTAAATTAAGTGATTTAAAAAAAAAATTTCGTTCAGTATTTCACACCCAAATCAATTGGAACTACCAACGAAAGCTTAAAGGCAAGGTGACACAATGTCATAACTGCCAAATGTTCGGCCACGGCGAAAAAAATTGCCACATTAAAACTTATTGTGCGATCTGTGCGGGTTCACACAAAACAGCTGAATGCGACAACGTCTCACATAACAAATGTGCTAACTGCAATGGCAATCATAAAGCTACTGATTCAGCCTGTACAAGTAGAGCAAAGTATCTCGAAATAAAAGAAAAGAAAAAATCAGCTCGTTCCAATTTTAATTTCCGAGCAAGTGCTCCAGTCTCTGCACATGCACAGGTTCAAGGTTCCTCGCAAAAACCGGTTTTCTTTGATTCGATGAACGATTTCCCAATGCTCCCAACACCACAAGGACAACGAAAAAAATTCAACGTGCAGAACAAAGAGATTGCAAGTTCCAACACTCAACACCAAATAACCAGCGCATGGGATAATGGAGCTCGCGTTGCCGCCTCCCCTGCATTGCCTTCTGTTCAAAATACCTCATGTGTTGCTAATACATCATATAGCAACAGCAGCAATTCATCTCTTTTTTCTATTGAAGAACTAAATGCTCTCTGTATGGAGATGATAACTAACTTATCATTTTGTAAGAATAAAATTGAGCAATTTAATGTGATCGCACATTTAGCCTCTAAATTTTTATATTCTCATCATGATAAATAACATGGTAAATAATCATATAAATATTATTACTTGGAATGCTAAGGGTATCCGTAACAAATATTTTGAATTTTTAAATTTTCTAGACATCAATAGAGTAGATGTTGCGTTAGTAACAGAAACTTGGCTTACAAACGAAATAAGACTACCGTCTTCTGACTTCATGTGCTATCGTGTAGATAGAACTGAGCAGAGGGGTGGTGGAGTTGCAATTCTAATTAGAAAATTAATGCAACATTCGCTCTTGCCTGTAATTAAAACATCGTCTGTGGAGAATTTAGGTATATCTATTAGGCTTATAAATGGAAAGGAAATAAAGGTCTTCTGTGTATACTTTCCTGCCGGATCTTCATCGGACTCTAAAAGAAAGATACTCAAACGCGATTTCAGGAAACTATTTGCTATGACTGGAGAATTTTTACTCGGTGGTGATTTTAATTGCCGTCATAAAGACTGGGGTTGTAGTAGAGCAAACGCTTGGGGTAATGTGTTAGCAGATCTGCCTCTTGTCCTGCCAGTAACTATTTTGTTCCCTCCTAGCCCTACGTATTTCCCCGCTGGTTCTCGTGGTTCTCCGTCCGTCCTAGACTTATTTCTAACAAATGTTCCCAGTCAAATATAGCAACCAACTTCTCTCAGTGCCTTGTGTTCTGATCATAACCCTGTTTTATGTCATGTCCCTTGGTCGGGAATAAAAAAAGTGCAATATATACAACAATTATATAAAACTAATTGGAAAATGTTTCAAACAAGCTTGAATACAAGTCTTCGAAATATATCCACTGATTTGGATAATGTTTCTTGTAATACTGATGTTGAATGTATTGTTCAAGGTTTTACACGCACTATTTTAGCTTCAGTTGATAAATGTGTTCCTAAAGTAATAAAAAAAGACAATTGTTCAAATCAGAAACTTCCGGTCCACGTTCTGGAACTCATTAAATTGAGGAACATTCATAGAAGAAGCTGGCAAAAATATCGTCAGCCCTTTTGTCGAAACATGGTTTCTCATTTCAACCAGCTTATTTCTAGAGAAATTTCAAAATTCCGTAATGAAGAATGGAATAATAAACTGAAAGTTCTTGATAAAAATGGAAAACCTTTCTGGAACATTGTAAAAATAATGAAAAACAAAAACAGGAAGATTCCATTTCTCAATGATTCTGCGCAAACATTTTGCACAGATTTGGATAAAGCCAATTTATTTGCAAAGCATTTTTCAACAAACCACTTGGTATCACAAAATCTAGGCGATAGGGAAACAAGTAGTTTAGCGAATAGAACAATTAAACAGTTCGATGCCTCCAATGAAACGACGCCTTCTTACGCATTCGTTGCGGATGAAGATATTAAAACCATTATAAACAATCTGCATATAAAAAAAACCGGAGGCTTAGATCAAATTAAAAATATTTATCTAAAACATCTTTCGAAAAGTGGTATAAAATATCTGACTTTTATTATAAATGCCTGTTTAAAAATGCAATACTTTCCAACTAAATGGAAAATGGCAAAAGTTGTGCCTATTGCCAAAGCTGGGAAGGCTCCTGATATTGCTGGTAGTTATAGGCCAATTAGTTTGTTAAGCAGCATAAGCAAAATCTACGAGAAGGTTTTAAAAGAACGAATCCTAAAAATTGTTCATCATAAAAGAATATTCCCTAATGAACAATTCGGATTTCGAAGGTTTCACTGCACTTCTCATCAGGTAAAAAGAATTTGTCAGCATATTCATGACAACCGTTCACAAGGCAAGTCAACTGGAATGATTTTACTTGACATAGAAAAGGCGTTTGATTCTGCCTGGCACGAAGGAATTATATATAAAATGATTACATTTAAATTCCCGTTATATATATGTAAAATAGTTCAAAGTTTCTTGTCAGACAGGTGTTATAAGGTTTATGTCGATAGTGGTATTTCTTCTGTAGTGACGTTTAATTTTGGTGTCTCTCAAGGATCCGTTCTTGGCCCACTGTTATATAACATATTTACATCGGATTTTCCAGCTATCCCGCAATGTGAATCAGCCTTATTTGCTGATGACACAGCAATATATTCATCAGACAAATTCGCTGTCAATATAGAGAGGAATTTAAAACTGGCTGTTGAAATATTGGAAACTTACTATAACAAATGGAAAATAAAATTGAATGCGGAGAAATTTCAAGCTATCTTTTTCTCAAGGAAAAGAAAGTCTTGTTATCTTCCCAGCAGTTTACTTAAAATCAATGGAAAAGACATAAATTGGGAAAGGTCCGTAAAATATTTAGGTATACACCTTGATACTAAACTTACGTTCAGCTATCATATTAATAATACTTTAAAAAAAAATAAGTCTAGCAATAAAATTACTTTATCCTTTCATAAATCGCAATTCCGTATTAACAAATGGAAACAAAATCATCATATTCAAGGTAGTCTTCCAAGCAATATTACTTTATGGTTGTCCTGTATGGGGAAAAGCTGCTAACAGTCACATAAAAAGACTTCAGGTCTCACAAAATAAACTGCTTAAAATGATGTTTAATCTACCTTGGCATCATTCGACTATAGATCTCCACCAAAGAGCGAATGTTGAGTTGATTTCTGAACGAATTCAAAAACTTGAAAATAACTTTGTTTGTAGCTGTGATAGTTCTGATAACCCACTAATTAACCAAATACATGCATAGTAATATATCCTCTTATTTTATTTTGTTTGTTAAAGAATTTATATGATTATACGTGTATTACATATATTATATAATGTTTCTCTTCTTTTGTTTTGTAACGTATTTATTAAATAGTTTATTTTGTATTTATTTATTATTATTATTTATTTATAAATTAATTAATTAATTTATTTATTCATTTACTTATTTATTTATTTATTAATTTATTAATTTTGTTTTTTTTTCTGTTTTTTGTATTTTCTTTTTTTTTTCTATTACTATTTTACATACATAGTTATATGTTTAAATGTTAATTTTTTCTTAATTTTTCGTTTATTAACTTTATTACTTTGTTTTCAATCATATTAGTTATTCAATTGTATGCATTCTAGTCATTATCATCCTTTTCTTTTCTAATTACTTTAAATTGAAGGTTTTTAATTGCATTTTCCTTCAAACAAACAATATTGCCGTTTTGTATATTTTTATAATAGTGTTACGATAATGTTTCAGATGTAAGATAATTATAGTCAAATCTCTGAATTGTAAAATGTGCGGTTACAATACCTTTGAAATTGTTTTGCAAATAAAATATATCTAAAACTTAAGAGAGAGAGAGATGCGTTGTGTTGGTGGTAACGAGGGATTAGAGTGTTGTTACTCCCTTACTGTGGCTTGCAGAAGGACTTGCTGGCGTATTTAGTAGCAGCGCCGAGCTCCTCTTCGATACGAAGAATTTGATTGTACTTGGCCAAACGTACTGAACGGCATGGAGCTCCAGTCTTAATTTGTCCGGTGCTAAGATCGACGACCAAGTCAGCAATGAATGTGTCGTCAGTTTTGGCGGACCTGTGCGATACCATGGTGCCCCAGCCGTTGCTCTTGGCAAGCAAATGTCCTTGATCGATTCGGTGACGGTACCGATTTGGTTGACCTGCAACATAACTGAACGCGATTGGGTTTCCCCGGATGAAGTGGATGGCCTATCCCTGAAGCAGCGTAAAACCTTGCTACACGCATGTGTTCTATCTAGATAGCAATCTAGATGGGATGCTAGCGAAAACGGCAGGGTTACTTACGGCTTCCTAAGGGATGTGCTAACCATGAGAATATTTCCTGAACGGAAATTTAACCTCAGCCTGGGCTTTTTGTTGACCGGGCATGGCTCTCTTAATGCATTCTTGCATAAGAGGGGGCTTAGCGGGGTTGCAAGCTGTTCATGTGGAGCGACTTATGAGTACTGGCTTCATGTCCTACGTGAGTGTCCCAATTACGCCGACATTAGGAACTTGCAGGCTATGGGCATCACCTTTAATGGTGAGACCTACGATGTCAGTGGAATTATCACTGATACCGTATGGTTCGAAAGAACCCGTAGTTTTGCAAAAGATGTATTTTATAGAAGACGCAGTAGATAGCTAGCGGGTAGATTATAGGAATTTCAAATTGTTGAAAGGCCGCCTGTCCTGGGCAGTGAGGTGCCCAACTGGAAGTAACCTCAAGGTTGCAAAGCTCGACCGGAAGCTATATTCTGGAACCACTGGAGGTCAGGAGCCCACGGAACTATGGTTCCGGCCTGACCTAGGAATTGCGGGGAGAGTAGACCGAATGGAGCTTGGACATCTCATGGCTTAGCATATGTTGTAGTGTGCTACGACCTGTGCTCAACCATGGGATTGCTATGGAACCATCTGGCTTGCTCGATGTGGAGTTGCATTGTAACCGGGTGCCATGATCCACAGAATGGCGAAGGTATTAGACAGGCCTCGACCCTTCACCAAAGGGTAAGTTCGTGCCTTACACATGACTTCGTATCTGGCACTGGTGGTAGTACTTGTTCTACCCGAAGGGCGCTTATCAACGCATTGTTTTGATATCTTGTGCGAAGACGCACCGTAGGCTTAAGCCCTCACGGCAAGTACCTACGTAAAACACAAGAGACATATGTAGCAGAAGCAAACTTGCGGCAATAAAGGCAATATCTCACGAGGATATAACTATATTTATTGACAGTCGAAAATAAATCGAGGCTTGTGAAGCGCTGTCGTTAAGAGCGTGAGGCTCCTTTCGTTCAGCATACGGTTGCTCTATGCTAGGTCCCTGGCCACAAGGGAGTGGCAGACAACGAGCATGCGGACGAGCTAGTAGGGTTCCTTCCTTGAAAGGGAACTGGCCGATCAAAGTGTCAAACCTCCACTCGGCCCTCTGTGAATACAAGTGGATACAAATAAAAGTCAATGAAAGGTGGGAAAGCTTTCCAACCTGCGTGACCTCAAGATAATTATGGCCGGAATTCCAAAATACAGAACAAATAAGATTTTCTTGAAAAGCAGAGCTGAACTATCTATTTTTTGGATTAGTCGCAGGCCATAATCTTCTAGCGGCCACGACCTCTGCAGTGGCTTTGGGGACATAGGCTCAGGGAGGATACCCTCCACTTATTTTTATATAATTTGCGAGCACTCATTGGATTTAAGTACCCTTAAAATGTTTGTGCACAGCGCGGGCGAAGGAAAATCAGGAAAGAAAGAAACAGAGGTACCGATGAACGTTGGTCTTAAATGTTTGAAGGTTATAATGACTAGGAAATAAAGAGCTAGGCAGGGCATTCCATAAGCGAGTTGTACGGCCGAAAGTGGGGTTGAGGGTTTATGATGAGCATTCATAGCTAGACGGGTGTTACGGTTAAAAGTTTGGTGGTGGAAATAGCGATAAAACAGAGTCAGACACGAGACATAACGTCGCTGTTGGAGGGTCTACATTATCTGAGTGATACATATTAGTATCATCTATGAATTTTATCGCACGGTTTTAAATCCTATCTGGTAGGTGCAGAGAAGTTTTGGACGCACCCTATCAGATGAAGGCATTGTACTGATAAATGCGCTATATATTGAGGCCACCTAGACATTTCGCAGCATTTTTGACGACACCGAATTTGTATCTGGTCATTCCAACGTAAGTTGTTAATGGCACAGGTACCGAGAATGGAAAATTGTTCGGGTTCGACGATGTAAATGGATAATGGCTGAGTATTTAAATTTCTCCTTAACGACTACAGACAACATTGAGTTTTTTAAGCATTAAATTCCACTCAGTTGATAGCTTCCCAATTGTTTAAGTTGTTCATATCGGAATTTGATGAGGTTAGCATACGCTGGCGTTCCCGTTCTACAACCGAACAGCAGAAATGAGACTCCGGGAACGAATATGAAAAGCAGAGAGCACTGTCGTCAGCAAAGGAATACAATGGATTAGAAGTAGCAGACAAGAGATCGTTGATGAAAATTAAAAGAGAGTCGGCGACAGAATGGAGCCCTGTGGCACACTATTATTTATTTTGTGGATATCAGACTTGAAACCGTCCAAGACAAGTTGAAGAAAAGAGTCGTCGATCTTAAATTCACGGATTGGCCTTATCCAAAGATCTGACAGCTGGAATTTCAATATAAATGAGCACTAGGAAGGAGTATGAGCCACTGTCCGAGCCTCAATAATTTTAGACAAACAACTTTAGGAAGCAATTACATCCACGACCTCTCAGAACAATCTACTGCTTTACTTAACTCTTTTCAGGTTCGCGGATGCAACAAGACTAAGGCTTGTTCGCCTAGGGATCAAACGACAACTAACGCAAGATGGAAAGAAGAAACCAGAACTAGGAACCGCAATCAAATTCCTATCCCCTTCGAATAGGTCTATACAGACCTAAGTGTGATGAGATATAGAATGGACTCAGTTCCAGATACCTCATAAACTCCCTAACCTAACCTAACCTCACCTAATATGCTTGTGAAGCTTATACGAGTATACGTTGAGTTGTTTTGTGTTTGTGTAAGACACAAGTATTTATTATGTACGAGTACCTCCATGTAAGGGGTAATTCACCTCCCATCATTGACCTACTACTCGTATTAAACTGAATGTATTATGGACACTGAGCAACTTGCGGTCAACGATTGCTAATGGACTGCATTGAATTATATTTATTTACGTATGCACAGAATGTAAGTTAATGACTAAGCACTTATTGTAATTGTGTAGTAAGTTTACGAGTCCGAAAATAAATCAGAATAAGTTCAATTCTCGTATTAGTTGATTTTTTCTTTCTGACTGATTGTTATTCCCTCTGCCCGTGGTAAGGTGATAGTCAGTTTGAACACATATTCATAGGAAAGTGACTGTACTACAAAGTTTTCATACCTACTCATCTTCATAGGTCTCAGTCGGTTCGGATCTTGTTCGCTATTTTAGTAAACCTGTGCAACATTGTTCCTGGAGAAGTAAATCTCCATTTATTCGATCTTTTTCCCTCGGAGAACCCGATTATCCTATTTCCTCGAAGGCGTGTTATCTAGTTATATGTAATTGCTCACACTCTTTATCAGGTTGTACTGGGTTATAGAGATGTTGAGGTGTAAACGACCGGTAAAGGTTCGGCTGACTTCACTGGCAATTGAAATATAAGTATCTTCTTCTTCTTCTTCGATCTCCGCTTACATCAGGGTAGCCTCGAGATATCCACCTTCTCCAATGAACTCTGTCCCTACTCTCTCTCCTCATCTCTGCGGATGCGGTTTGCCCAAGTTGTCCCGAGTCTTCCTCTCGGTGCAGTACCCTCCGTTCTCATCACTATTACCTGTTTGGCTTTTCTTGATTCGTCCGTCTTTTGCATATCCCCAAATCATTTTAGCTCGATTTCTTGTAGGATCGACTTCGTCTGTTCTTATTCTTTGATTTCTGACGCTATATCTTCTAGTTTTCCCGCGACCCATCGTACGCACTTCATTTCTGTTGCTGAAATTTACTCAGATGTTTATCTAAAAACGGTAAGCACGCGGTACGGTGACATTGCTTTCTTGGCTCGGCTTATTACTGCTTGGTCTATTTTCCCATTGCAGCTAACAATGGTAATTCTCTGCCGACGCATTCTATGTAGACCCGTCCTCTTCAGTGATCCATTTCTCCAATGCTTGTTGTAGTCTGTCCGGATTGTTTGCTATGATAACGATATGATCTGAATATAGTAGCCGTTAGCCTCTTAACCGATTTTGCTACTGCGTCCATGAATAGAATGAACAGTAGAGGGCTAAGACTGTCTTCTTGCTTTATTCCTTTGCGTATTTTGAATACTTCTGACTTCGACTAGAAGGGACCTAGCCTTAAGCGGCATATACACAGGTTAACAACTCTTTTTGACGTTGCATATACACACATCATGCATGAGTCTTCAATCCGTCCTTTTTACGTAAATGTTTAGATGAAAGCACGTGCGGTTTCTTGTGCGATTGAATGAAGAATGACTGACGAAACTGAACGAAGCTGAAATTAAGTTCGCCAAATGATCAACGAGGAGGCATATGATCAACTTCTTGAAACGATTACACGCGAAATTATAAAAAAGAGATGCACCATTGTGAGATGCTATACATGTCATTCAATAACTCTTCGTTTTCTGGCTACAAGCAATACGTTTGCAGACTTAAAATTCATCAGTTCTAAAGGGTCTTTCATTAAGCGCTTCCTATCTTTAAATTTAAATATAACAAAGTGTAAGTGAGATATCATCGAAATTTTTTATTCTTTTGAAAGGCCTATCGATGCCATTATGTATGGAATATAATCTCGTTCAAATGTCCGTCGCGGCTTCTCTGGGTGGCGCACACCCGAAATTTCCAATTTTCCATAACTCTGAAGCTGAATATGACCGATGGCATGGGTTATGCTAGCTTTTAGGGCCGCATAGACCTGCAACTTTAGAAAACCCCACAAGAAAAAGTCTAACGGGGTCAAATCGCACGATCTCGGTGGCCAGTTCACATCACCTCCACGTGAAATGACCATGCCCTCGAATCGCTCGTGCAGAATTTGCAATGTGGCGTGCGCTTTGTGGCACGTAGCGCCGCCGTCCTATTGAAACCACATGTCGTTGATATCCATACCATTCAATTCAGGCCAAAAGAAGTTGGCAATCATCGACCTATAGCGTTCGCCGTTAACAGTCATGGCCTGACCAACGTCGTTCTCAAAGAAATATGGACCGATGACGCCGCCAGCCTAAAATTCACACCAAACAGTGACTTTTTCGGGATGCATTGGACGCTCATGGATCTCATGTGGATTGGTATCGTCTCAAATTCAACAATTTTGTTTGTTGACGTACCCATTCATTCAGAAATGGGCCTCATCGCTGAAGATGGTTTTTCGATGAAAATTAGGGTCAATTTCCAACACACGTCGTTGTCTATGGTCGTTTACCTTCAGCTCCTGGGTCAGTTGAATTTTGCACGGGTGCAGGCCATAGTCAAGACGTAAAATTCGCCAAGTTGTGGTCTGCGAAAGGCCGAGTCTTTGTGAGCAGCGCGAAATCGACTACCTCGGATCCTCCTTCAGACTCTCACGGACAGTGGTTTCGTCGACGTACGGCTGTTGATTTATCGTTTACTGAACCAGTGGACTCTATTTTATCCATCACAATGCGAATATTCCTCTCGGTAGGACGATTATGTGCGCAGTAATTATTGAGGTACTAAATGATCAAATTAAGACATTAGCTGCGCAACTGATTTCTGTCAATAGATGGCTCCAGTAGCAAGTGCTTGTCGATTTTGACATATCCAAAACGCCATGAACCAAGCTTAGGCATATGTTTACAAACCGTTTTGAAACAGTAGTGATTTTATTTTGGCGTCATATACTTTTGGTTGTGTGAAAATGTCTGATTTTTTGCTTAATAATCGTCATTTGCGTGAAGTGTTGATTTTCCTCTTTCATTCGAAGAAAACGGCGGCTGAAGCACATCTATAGCTCCAAAAAGATTATAGGGATGCTGCTCTAAGTGAAAGAAGGCCAAAATCGTTCGAAGACGCTGATTTGGAGTCATTGCTCGATGAGGATCCATGCCAGTCTAACTGTCAACCTGTGCAGTGTGTTTTTCTTTCTCAAATCCAAACAAAATTTGTTCGTCGACCTAATTTAAACTCAATAAACAAATCATGGAAAAGTGCTGTGCTAGTGTTTTGTGCTCAATTGTTGACCTCAACGCCGAATGGCCAGCATGCAATGGTCTCTGTAGAAAATCATTCCATGCCATATGCATTGGACTTACCCGGAGATCCATAACCTTCCTCAATGAGTATTGCAGTCTCTTCAATTTTTATTGCGACGAGTGCAAAGAGATCACCTTGGCTCACGTTATGCTGGCAATTAAATGCAACAACGAGAAGGGTCATATTAGCAGAACTATTCTTGACTGAACAGAAAAGATTGAAGACTCAGTAAACTGCATTGACAGTAATGTGGAAGCTTACACGTCCACAGGAAGAATGATCGAAAACAAACTGGCAGCGATCCAAAATTTGTCGAAAAATAAATCTAGCGCCGACATCGAGAGTGAAGTGATCAAATATCACTTCGATGGAATAAATGCATTCCTCAAAACAAATTTTGCTAACCTCCTTAAATCCAACCAAGTCACACAGACTCTATCAATCTTCTCCGTACTGATGTCGACTTGCTTTTTCAATCCTCCTCCAAAACAACACATTACACCCCTCTTCCATCAGATTCTACGCTCGATGACATAACCCTAAAAATTGTTGACGTCAGCGACCGGTTGACCGTTGCCGAAATCGGTAAAGAAGTGTGATTGTCTTCCCACAAAATCGATGGAATACCCGATCAAATTCAATTCCAAGCTAGTTCCCCGTACAATGTCTCAATTCATAATGAATTAGTAGACACGGGGTCTCACTTGCCATCATTTTCAAATACTCCTCCCGCCGCCCTAACAACGGACACCGAAACCGCCCTGCCTTTACTAACTAGTATCCCGCTCGCCGCCGCTCCATGCAAACTGCTCAAACAATTCGGAACTTCATAGGTCCCCTCCGAATGGAAACGCGAACTCGAAAATCTGAAAAAGGGACACAATACGGCATTCTTCTTAACACACTGATGTTTCTTATGCTATCACCATTAGCGAGTGCCAGATGATTTCCCCTGCTGACTCCAATAGTTCCTACACCTTCGTAATCAACACCCCAACCAAATATTCGTGGTTGTTGCCTACTTCCCCTGGTAAGGCTACTAAACTTGGGAAGATAAGTATCACCAAATGCTATGAGGAACGAGAAAAACCAAATCTCGAGAATAATTAAAGTTCCAAAAATAAACGTAGTTTTAACGTTTTAACTCTCCAACTCCCTTCGAAATAGAAAACATTTTAACAAAAAACGAAGCTCTAATCGCGATCCTAAATGGAGCTTCAAAACAAACTTATTCCCAAATTTTAGTCCTCCCTCTTCACTTATCTGACACAAAGCAATTACACACCTATCTTCTAATCCTCTAATTCCCCCCGTTCCACCCAAGCCCAACCACCCATATTATCCCTTAACCTGTACGCCACCAAAACCAGCTAACAACTCATTTCCTAACTTCAACCTTAAAACTGGAGCTAAGTACCCTAATTTTATTAACTCCCATACATTATACATCATCCCTCGTCCAACTCCATATCCAACCATTTATCTCCATCTCCCTCCTCCACTGCCCCTATTCTTGATTCTCTTTTTCCCGCCACCAGTTAAACTAAGACATCAAACCAATGGCACTACAGAAAGTCGCTATGCACTCTGTAGGCTTAGAGAAAAGTCTCTTTCTTGCCTATCTACATGACAAATCGAACTCGATCTGCTACGAAGGGAAGACCAAAACCAGCGTCATTGTTTCCATCCAGCAGAAAGGCCTCCTTACCGACTCGATCAGTCTCAGGAACCTTTATGTCAGATACCACGAGATTTTTAGCACGTCCCCTTAGAAAGTGGCAGACGACCTTGCTGCATTCGGCCACTACGTTCACTCTAAACGAGTCTCACACCTACAGCGAAGACGAGCAGAAAACGACAAATTTTTTCGTCCATAACGTGCCTCCCTTGCCAGCACTTAAACCAACCCGCAAACTTTCACAAAATCAGTGACTATCTCAGCAGATCCTTTCACAACCTAAGTATAAATGATGCCGTATACGTTCCGTTTTCCCGATTCCCTGGTATAATCGCAAGCTTCGTTCCTTACAGAATAAGTTACGGGCTATTTTCCAGCATACCAGACCCTTTTCAGACTATTCCAACTATGTTGGTGCTTATCTCCATTTCACCGAACTTTATGATTTCCTTTACCAGCGCTACCTTAACAAAGCGTAAGTCAACCTCATAAACGAAACTAATTCCTGTTTCCAATTTGTTAACTACATAAGGAAGCCTGATGATTACTCTCCTCCCTCTCTTTCAACAACAAGTCATCAACCGATCACCATTGCCAACCTATTTGCCATCTTTTTCAAACAATCCTTCACCAACGACTCCTTTGTCCCAGATCCATCCTAATTTAGTTACCTACTGAACTTCTCCAATGGCTCACTTTTCTCTCACATCTTGGACCCGTCTTTGGCCACCTCTGGAGTTCCACAAGGCATCCATCTTGGTCCCCTTCTTTTTATATTAATCATAAATGATCTCTATAGGATCATCAAACACTCGTCTGTCTCATTTCCTCTTTCCTTTACCCATGATTCCTTCCTCCTTCAACTAGGCCTTGATAGTTTTTCGCTTTTCACGTAAGCGGCACCAATCTCCTCCCCGACTCTACCTTCTCCACAACCAGATAGGTTGGTTCAATCTCTTCGCGAATTCGGTATTTTGTGTAATAGGGAGCTCAGCTTCCGTTTACATATGGATGGGATAATCCTTGAAGCCAATTCTGCACTAGGTTTTGTAAAGAGATGGACCAAAGAATTCACCAACCCATACGTGACCAGATCCCTCTGTATTAGCTTTGTTCGCCCCCTCCTTGAATACGCCAGTCAAGTATGGTCCCCATATCATCGTGTTCATATCTCGAAAATCGAAAGCATCCAGCACCGTTTTCTTCGATTTGCTCTTCGAGGTATGCCCTGAGACGATCCTTTTACTCTGGAACCTTGAGGAACGCAGAGATGCAGCCGACTTTCTCAACATTCATCGACTGCTTTCAGGTCACGTTGAATGCGCATCCCTTCGCAACTCTATTTGCCTCAATATTAACCCTCGTAATCTACGTACCCCTCGTCACTTCTATCTACAAAACCACCACGCCTCCTATGGCGCAAACAAACCAATCTCCTATATGCTACGAAAAATCAATTCAAACCGTACCGTCTTTGACTTCCACCGCACCACTTCCTACTTCAAATCCGTTCTTCTTCACCACTCCAACCAACCTTAGTTTTAAGTTTTAGTTTAATTCTAAGTTATTGCTTGTATAAGCCGAATAAATGGGAGCATTCACCCTCACCAAAAATTAAATTAATCAAACGCAAGAAGAGCTTGCTTCAGCATTAGGAGTTACACGCCACGCCATATCCAAGCGGTAGCATGCGTTGGGAATGATTTAAAAATAAGGAACCTGGGTTCCTTATGAGTTCAAGCCAAGGAAGGTTGAGCGTCGTTTTTTCGTCTGTGAACAACTGCTCCAGTGGCAAAAAAGGAAGGGTTTTCTTCATCCAATCGGGTGGTGAAACCATCACTGGTTAACGGTATTGACGCCAATGATGCGATTCAGGTGAGCACTACGCGAAAAACGGACACAATAAGAGCATAGTTAAGACAAAATGTTTCTTCAGTATGATAACGCTCGGCCTCGCGATGCCAAACCCACTAAAACCTACCTGGAAACGCTCAAATGAGAAGTCCTACCCCACCTTCCGATTATTATTTGTTCCGTTCGATGGCACATAGTCTGGCTGATCAGCAGTTCCGTTCATATGAAGACTTGAACGCTTTTACCGTAACGGTATTCGACCGCTGCCAGAAAGATGGGAAAAAGTTGTAGCTAGCGATGAGCAATACTTTGAATGATTCATTTGTAAAATTTTTTTTTCAGAATAAAGTCTCATTTTCATCAAAAAAAAAAAAAACAGCGATAACTTAGTTGCACACTGAATAAGTAAATCAATACTGTTCAATCCAAGCTTAAGGATCTCTCGTTATCACGCAAAAAGTGTCGGGCCATTTTCCTGGCTGAGTCCAGAGCCACTCCTCTCCAATGCCGAAATTCATTTTAACTCTCTTCTGTAGTTGGTTCCAGGGTATTATTTTGAGTAACTTACTCGTATTTTTGTGTTGCTTCCAGAAATTGTTTTCTTTATATTTCTTAATCCATCCATACACACATCTTGCAAAAAATAAAAATCGTTAAAAAAAATTACGCTGTCTGCTTGCTACGAGTATGTTACCTCGTCGCTATTCACGCGAAAATGGGCATATGCATGATCAAGCCGGCAATCAGCAATATACGTCAATGCTGTCTACCCGATTAAGAAAAAATCCAAACATTTTGATTTTGCTTCAAAATCATTCATTTGCCGTATTTGCTCGACTGGATGAACAAGTACGTGTCCGCTCTGTTAGCCAAGGGTTACGCGAGAAAGCTTCGGATGCTGAATTATCGGCCGACTGGGCTCGGGTGTGGTATGCTCCCATCTCTATCGTCGAAAACCCTAACAAGTCGCCTCCGAAACCGAGGGTAGTAACTGACGTAGCGGCCAAAGTCAACGGGGTCTCTCTAAATACGTTTCTACTGAAGGGTCCCGACAATCTGGTTCCACTTCACGCTGGATTGTTCAAGTTTCGAGAGCGCAAGGTGGCAGTTAACGCAGATGTTAGGGAAATGTTCCACCAAATCCGTATAAGGGCCGAAGATCAACAATGCCAACGCTTTCTTTTGAGAGACGGAAAAAGTTCTCGTTCGCCGACGGTTTACATTATGGAGGTCATGATGTTTGGGCCGAGATGCTCGCCTGTGTGTGCGCAATTTGTAAAGAACCATCACGCCAATATCTTTCGAGTCGATTTTCCTGACGCCTGCGATGGACTGATAAAGAGAACTTATGTCGACGATTACTTCAACAGCCACGATGCGGTCGAACACGCAGCGACAGTTACCAGAGATGCCATCAGGATCTGCAATTCGATGGGGTTCGAACTGGTTGGCATTCAATCCAACAGCTTAGAGCTTATGCGACAGCTGCCGGCGAGCCATATCAACACCACAATGATAAGTGTCGATCCAAAATCCTGGGTATGTTTTGGGTCCCGTCGAGTGACTACTTGACCTTCAAGATATCAGATGGTGGCATATTCGATAAGATGCTGTTTTCCGAGATTATAGTTTCCAAGCGAGAGATCTTAAGAGCCGTAATGCAAATCTTCGACCCGCTGGGTCTAATCTCACTGTATATTATCAGAGGAAGAATTGTGCTTCAAGACATCTGGAGAGAGGGTTCCGATTAGGACGAACCGGTCTCAGAACACCTGAAGTCGCAGTGGTTGGAGTTCGTCAAAGGGTTAAGGAGTATCAATAAATTGAAAATCCCCCGTCCATATGCCTCCTGGAGCCCTGATGATGCCGAGGTGAGTCTAGTAATTTTCGTAGATGCTTCAGAAAAGGCCTTTTCAGCCGTGGCCTGCTTCCGGTTCAAAATTCGCGAGGACGTGGAGATCGCTTTGGTGATGGCAAAAGCGAAGGTCGCTCCAGTGAAAAGGCTGTCAGTACCCCGCCTTGAGTTACAGGCCGCAGTACTCGGCACACGGCTGGCGTCGACGATCAAGAATTCTCATACTCGTACCATTCAAATTCATAACGTGTACTTCCTATCGGATTCCAAAACGGTGCTATCATGGATTAACTCAACGACGTATAAATTCCCCTCTTTCGTCGCTGTACGAGTAGGAGAAATTCTGGATACATCTTCCCCCAGACAATGGTTTCACATCAGATCTGCGGACAATGTCGCAGACGACGCAACAAGATGGGCGGACTCATCCATGGGAGACTCGGATTCGAGGTGGTTCAAAGGCCCTATGTTTCTTCGAGGCCATTTCAACGAGTGGCTTGTTTCGCCGAGCAAGTCAGCTGAGCCGGAAGTTTCCACGGATGAACGAGCAGAAGGTTTCATGCTTCACAGTGGTCGCTTGAAAGTTTCCTATGCGATTTATGGAGGTTTCGGGCAACATGGTCGTCCTCAGTCAGAGTCATTGCATATCTGCTCCGCTTCAAGGAAAGACTCCGTAAGAGACCAGCTATCAAGGAAGTCTTCATCACACCGCATGAGTTCTGTGGCGCGGAAGCGTGGATATTCCGCATGATCCAGCAGGATTTTTTTTTTTTTTTTTTTTTATAATTTACGCGCGCCTAAGGGGTTGATACCCTTTTACTGTTGCCAGGGCGCGGGCGGAAAGATAGAAGGAGGAGAAAGGAAAATTGTTTTTGTAGTGGTTTGAAACTCAGGTGTGTTTGGTTTCTATGTTTGCTCTCCAGGGGTGGGAGTCCGAATAGGACGGAGAGTTTTTCTTCACTCAGAGTGATTCGAGATATAATTCCCAGTATTTTTTTCATTGCTTGAAACTCTTATAATAGCCAAATCTACGTGTCAGTGTTATGCCTTCACACGCAGAATTTTTTTGTCTGAGTTCCAATTATACAATGAAAAACTGATTTTGGCATGGGCAGGATTCGAACCTGGACCCTCCGAGTGAGAAGTGTTTGCTACTACCACTACACCACGGCCACCCCATGATGCTTTTCTGGCAGACATTTCCGCTTTACAAGTCAGCGGGAGAGTCAGCAGTTCCAGCCCGGTCTTCAGTTTGTCTCCGTTTTTGGATGAAGACGGCACAATGAGGTTAAGTTCGAGAGCGCAAAAAGCTATTATCTCATATGCGGCTCGTAACCCAGCGATACCGCCAAAAAATCATCCGCTTATTTATCTCTTCGTTCAGTATCATCACGAGCGCAATTTCCACATGGGAACAGCTTCAACCATTTCGGACATTCGCGAACGCGCCTGGATTATTAGCATCCGACGGGTAGTCCAAAGAGTCAAAAGCAACTGCAACATGTGCCGATGGCTGAGTGCGAAGATTGAGCTTCCGAAGATGGGTCTGCTGCCAGAAGCATGTCTAGCGTTTGAGTCTAGATCATTTACTCACGTAGGAGTCGACTGCTTTGAACCGTTGTTGGTCAAATTCGGCAGAGGGACAGCGAAAAGGTATGGAATCATTTTCACTTGTCTTACTTTCAGGGCAGTACAGATAGAGCTGCTGAACGACCTCAGCCTAGACCAGTGTACTATGGCTCTTCGTCGCTTCCTCATAAACCGTGTTGTTACCCAATTCGTGTATAGTGACAACGGTTTGAATTTCGTTGGCTCAAAAAACCAGTTGGACAAGGATATCAAAGAGATGCAGGACGCCTTAAGTGAACATTCGGCGAGGTACGAAGGGATTCTTTGGCGGTTTATCCCGGCGTACTCTCCGTGGATCGGCGCAGCTTGGGAACGCCTCATCCAATCAATTAAGCGCACCATGGAGTTTATACTCAGAGGAGTGGTACCCCGGGAAGACGTTCTTCGAAACACTCTAATCGAAGCCCAAGGTCAACTCAACCGTCGACCCCTCACGCACATTCCGGTCGATCCAGAGGACCCGAAACCGCTCACCCCGAATAGTATGCAGTTTGTACCGCGAATATCTTCCGGAGATCATCAGGCGGTCCAAGTGGCACAAGCAAACAAAACCAGTAGAGGTCGACGATGTGGTGATTCTCATAGAGCCGAACGAGATTCGGTCTACCTGCGAGTTGGGCCGAATAGTAAAAGTTTACCCAGGTCATGACGGATTAGTGCGTACTGCCGACGTCCGGATGCCAAGTACTATCAAGCTGAAGAGGTCGGTGGGTAGGCTCGCTGTCCTGGATTTAAAGTCTTCACCCTAGGAGTTCAGACGGGCCCCTGGATGTTATCGAGCCAATTCAACACGAATCTTTCTTTGGTTTGGCCTCACCTAACATCGCAGTACTTTGGCACCACCGCATTTGTCTTGCTGAATTAATAAAAACTTTGTCATCGTTCCTTCTTTTTCTTTCTCTCAAAGCTGAACAGAGAGGGAAAAACGTCCTTTTTTCTATGGACAATTGGCGCTAAAAAAGAAAATCGAGAAAAGTCACGTACGAAAAAAAGCGTTAAACTAAAGAAAAAAGAACATACATTCTACCTGTGGCTGCCGCCCTTTCCTTTTTAAATTCAGTTTGTAAGAATTAGGTACCAAATGCAAGTAGTCATATGAAATTATAAGGACGATTGTTATAAAATAAATTCTTTAGAAATAAAATCAATCTACCAATTAAAAAGGATTTTTATTCTTGGAAATTCTCGTAAAAGGAAATTCGCTGCAGCAACACAGACACACAACGTATACGTGTCTCATTTTCACTAGCACACTCTCACATGCTGGATGAGTTTTTGACCTCTGTATATGCCGCATTACTTTCCCCACCGGGTTGTTATAAACACTTTTAATAGCGTTTATCAGTCTCTCCGGGACATTTTTTAGTTGTTAGTGCCTCCCATACATGCTATCTTGGCCGCTTTTAAATCTACGAACGCCAGGAATAGGTCCTTCCCCTTAGCAGTCCACTTTTCTATGAAGGCTCTGAGTTTGAAGATGTGGTGTTGTGTTTGTCGACTCGGTCTGAATGCCGCCTGCTCCTCCTCCAGATCTGCTTCCACCATTCGCCTAAGTCGCTTTTCCAATACTTTGATATGCAACTCATACACTGTAGATGATAGCGTCATCGGCCTGTAGTTGTTACAATTGTAGCTGCTACCCTTCTTGTGGATTGGTATTATCAGATTTTCCTTCCAGTCGGTTGGTATTTTTTTCTTATTTTCTTCCCATGCCTTTCTTTTGAAAGAGTTCAGTTAACGTTTTCTGTATCTCTGGACCCCCATATTTAATGAGTTCCGGGGCTATTTCATCTGATCCGGAAGCAACATGATTTATTGTGTTGATTTAACAAAAACCATGTACCAGCTATGAAGATATTCGGACCCCCGCCGCCATGTCAATGGAGGAGCATTTGTATCACCGAATTTTTTCTTGAATTAAAGAGCGAAAATATATGCGGCGCCAAATGCCGACCCTTGATGTGAATGGCCAACACTTACGAGTATGTTCTGCTCTGAATACCATGCCACTGTTCTCTCTAACAATCACAGTGGTATACGAGTATGTTAGAGTGTTTTAATAACTTTTCGTCAGGCCTGTCCCACCGCACTTCTGCTTATTGTCAGACTGCATACATCCAGTTCGAGGCCCAAACATTTCGTGTTAAAATCCGAACGCCATTTTTCTTTTTTCATTTAAGCTATGCACAGTAAATCTGTCTTCGAAACCGTTGGATATTATGGAGTCGGGTAATAAACCACACGCACACCACTCAACCTGAAGGGCGAGGTGCTTTCTGGGACTGTTTGGGCGAAAGGGACCGGATATTTCAGAGTCGACAACACTTAGGGCTGCCGCTGATCCATTTAAGGTTCATCCGGCTTAACCTTCCGTTTACCAATACCCACCCGGCTGCTCCTAATAAAGAGGTATAGTCGTTGCATTAAAAATGAGTAAAAATGTAAATTTATAAATGTGTTCATTTTTTTTTTGTGCTCAAGGTTTCCAGATAAGAACGATGGGAGAAAAGATTTAAATAAAACAACAACGGTGTGAGATATAAAATTGATTTGGAAGCTACGTTCATGGCATTATGTGTGGAATAGCACATCATTCAAATGGCAGCATCGGCTTCGCTTGCAGTGCTTCAAGCTGTGGATCCGATATTTGATGAATCGGTCCAATATGTATGGCGTTTGAGTGGTGTCGAATCGTATGATTTCGAAGGCCAATTGATGAACGCTCATCGTGAGATGACCCAGTCGTCAAATTTCTCCTTCACAACTTCAAGCGTTGCGTCGCCTGTATGGAATCGCTCTATACCTGAGACCAGTGTGTCCTTCCAATAACGGCAGTTTTGCTTTTTGACATAGCCGCTGAGCCAAAAGTGGGCCTCGTCCGAAAAGATGATTTCATTTCCAGCGCCCAATTAGCGAACTCACAGCATCCGACTTCAATTCTTGCGTCTACACAGTCTTATACGAATTCAGGCCCAAATCCAATCCCAAAATAAGCCTGTTGACTCCCTGGCGATGCAAAGTTCAGCTGATCGGCGCCGAAGTGTATTATATACAACAGACTGCTGGCGGTGGCGGAGGAAAACGGAGCGCTGTCAGATCACCAGTACGACCTCAGAAAATCTCGCTCCATCGATACCATCGATGCAATAAAGGCGGTAGTAGATACAGTCACTGAAGCAATAGAAGGGAAAATATGAAAATGGGAGACAAAAAGATACTGCGCAGTAGTAACGCTCGACCTTAAAAACGAGTTCAACTCGGAGAGCTGGTCGTTTATTAGGAGATCCTTGGCCAGGATGGATACACCGTACTACCACCTCCTGAGTATAGTCACGGACTACCTCAGTAACAGGAGCTTAAAATATCATACGGACGATGGTGCTAAGCACTACAGTGTTTCCGTGGTCACCTCTCCTATGGAATATTATGTACAACGAAGTCCTGCGACTAATCCTGCCTGAGGGAGTTATGGTTATTGGCTTCGCTAACGACATAGCAGTGGTTACAGTAGCCAAGCACATTCACGAGGTGGAATCTGCCACAGGCGAGGCAGTTGTGAAGATAAAGGAATGGCTGGAGCATGATCGACAATCGGCTGCGCTACAAAACCCACGTGGAGTACCAAGAAAGCATCGCTGATGCAGGCGGCACTCTCCCGAATGCTACCGAACACCGCCAGTTATATCTGGTATCCCTAGAAGCCCATCTCAATGGAGTTCTAAGCAAGATAATTTCCGACTTTTGAAAATTGATTTTCAATTTCCAATCATCAATATGATCGAAATCACGCTGCAGAAGAGTATTGATGACTTCGACTTTTGGACCTGATCTGTACGCCACTAAATCGTCTGAGTACGCTATGGTATGATTAAGGGAACCAACTAGATCACTTGTGTAAATATTGAACAGTATCGGAGAAATCACAGTCCCCTGTTGTAAGCCGTTTTTAATGTCAAAGTTCGTGCTCACAAAGACCTTCTTTCACAGGTTTCGCCAAGCCCATCCTGGGCAACTTATAGAAAAGTTCCTCTAACCATACGGTGTTGAAGGCCTTTTCAGGCACCCGTATACTGGTTCTTGCATTTATTCCATTGTATGTCGGAGACCAGATTTGACGCAGCAATGAATAGTGTCATCCCTCGCCCTCAAACCAAACTGATTTTCCAGAATTATATTATTTTCCTCAACCCATCTTAATAGCGCTCTGTTAACCACTTTCTCGAATACCTTGCTAACATTCGGAAGCAAACTAGTTTACCGAAGATTAGCAGGGTTAGTTCTAACTCTATCCTCTTTCGGGATTTAATGTACCTACCACTGGTGTTTTCCAATGCATCGGATAATGTGCATATCCGCTGCTAGTTTTAGTTTTAGTTTTATATGCATTTTATTTACTTAATCACTAACTCTTACATTCTAACAAAAAAAAGCTTAAATGCTAGCTTACAATTACTTAATAATCTTACACTAACTTACTGGCCCCACACAGGCACTCTAAGCTACTCTAAATTCTTATAACTATGTCTTTCGACTTCATTTACATTTTCTTAAAACTATTTATTTTGTATACTTAAAGCTAAGAAAAAAATTTGTTAACAAAACTTAGCATATGGACATAATTTTTTATTTTTAATATCTAACTTAAAATAAACCTTAGCCTACCTAAACTAAATGTACAATACACACATAAACACATAGACGTTATACACAATCATATACATATATCAGTATACACCTTTGTATACACTGATATATGTATATGTTTCTTAAATGCTAACCTAAACCTATGTAAGCCGGCCATCGCTGTTTACAGAGAAAACAGATTGGTCAGCTCTGCCTCATTAGTGAGGCTGTTCCGTAATTGACGGAAACGACGACGAAACATCTTCTCCATCATTCAGCCACCAGAAATGCTGGTGCTGCAGAACGACATCCCTCTTATCGCGATTCCCCACCGCCCTACTGAACCTGAGGCGATCCACACTGCCATCTTCTCCATCATTCAGCCACCAGAAATGCTGGTGCTGCCGAACGACATCCCTCTTATCGCGATTCCCCACCGCCCTACTGAACCTGAGGCGATAGACACTGCCGTGTGCGACGTCTCTGCTGTAGTTGAGTCGCCTGTCCCCAGCTGTCCGAGCGACATGGAAGATTAACGGCACCGCTGATCTATCCTGGATCAACCCTTTCTGATCTAGGTAGAGGAATGCTTCCGGTGGAACGAAGCCGTCAGAGCGCACACTCTCGTGGTAAAGGTAATTGGGGTAGTAAGCCCCAGATATCAGGTTATTCGTCGACGTCATTGCTCTTGCAATGTGCCTTCGAGTCAGCTTAATTACGAAGTTGTCCACTCGTATTAGGTTCGCCCTGTTGTAAAGGACTTCATTAGGATAAAATTTTTTGTACTCCGACTCTGGTGTTCTATACAAGCGAAGACAGGCCCTAAGGCAAGCCCTCTCAAACACCCGAATCTTTTCCATTAAGCTTGCTCGTACATTGAACCACACGAGACAACCAAATACCAGCATGGGCCTGATAAGGGCCATGTAGCAGATTACCTTTACCCTCGCATCGAGTTGGCTGCTATAAAACAGTCTCTTTGTAAGGGCAAAAGCACCTTTAGCGCTGGCCAGAGCAGCATCTACATTTTTGCCAAAATACAGAAACTGATCTAGCCAGATTCCAAGGTGTCTGACTACATTTCGACAGGCAAGAGGTTGTCCGTGCTGTCCAATGATAGAGAACTTTCGCCAATTTTTTCTGGTATACCTAGAGGTTCCAGACAACGGCGTCCTAAAGAGAATGGTTTCCGACTTCTGAAAGTTGATTTTCAACTTCCAGTCATCGCAAAATCGTCTTATCTTATCGAAGTCACGCTGCAAGAGAGTATTAATGACCTCGATTTTTGGACCTGTTCTGTACGCTACCAAATCGTCTGCGTACGCTATAGTATGGGGAAGTGAACCTATCAAGTCGCTTGTAAAAATGTTGAATAGGATCGGCGAATTGACCGCGCCTTGCTGAAGACCATTTTTAATTTGAAATATTCCAACAGAAGTCACATCGCCATTTTTCACGATGAACTGTCTGTTGGTTAGCATATTATAAAGAATGTACAAGAGGGGTTTACTGATACCCAGCCTAGTCAGCTTATAGAAAAGACCCTCTAACCATACGGTGTCGAAGGCCTTCTCCAAGTCAACAAGGCAGGCACCAGTGCACTGTTTCTTGCCTTTATTCCATTGGATATCGGACACCAGTTTAGACGCGGCATGTGAGATATCATGTCCCGCCTTAAAACCGAATTGATTATCCGGAATTATATGTTTGTCCTCAACCCACCTAGACAGAGCTCTATTGATTACCTTTTCAAAAACCTTACTGATATTCGGAAGGAGACTTATCGACCGGAGATTCGCCGGATTGGATATATCCTTTCCCTTTTTGGGGATAGGTTGAACCACTGCCGTTTTCCAATGCGCTGGACAATGTGCATTATTCATTGCATTATTAAACAGGGTGGTGTAAATGTCCACCGCTTCTAGAGGAAGATGTCGAAGCACGATGTTCGGAATACCATCGGTCCCCACTGACTTCTTAGCACTGATTGTGTCGAAGATCTCACGGAGTTTTTGCTTCGAAATGAACGGTCACCTTCTCTGGCAATGACGTTATTGGCCATATTTTCGTCGCTGAACCGAGTGAAACCAGAGCCCTCGGATCGCCAGTTCCCTATTTCATTTCGAATGCAGAAGTCGTGCACCAAGACGCGATTGTCCAGGTCGTAATTAGGGCCAATGGTATCAGTGGCCTTGTATACTTCCTGGAAAGTCGCCCCTATGGGCTCAATCTTCTCCTGTGGATCCTCGATCACAAAAAAGTCGTCATCATCAGCGGCCTCATTTGGATCAATGCCTGCTATTGTCAGTAACCGTTCGTTGTCTGTTGTCCGGGCTATTTTAAGACACTGAAGGTCGTTTTGATTTTTTCTCCGAAATAGTTTATTGATTTGCGGAAACTTGTTCGGGTTGCTGGTGTTTATAGCCCGAACCTTGTTGTTCCAATACAAACTTACAGAAGTTCTGTAATTTTCTTTTATTAATGTTTGAATATTTTTAATCGACGACTTCAGTGTCCTAATCTCCGGGTCTTGTCTGTCAGTTAACTGTCTGTACAAGTTTTTGAGTCTTGACAGAAGTCTACTTTTCTGTCGGTGCAGTGCGTCAATAGTAGGATTGCGGAACAGGTCTTCGTTAGTCGTACGTCGATACCGCGGTATTGTAGTGTCCATAGTTTGTTTAATTGTCTCGTCCATTTGTTTTAGGTAATTGTCGATCTCCTCGTTTGACAAATTCCTATTGGACGGTGGGTGGATCGTGTTCGAGGAGAGCGCTCTAGTCAAGGTTGCGGAGAAGCGTGTCCATCGAGTCTTACTGTAGTTGTAAGAATATCTTTGGACAAACTCCTCCAATTCCGCAATTTCGTTAGGAACTGTAATTTCGGTGCTAAAACCGCAATGGTCGCTGTCATACACGAATGTGCGCAGACAGTTTAATGTTTGTAAATTCGTACCTGTCAGTCGTATACGTTCGTCGGACAGCAGTAGATCCAAATAAGACCCGCCTCTGGTAAACGACGGGTTATCTGTCGCTTTAAGACCGAGTCTGTACATGACATCGTGCTGACCCCACCAATCGAGTAGCAAGTTCCCTCTAGTATTTGGCAAATTATTTCCCCAATCTCTGTGTCTAGCGTTGAAATCCCCGCCGATTATAAAATAATTCTCCCCCGATTCCAGCCTCAGAAGTCGAAAAAGCGTGTCGAGCTCTGTAATGAATAGAGTGGATTGTGAAGCCTCAGGTGCATAAACAGAGGCCAAGTACAGCCGCTTTCCACTGCGGAGCGGGATGTAAATGACGACTGCCTCCAACACCCGGAACCTGCGCAACACGCCCTTGTACACTCTGTGAAATTTTATACCTTCTTTAATGAAGATCGCGACACCACCTCCACGTTTGGATCTGGGCCGGTTTCTTCTTCTAACAATATAATTATTGTACTCCAGTTTGTGCTTATCGGTTAGCTTGGTTTCGCTAGCGAAAAGCACATCAGGAGTTTGGTCTTGTAGCAATTTAAACATCGCGGCTCTTCGTTCGATCCTAATCAATGAATTCACATTCACCGCAAGGACCTTCAAAGTTTGCTCCACCATGTGCGTACCCATTACGACATGTGTTGCGTTAGGCCCGGCAGCAACGCGTAGATCTGGTCCACCCGCTTGGCCTGTTCTTGAACCTGCTTTTGCAGCTGAGCCATCTGCCCTTGGATTGCGAGCAAGATGGCTAGCATGTTGGGTGCAGCTTCCGTTGTTCTCGTCATCGGAGCCGGAGAAGCAACAGTCGCTTGCTGTACCGTAGCCCTCCTACCTGACGCCATTTGGGCGTAGGAAATTTGGGGCGTGACGGCTGGTGTTTGAAACCTCACAGGTGAACGTTTGACCTCCACCTTCTGCTGCCGAGCCAATTTTGCTTTTTTAATTTCGGTGAACTTAGGACAACCCCGATAGTTTGCGGTGTGTCCTACGTTCCCACATAATACGCACGAGAGCTGCGACCTATCGGATGCTCCGTCAACACCCAGAGCACACTCCTCGGAACTGTGGTTCTTTGCGCACTTCACGCATCGAGGCTGCATTTGGCAGTTCGACGCGGCGTGCCCGAACCTCTGGCAGCGAACGCATTGTATAACGCCTTCGCTCCTTTTTAGTTTTTACCAGTGAACCACCTGGTAGTCTAGGACATTGATACTCCTTAGACTATCCAGACGGCTTTCGGGACTGAGTTGCACCAGGAAGAACGGCAGACTCCGTTTCTCCCGCCTGGCTCTAGCTGTGGTAAACGGCTTTACCCCCACAAACTTGAGTCCTTCGCACTCCTTCTCTTTGAGCAGTGCCAAGATCCCCTCAGGATCAGAAGACGGTTCCAACCCCTTTAGCAGCATCGATTGCCGCTTTTCACATTTTGGTGTAAATGAGTAGTGCTCCGTCGTCGTTTCCTTTAGGAGCTCTTTCACTTTCGCGTAGCCCTCCACTGTATTACAGTGGATGGCATGGCGATCGTTCCCCAATCTCATAATTTTAAAATTATTACCAATGACCAACTTACACAGGTCCTTGGTTTCATTTACCTCTAGTTTATAGGTGTTTATAGGAGGCACCTTCTCCTTCTTCTTCTGCTGCTGCTGCTGTTGTTGTTGTTTTTGTTGTTGTTGTTGTTGTTGCTGCTGCTGCTGCTGTTTTTGTGGTTGCTGTTGTTTTTGTTGATGCCGTTGTTGTGGCTGCTCTTGTTGTTGTTGCTGGTGTTTTTTCCGCTTTTGTTGGTGTTGTTGTTGGCTCTGCTTTGGAGCAAGTAGCGTCTGCTGTTGTTGCTGGGATAATTTTTCCTCTTCTCTCTTCCTTCTGACCATTTGCCTTTCTTTCATGGTCAGTATCCTTTGTTGCAGTATTTTGATGCTGCTACTTATGGCCATCATTTCTTCTTCTTCATCTTCCGTTTCGCTCTGTGCCAATGTAGCGAAACTGTTTTCTTCCCTCACTCCACCAAGCAGTTTTACAGTGGAAGTTGGTTGGGCGGGACGGTGAACTATGTTGGAGGATGGCCTAAGCTTCCTCCTTCTCTTAGCCGTGGGTATTTGGCTTGACCCGCTTGAAGCCTCGCCTGATAATAATTCAGCAGGTCCCGCTATTGATATAGCGGACCGCTCTCCACTATCCATTACGGGACTTTTTTTGTTTTTTTTTATTTTTTTTTGTACACTTCTTTGTTAATATTTCAATAAAAATTGGAAATAAAAACTGTTGTCCGACGATGGGAATCGAACCCAGGCCTAGGGATCGTTACACTAGGTATAATATCGTCAGAGTCTTTACCACCTCGGCTACCGAACACTTAAAATTTCACTGGCTAAAAGTATGCTACTTATTTTTCTGCCTTTTTAAGCCGAAACACAAAACACTTCTGCTCTCCGTGGAGGTGTATGAACGACTGTGCATATCCGCTGCTTCCAAGGGCAGGTGTCTTAATACAAAGTTTGGAATACCGTCTACTCCCGACGACTTATTGTTTTTCAGAGACTCAAAGATGCACAGGAGTTCATCTTTTAGCACGAACAAATGCGAGGAAGCTCGTTCATCGTCAATGATGTTGTTTGGTGGGTTTTCTTCACTGAATACGGTGAAACTGTGATTCTCGAATCGCCAATTTTGAAGTTCGTTACGCAGATAATAGTGATTTACGGTGAACAGGATTGTTCAGCATATACACGGCCTCGAAAAAAGCTCCCAGCAAATCCACTTTCTCCTGTGGGAGAGAGATTTCTGACCATGAAAAGACCATCGCCTGAGTCGGCACTGCGCAGTACAAAAATAAAAAGAATTTTTTTTAAATTTAACATTGCATGAATAGGATTTTGGAGTGAATGCTGAATGGAACTTCTTTGTGACCTCTCATGGTAAGAGCGCATGCGATGGACTTGGTGGTATAATAAAAAGACTGGCTGCCAGAGCTAACCTACAAGGACCGTACAGGGAACGCATAACAACTCCCTAACAATTATATAACTGGGCAACTGAAAATATAAAGAATATGTATTTCTCCTGCGTGACCACACAGGAGTGTAATGAAGAAAAATTATTGAAGGAATCGGGATTTTCTAATTTAAGAATTGTGCCGGAAACAAGAAAATTTCATCATATTTCATTTGTTTCACAAGGAGTAAGTAAAAGAAAATATTTTTCCTTTTCATCGGAACAATATGTACAATATTGTTGCCTTCCGCTACCACGGTATGAGCCTTCTTCAGCAGACGATTTCGACACAGAAGAAAAAAAAAAAAAACAAACAATGTTCGAATCTCTGATTCCCGAGAGGTTTTTTTTTTTTTTTTATTAAATTATTTTAATTCTTTTACACTTAATTAATTTTCTTTTTGACTTGCGTCTTTGGTGACTCTGCTCGAACTCGTCTCAACGGAAAAAATCGTCGGCCACCAAATGTCGGTTTTTCTTGCCGTTTCTCATTAAAAATTCCCGTATCTATTTCTACAGTTTTTCTTACTTGTTGTTTCATGCTGGAGAAGTCCCAACGACAGTAACGACTTCTCCTCAAATTTCTTTGATCATGTCCGCTACCATTTCCTTTTGCTCATCCATAAAATGGGACCCCTCGCTGACTGGTATAAACTAATATGGCGCCTCGTTATATTGTTTTTGTGTTGTTCGTTGAATCGAACATCACCTTGGCTTGTCATTTTCAATCGTAAACAAGGGATTGCCGTGACTGGGATTCTGCTGGTACTCGTACGTAATTTATTAAACTTTATTCTTTATATAGCCCATCTCCCTTCTAGGTTTCTGGACTCCGGAACAATACTCTTAAAAGATAATAAATAATAATTTTTTTTTAGTTTTTAAGGCCTTGGAATACAAAGACTTTTTTCTTAAATGAAAATGTTTATTACAGAATATTTAGCCACCTATAAAACATTATTTTGGCTGAACCCATAGAGATCCCAACTTGAAATTTGAAATGGAGATAGAGGACGAATCTCTCTATAATATATAAAAAAAATTAAAAAAAAAAAACCATTTTTTGAGTTATTCAAGGATATATGTGTCAAAAGATGGCCTAAGACAATTAGCAACGAATTCAAATTATATATATTTTATTAGAAGAACACAAAGTAAGTTCTATAATGGAATACAAAAAAAAAGAGTTTAAGGAAACGGGCACAAAAACCTCTGAGTCAGACGACCGCTTAACACACACTGTTCTGCTCTCACACTGAGGTTGACAGCTCGGCCTCTCCTGACACTTCGTCCTCCTCGGACGAGTCGGGTTCATAAACGTTGTCCTCCTGATCAACACAGTCTACGTCAGGACTCAGATGGCACCACGGCTTCATGTGGCCGCTTGAAAGGGCGTTGCTATAGCGCCGACGGTTTTCCAGTTTATCCGGATGATCTTCCACCAAGTATCTGTCATGCGAAAGAACCCTCTTGACTATGTATGGCCCTTTAAAGGCTGGATCGAGTTTATGTGACTCGCCTGTAGGTTGCGACACGTAATCCATCACGATTAAATCACCTTCGCAGTATTGGTACGGAGCCTGATGTTTTCTATCGTATCGAATCTTCCATTTATGTCTTTCTTCTGCGATGTTCTCTACAGCTTGACACCTGATGTATCATTCGATTTGGCTGACATCTTTCACACTGAAATTGAACACTAGTTCATTTGGTGAGAATTTAGTGGTTGTATTAATTTGTGAATGTTTGGTACATCGAGGTCCCATTCCTTGTCGCTCCGGGTTGAGCATTTAATTGCACTTAGTAAGACCTTGTTGACCCGTTCTGCTTGGTCGTTTGCCCTTGGTGTCCTTACAGGCGTTTTCACATGCTGAATTCCATACCCGGCAGTAAAACTATCGAACTCCTTTGAGGTGAAGGCGGTGCCCCTGTCGGTAGTGATCCGCAACGGCTGCCCAAATATTGTCATCACTTCTTGCAGCATTAGACTTAGACGTCCGAACAGCTCTGAGTATGGTGTATTTGCTGAAAGCACAGACTAAAACGATTATGTACAGATTACTTCTCTTACTTTTAGGGAAGGGTCCCTGGTGATTCATGTTTATACACCGGAACGGAATCGGTAGAACTTCCATCACGTGGAGTTGACTTTCTGCCTTACCACCTTTAATTTTGTTCAGACAGCATTCGGGACACGCGGCGATGTACGACTTCACATATCGCCTAATTCGTGGAAACCAAAAATCTCTTTTGATGCGACCCAATGTTTGTCCGACGCTAAAATGGCCCACATCATCGTGACACGCTTTCGTTATTTGCCACCTTACTAGCTGTGGTACCACTAACTTCCTTTGACCTCCGACTTTCCGATACAGCCGCCCTGATACTATCTCGTAGTCGATTTCCGTTTGCTTCAACAGTGCTGAACTATCCGCTTCCTTTTGTTGAAGAGTTCTCACGATGTTTTTAAGTTTAGCATCTTGTATCTGCATAGTGAAAATCTAATCTCCATCCACAGAGCACACTTTCAGAACATTCTCAACCACAGTCGTGGGTTCCTTCGGTGGTAGCATTGGGGTACGACTCATCCCATCGACGTGATCCATTTTAACTCCTGGTCGATGAACACACTCGAAGTCAAACTCTTGTAATTTGAGCCACCATCGTGCTATTCGTGGTATTAAAAGTGACGTCGCCTTCGTTGTTGCAATGGCATTGCAATCCATGATAACCCGAAATGGTGTACCCAACAAATAAATTCGAAATCTGCTCAGTGTTTCAACAACCGCCAAAACCTCTAACTCATAACTGGAGTACTTCCTTTCTGCCTCAGAACATTGCCTACTGTAATAGAAAACTGGTTTTAAATCATCACCTTCACACGGCAAAAGAATTCCACACATTCGATGTGGCATCGAACAATACTAGAATCGGTTGTTTACTGATGGCTGACTTTAATTCATTAAATGCGATCTCCTGCTCATCGATCCAACCGAAGATGACATCCTTCTTTAACAACTTCGTTAATGGCACTGCATTACCGCTGTATCCCTTCACAAATTTGCGGAAGAATCCAGTGATTCCTAAAAATCTTCGAACTTCCGTTGCACTGGTCGTTCTAGGGAATTCGCTAATATACTTTGTTTTGTCATTGCCTGGTTGTATACCACTCGAACTAATCACATGTCCAAGAAACCCCACCTTCGTTGTCATGAAGACGCATTTCGATGGTCTTAACGTCAAGCCGGCATTCCTCACTAAGAATTCTTCTAACACTTCCAATCCTTCCTCAGGTGTGTCCGTGGCTATAATAACTTCATCGACGTAGTTATTGATGCTGCTTCGATGTTTTAGACCTCAGATAAGCCGCGTTATCATTTCCTGGAAGTACATGGGTGCGTTTACTAAGCCATACGGCATGTAAACGCATCCATCTGGTGTTAAAAAGGCTGTGAATGCTTTACTCCTTTCGGATAGTGGGATCTGATAATAACCTGCTGTCATATCAAGTGTGGTAAAGTATTTCCTGCCCTTCAGCTGCGAAAGTTGTTCTTCTACCATTGGCATTACAAATTGTTTTTTTATGGTGACGGCGTTTAAGGTGCGGTAGTCCACACACATTCGACTCTCTCCGTTAGACCCAGTAACCAACACCACGGAGGCTGCGTGAGGGGAATTGCTCGGACGAATGATATTGTTCTTCACTAAGTTTTCGACGATTGCAGAGAGCGGTTTTCTTTGAGCGAATGGTACTTGGTAACGTTTTCCCAATATTGGCTTATCTGTTGTCACCTCTATATCCATTGACATTGTGTTGCACCGTCCCAAATCGGAAATGTCTTCTGCAAAACAATCGTTGTATCGTATTTTACCAAAAGTTCATGCACTGCTTTGCGATGGCCTTCGTTGAGTTATTTGCCAGTCAGTTGAACCTGCATCACTCCGGATTCAATCACCATCCGCTGATTTCGTCGACATAATACATCACGTCCCAAAAGTATTCCTTGTGGCAACATTTCGTCTGGGATAATTTTGAACAATACCTCAATCTCGTTCTGGTCCATCTGCATATGTACTCTGACCATTTCAGTAGACTCCACAATCGATCCCCCGAATCCTTTCAGTTGTTTCACAGATGTTTGTCGTAGACTTTAACTGGGGGTCATTGACTCTATTATCAAGGAGTAATTGCCCCCTGTGTCAATGAATGCTGAGTATGTATGTCCTGCACTGATGACTTCTTTCGTAACTGGTGGTATAAATTCTGCTGCGTTTCAGTTCAATTCGACCTTGGCTACGGTCGATTTCTTTGCACGACAATCCTTCGCCTCGTGCCCTGGTTTACTGCAACTTGAGCATCGTAATTTCCGTTGCGGTTGTGGACACTTGGCAGCAGTCCACTTTTGTGTGCGTACAATGCATTGATTGTTGGAGTTCTGTACTTTTCGGCCTGGCTTTCGTCGGAGTATTCTATCCGAGGGATAGTCTGCTGTATAGTTCGTTTGACAATGTCTTGCATTGCCAGTAAACTACGGTCGATTTCTTCGTTTGTCAAGTTTCTGTTAATCAGATGATCAATTCCACTCAAACCTAAATTACGCTTTAAGATTCTGCAGAAGTACGGCCACCGTACTCTACGGTAGTCGTACGAATAGACTTGATCATACTACTCCAGCTGCGTTTGCGCGTTTGGGATCCGTATTGTGGCGGTAAGTTCGTAGTAATCACTATCACAGTTCCAGTCTACAGTCTATTAATGGCAAGTCCAGGAAAGTACTGACTGATGGGAAGGATGAGATATTCGTCGCGTACAGTTCGAGTCTGTACTCAATAATATGTTGACCCCAGCAGTAGTATAATGGGTGCCTCTGGTGCTTAGTCTTCGACTATGAAGAGGAATGCATACGATGCAGGCTTCCAACAGCCGGAACCTCATTAAATCCCCGCTATACATGACCCTATGGAGCATGCCTTTGCGTAATAAGATACTCGTAGCAACCTCTTATGTCTGAACGCAACCATTAAAAACGAACACCAGACTGACAGCCGGAGTGTCATATTCGGCGGCAGCATTCTTTTCATTCCACGAGTCAACAAGTCGTTCCTTCAAGTATTTCATTATTTCTCAAAAATTCTCATAATTGAATTCTTTTACTTTTGTTTTTTTTTAAGTTGAAATAAATCGTATTTAATTAAGATTGGGTTTGATTGACTGGAACCTTTCACTGGCGACGAGGATGGGATTTATGGGGCGCGCCACAGAGTAGATTGATAAAAGCACATGGCTGAGCCCAAAGAGGTTAAGTCTGTAATTCCGACAGAACAGACGCAAAGTATGAATTGTTCCAGTTCCCGAACAATAACTTCAATTGGATCCAGCGAACCATTCGATATTACAAACCCTTGCGCATGGGGCTCCTACAGAAGACACTTCGAGATGTTTTTGTTGGCAAATGGCATTGCAGAAAAGTAGATCCAAAAGGCAACATTCCTTACAATTTGTGGATCGGTGTGCTTTGACTTGGTAGAGTCTCTCATTTCTCCACAAAAAGTCGATGTAGCCGAGTATACGGAAATAATAGAAAAACTAAGAACGCATTTTACACCCACACCATCGGAGATCGCAGCATTTTACAGGTTTTTCAAAAGAGACCAGCAGCCGAGTGAAACAGTTGCAGAATACATCGCAGAACTTCATCGCCTTATCATCGACTGCAATTTCGACGGCAAGACGGTTGACAGGATGCTTTGTGATAGGCTCGTATGTGGACTACGGAGACGGCGGCGAAGAACCAGCAAGTTATATAGGAAAAGTCTTCAGCACGTGTAAACTCAATTAGAGCGAAGCAACAGAAAAATTATTTGCATAATACAAACAGCAGTGGAGCAGACTTTGAACAAGCACACCAGGTCAGAGTGTCCATTCCGTTCAGCGAGATGCAACAAGTGTGGCCGAATAGGACATATCAAGAGAGTGTGCAAGTCCGAACAGAACGATAGCAGAAAACCAAAGAGCAACAACCAGCGGCACCAGGCTAACTCAACCAAACCATCTAGGTGTTTGAAGTGTAAGTTTGAGGTGGACTCAGGCTCAAATTTCACGTTAATATCAGAGGTTGAAGCTAGGAGAGTGTGGGGCGCAACTTACCAACAACTGTCGATCCAGGTTTGAGTCTTTTGAGTTTTTTGATTATGGAAATAATTGCATTCCAATCTTAGGTCTGACTTACGTTGATATAATCTACAATAACAAGGAGATTCGCAAGCTCCCCTTGCACATTGCCGCAGGTCGTCGAACGAATGTGCTGGGTTGTAACTGGTTTGATGCATTAGGGATTGTTGTACACGGCATCCATCACATGCACTCGGCTCTAGATAAATTGCTGGATAAGTATACAGAACTATTCTCCAAATTCTCACCTCATACACTGGTGAAGTGGTATCACTGAGTTTGGATCCAGCGGTTAAGCCAACGATATTCTATCGAGGCGAAAATTGACAAGCAATTGAGTCAAGGAATTCTGGAATCGACCGAGTACAGCGAGTGGTTGACACCAATAGTCCCAGTAATGAAAGCTGACGCATCCGTGCGAATTTGCGGTAATTACAGATGCGCGGTAAACAAGGCTCTGGCAACGCATTGTTTTCAAACACCATCGATCATCGATATCCTTGCTGCTATACCCAGGGGTATAGCCTACCAACAGATGCCAGTGGATGAATTTCGGCATTTCGACAGCACCTGGTATTTTCCAGAAACGCATAGAGGAGTTGTTGCGTGGAATAGCCGGGGTTGTAGTGTATTTCGATGTCATCTTTATCATCAGTGAAGACTCGGTGCAGTTAATATCGATCCTGTAAAAGGTTTTTCAACGACTCCAAGGAGCAGGGCTGCGGCTGAGAAGAGACAAGTGCCAGTTCGATATGACCTCAGTCACCTTCCTTGATTACGATGTGGATGGTCGAGGGATTCGTCCATCGGAGGACAAGGTTAGAGCTATTATGGAAACACCAACTCCGGAGAACAAAAAGCAACTACAGGCTTTTCTCGGACTAATTAATTTCTATCACTCATTTTTGAAGAATAAAGCGACGGTTGCTGAGCCACTCAACAGGTTGCTGGACAAGAATGCAAAATGGAAATGGGACGCAAAACATGCAGAAGCGTTCAAGAACCTTAAAGGACTTTTGACAGGTGAGAATGTTCTTATTACTTATGACGAAATTGTTGCCGGAATTGGTGTGGTCCTTTCGCACACATTATCGAATGGAAAAGAGCGCCCAATTTCTTTTTATTCTCGAACTTTAACGTCACCTGTAAGGAATTATGCACAGATCGACAAAGAAGCGCTGGCGATCATAGCGGGCATAAAGAAATTTCATAACTTCCTGTACGGCAGAGCATTTACAATAGTTACGGATCATAGGCCGTTGATCAATTTGTTCAATCCCGAGAAACCAACCCCTATAACGTTGTCCCCTCGAATGCTGAGATGGAGCTTATTCCTGAATGGGTATAACTTTAACATTGTATACAGACCCGGCAACAAGAACTCCAATGCAGATGCCCTAAGCAGCTTACCGATAGTTATTCCGGAGTCAGGTACGGAGCTGCAAGTCAACATGATCGAAGAGTGCGATGCGAATATACTTCAGTCAAGCTAGTGGCCACGACATGTACAGCATGTGCCATAGGTAGTTTGCGTTCAGTATTTGCAACGTTTGGGTTACCAGACTCCATCGTGTCAGACAATGGAACAGCATTCGCATCAGGAGAATTCAGCCAATTTTGTCAGAACAACTTGATCTCTCATATTTTCACAGCACCGTTCCACCCTTCAAGCAACGGTCAAACGGAGCGCATGGCCATACAACGAAGGACCATCTCAAGTGAAACACTTCAGGTAAAATGCAGCTGCGGATTGACAGTCGTTCGCAGATCTCCGCAGAGTATAGACGTGTTTCGGCTTCTTCTAAAGTGAAAAAGATAGTGCTACGGTTTTCATAGTAAAAGTAATTGGTTGCAATTTTGTTATTTGAGTCGATTGCCAAGCGGTTAGCGCAGTCGACCAGTGTCTGTGTCTATTTTCGTCTTTTTTTTTTTTTTTTTTTTATTTAATAGAACAGTTAATTTGGTCTTTTACTTCGTGTTAAACATCACGTGATGGATTTCGAAGAGCGGCCCGCTATTTGCATAGCGGGATTTGCTGAGAAATCGGGTGAGGCATTAAGTGGTGTGTCAGAACCGAAAACTAAAAGAAGGAGGAAGCAAAGACAAATCTCCAACTTGATACCAACTTCCGCTGAAAAGCCGCTGGGCGGAGTGAGGGAAGGGGCGCATTTAATGCCATCGACAGCAGCAAATAAACGTCCCGGACAAGTTATTGGCGACAACCCAAATGTCTCAGATGGTGGTGAAAGCCACTATCTGAGAGAGAACATCTTCGCTTCATTGGCTCCAACTGAATTGGAAGACGAAGAATAAGAATTGAAGTCTCTAACTAGCAGCATCAATGTGCTGCAACAAAGAGTTCTTGCTCTAAAGGAACTGCAAATACTTAGAAGGAAGAGGGAAGAGCAAGAGCATTCCCAACAACAACAGCAAACGCAGCCAGCTCGAAAACAAACACAAGAACAACATAAGACAAACACACTGACACAAGTGCTACAGCAACAACAAAGAAAACTGAAACAACAACAAGTGCAACAACAACAAGTGCAGCCACAACAAGGGCAGCAGCAAAAACAGCAGCAGCTACAAAGACAGCAGCAGCTACAACAAAGACAGCAGCAGCCACAACAAAGGCAGCAGCAACAACAGCAGCAGCAACAACAACAACAACAACAACAGAAACAACAGCAACAGAAACAACAGCAACAGAAACAACAGCAACAGAAACCTAAACAACAAAGGGTTCCACCCATAAATACATTCAAGATTGAGCTGAAGGAAACTGTAGAACTATGTAAGTTGGCCATAGGAAATAATTTTTATATTAAAAGACTTAGCATAGATAGGCATGCGATCCACTGTAACACAGTGGAGCGCTATTACAAAATAAAAAATTTGCTGAAGGATTCGACGACGGAGTTCTTCTCCTACACCCCGAAGGGGGACAAGCTGCAAACAATGCTGCTGAGGGGATTAGAACCGTCGACTGATCCGGAGGAGTCCTTGCACTGCTGAAAGAGAAGAAGTGCGAAGGGCTCCAATTCGTGGGGGTCAAGCCTTTCACCACAGCCAGAGCCAAAAGGGAGAAGCGGCAACTGCCGATTTTCCTGGTCCAGCTAAGTCCCACCAGCAATCTGGATGGTCTAAGGAATATTAAAGTCCTGGACTACCAGGTGGTACATTGGGAAAAATTAAAGAGGAGCGAAAACATTTTACAATGTGTTCGCTGCCAAAGGTTCGGGCACGCCGCGTCGAACTGCGAAATGCAGCCTCGATGCGTGAAGTGCGGAAAGAACCACAAGTCCGAGGAATGCGCTCTGGGTAAGGACGGAGCGTCTGAAAAAAGCCAACTCTCTTGTGCTTTATGTAGGAACACGGGGCACACCGCAAATTATCGGGGTTGTCCCAAATTCCAGTACATCAAAAGAATAAATCTGGCCCGGCAGCAGAAAGTGGAAGTGAAACGTCCACCCGTGCATTTTCAAACTCCAGCCGTTACTCCCCATGTTACCTACGCCCAAATGGCGGCAGGTAGGGGAAATACGGTACAGCAAGTGAAGGTTGCTTCTCAGGCCCCAGCGCCAAGAGCACCGGAACCAGTACCTGACATGCTAGCTATCTTGCTCTCTATCCAGGGGCAGATGGCTCAGCTACAACGTCATTTGACTGAACAGACCGCGCGGGTGGATCAAGTATACGCGCTGCTGCCTGGCCTAACGCACCTCCAATTGTAATGGGCACGTACATGGCGGAGCAAACCCTGAAGGTCTTTGCAGTGAATATTAATTCTCTGATTAGGTTCGAACGAAGACTCACACTATTTAAGTTGCTTAAAGACGAAGCCATTGATGTGCTTTTGGTTAGCAAAACTGAGTTTACCAAAAGACACAAAATGAGGCACAGAAGATACAAAATAGTACGGAGAAACCGACCCAAATCCATTCAGGGAGGTGGCGTTGCAATTTTCGTACGAAAAGGTATACATTTTAAAAGAGTATACAGTCGTGTAGTACGTAGGTTCCAGGTGCTGGAAGCATGCATCGTGTATATCCCTCTCCGTAGTGGAAAGCGGTTGTACGTGGTGTCTTTCAATCAACCTTATTTATTCCTGAGGCTAGAATTGGAGGACAACTATTATATTATCGGCGAAGATTTCAACGCCAAACATAGTGATTGGGAAACAATACACCAAACACTAGAGGGATTCAATTGGTGGGGTCAGCACAGTATAATGTATCGACTCGGGCTTAAGGCGACGGATAGTCCTTCGTTTCCCAGACACGGGTCCTATTTGGATCTCCTGCTGTTCGACTCACGAATACAATTGTCGTGCACTAACCAATTACCATAAACTGTCTACGCACTTTCGTGTATGAAAGTGATCATTGCGGTCTCAGCACTGAAATAACCATTCCCAACGAAACTGCGGAATTGGATGAGTTTGTTGAAAGGCAGTCTTACAACTTTCCACTGACGACGAAGACTTATTCCGCAACGCAACCATTGACACACTGTACCGACATAAAAGTAGGCTGCTGTCAAGACTAAAAACCTCGTACAGACAGTTTACTGACAGACATAACCCGGAGATTATGACGCTAAGGTCGTCGATCAAAAACCTCCAAGTATTAATAAAAGAAAATTACAGAGCATCTATATGTTTGTATTGATACAACGAATTCGAGCAACGAACACCAGCAACCCGAATATGTTCCCGCAAATAAATAAAATATTTCGGAGGAAAGATCACAACCACCTTTCGTGTCTTAAAATCGCCCGAACGACATACAACGAGAACATACTTACAGCAGCAGGCATAGATCCAAATGAATCTGTTGATGATGACAACTTCTTTGTGATCGAGGATCCGCAGGAGAAGGTAGAGGCTATAGGAGCGACTTTCCAGGAAGTGTACAAGGCGAATGTTATCATTGGCCCGAACCACGATCTGGAGAATCGAGTCCTTGTGCACAATTTCTACCTTCGAAATGAAATAGTGAATTGGCGATTCGAGAGCTCGGGTTTCACCCAGTTCAGTGACGAGAATATGGCAAATAATGTCATCACCAACGATAGGGTACTACCCCCGTTCATTTCGAAGGAAGAGCTCCAAACGATCTTCGAATCACTTAGAAGTAAGAAATCAGTGGGAACCGATGAAATACCGAACATTGTGCTTCGACATCTCCCTCTAGAAGCGGTGAACATTTATACCACCCTCTTTAATAATGCAATGAATAATGCACATTATCCAGCGCATTGGAAAACTGCGGTGGTACATCCCATCCCCAAAAGGGATAAAGACACTTCCAATCCGGCGAATCTCCGATCGATCAGTCTTCTTCCAAACATCAGTAAGGTTTTCGAGAAGGTGATCAATAGAGTCCTGACTAAGTGGGTTGAGGACAAACATATAGTTCCGGATAATCAATTCGGTTTCAAGGCGGGGCATGATATCATTCATGCTGCGTCGAAACTGGTTTCTGATATCCAATGGAACAAAGGCAAGAACCAGTTCACTGGTGCCTGTCTGATTGACTTGAAGAAAGTCTTCGATACCGTATGGTTAGAAGGACTCTTTTTCAAGCTGGACAGGTTGGGCATTAGTAAACCACTGCTGTATATTCTTTTTGATATGCTCTCCAGTAGACAGTTCATCGTGAAGAATGGCGATGTGACTTCTGCTGGAACATTTAACATTAAAAACGGTCTGCAACAAGGTGCGGTAAATTCGCCGATCCTATTCAACATTTACACGAGTGATCTGATAGGTTCACTTCACCATGCCATAGCGTACGCAGACGACATAATCGCGTACAGATCAGGTCCTAAGATTGAGGTCATTAATATACTTTTGCAGCGTGACTTCGACAAAATTAAACGATATTGCGATGACTGGAAGTTGAAAATCAACTTTCAGAAGTCGGAAACCATTCTGTTTAGGACGCCTTTGTCTGGGGCCTCTAGGGATACCAGAAAGAATTGGCGAAAGTTCTCGATCGTGGGGCAGCACGGGCAGCCACTTGCTTGTCGAAATGTAGTCAGATACCTTGGGATCTGGCTAGATCAATTTCTGTATTTTAACAAACATATAGATGTTGCTCTGGCCAGAGCCAAAGGTGCTTTCGCCCTTAGAAAGAGACTGTTTTTTAACAGCCAACTCGATGCGAGGGTGAAGGTGATCTGCTACATCAGGCCTATGCTTGTATTTGGATGTCCCGTGTGGTTCAACGTAAGGGCAAGTTTATTCGAAAAGATTCGGGTGCTTGAGAGGGCTTGTCTTAGGACTTGTCTTCGCCTATACAGAACACCAGAGTCTCAGTACATAAAATTCTATCCTAATGAGGTCTTATACAATAGGGCGAACCTAATAAGAGTGGACAATTTCGTCATTAAGTTGACTCGAGGGCACGTTGCAAGAGCAATGACCTCATCAAACAACCTGATCTCTGGGGTTTACTACCCTAATTATATGTATCACGAGAGAGTTCGCTTTGACGGCTTTATTCCTCCAGAAGCGTTCCTCTATTTAGATAACAAAGGTCTGATCCAGGACAGATTGGCGGTGCCGCTAATCTTCCATGTCGCTCGAACAGCTGCGGACAGGCGACTCAACTACGACAGAGACGTAGCACATGGCAGTGCGGAGCGTCTCCGGTTCAGTAGGTCGGTAGGGAGTCGCGACATGAGGGATGTCGCTTGGCAGCACCAACACTTTTGGTGGCTTGTAGAAGGGGAGAATGCTTCGTCGTCGAATTCGTCCAGTGTTAGCTAGCTTCATGTGAAGCAACGTGGCCAGCCTAATTTTTTTAAGCCATGGTCGGCTTACATAGTTTTAGGTAGGTTTAAGTTAGATTTTAAGAAAAAAATATAAAAAAGCAAAAAAAAAAAAAATTAAAAAAACAGATATATATATATATACATATATGTATATATTATGTATATATGTAGTATGTATATATATATATATATATATATATATATATATATATATATATATATATATATATACACGTATGGATTAGGTGTAAGTAGGCTAAGTAGGTTAAGATTTAGTTTTTAAGTAGTTTATAGGTTTAGTTTTAATTTTTATAGATAAAAAAGTCCAGACACTAAGTTTTTTTTAATTAAAATTCATTTTCTTAGTTTTAGTATTAATAAATGTAAAAATAAAAATAAAATTAGACTATAAGATTCGTCGAAAGACATAGTTTAAGTGTTAGGTATAACTTAGAGTGCCCGCATAGGGCCAGTAAGCTAGAATAAGATTATTTGTAAGTTATTTAAGCTAATTTTTAAGCATTTTTTTGTCTAGCATGTAAGAGTAATTTAAGTATATAAATAAAAATGCATTTAAACTGAAAAACTGAACTGCAGCTGCGGATTGCAAGGTTTTTACTACACCGTCAACAAGCACTGGAAAATCGCCGACCGAATTATTATTCAAAAGGCGTCTCACAGCGATCCTGGATAAATTACACCCGGATAACAAAGGAATGCGATCGTCAAAAAGGGATCAATCGACCAAAGGTAGGGAACTAGCAGTTCTAGAACCAGTTTGGACGAGGAACTATGCAGGTAGACCTTCATGGATTCCTGCGGTCATAACAAAGCAAACGGGTCCAGTCTCATATGATGTAACCACTGAAACAGGTAATACTATGCGAATACATTTAGACCAACTGTGAATGAGAAGCACTGAGAATGCAGAGAGTGCAATGGAGGCCGGGGAAGAGACGTCAGTACTAGACAAGGTTCAGGGACCCACCGTACCGGAGGCAACTGCGAACGAAGAGCAGCAATAGACACTGAGGCCAGAATCTCTAGGATCACCGATAGTCCGACGTTCAGAAAGACTGCGGAAGAAGAACGCGTAGTTCTAGCTAAGGAGGGAGGGGTGTTATATCTGAACGCAGCCATTAAAAATGAATACCAGACTGACAGACGGAGTGTCATATTCGGCGGCAGCATTCTTGTCTGCAATCAATTCTCAATAATTGAATTCTTTTTACTTTTCTTTTTTTTAATTTGAAATAAACCCCTCGTGAGGAGTGTGGACGGTCCCTTCTAAATATATGATAGTCACTGTAGCCAATTTTGTGATTCTGGTTAAGCTTAGTTTCGCTAGCCAGAAGCACAACAGATGTTAGAGGTTGACCCTTCTCTCGAACCTGATTAGTGAGCTAACATTTAACGCAAGGATCTTCAGCTTTATCTTCATTCAACATAGCAGACATAATATCGGCGTGCCAGACGTGTCAAACAGGGTCGAATAGATGACGTCAATTCGAGCGGCTTGTTCATTTAATTGTTTCTGAAAATGATCGATTATTCCGTGTAGGGACAGAAGAATCGCTTTCAAATCCAGATCCGCTTCCGGCGCTTTTTCGACTACCTTTCAACGATCGACTACCGATCCACATACCAAATAATACACTGGGTGCCACAAAATTAGAGAAAGCACGACTCTTTTGACGCTTACCTTCTTCGATAAACGGTTTAGGAGCCTGAACTTTCTTTTTCAGCTCCTGGAACCTAAGATAACCCACTACTCTATCGTTGCCTACAAGACATTCTCCCCACGAACTTAAGGTCGTCGCTCGCTAACCCTTTGAGCTCTTCTTCGAGCTCGCTCTTCGTATATAATGTACGGTTCTCTAAGTCGCTCTTACTACATATGTACTTAACCAAATTGGTACTTAAACTTGGTTCAGGATTATGAGTACAATCGCCTTTAATTAATTAACTTTTAATCCCTTAAGAACCGTTGTGAAGTTGCCGACGTCTTTTTGGGTCAACTATTTTTAGCCAGAAATATCGATTATCCCACTCTGCTGCAACTCATTTGGTTAAATGCCAAAACCTCGTTACCTTTTAGATTGATATCCGTAGTCCACTTTAATTCAACCGCACCACACCAATTATGGTAATAACGAGCTGATGTCCCAAGTGCCAACAATCACACCACCTAAGACTCGACTCACTCTCACAAATCCGCTATAAACTTGTCCTTCTGCAATCTACCGTATAACCTTACCGCCCACTCGTTAAAGTTCAGTTATAACTAAATTTTGTTTGTTTTCTGCTTAAAAATATTAAGGAAATGGATCTGTCCAAGGTCGAAACCACAAATTGGATTGCACTTCGCCAGCTTATGTACGAGTGTCGATGTTTGATTCGACAGGATACTCGTACTCATACCCAAGAAATGTGCAATTTATTTCCAAAACAATGATACGAGGATGTGGTGTAAAAATCGATTGCCCGCTTCAACGACTACGGTGTGAATTTCTTTGCGAGAATCTCCTTCATAATGATATCGGTATAATGCCTAGTGCTTGCCAAGTTGCCTCACAAATTAATGCTCTTAAATCAAACGCTGTATAGAGACTCATTCAAAGGCGACGCAATTCGATTATCATCCCTTGTGCACCGACGACGAATAGAATATTTTAGGCAAAGCGAAGGCAGACATTTACTCGTAGGCTTACGATTTCCATTGAATCAAAATCAGGCCTGTAGTCATCGATTCCAATTGAAGTGGTAACGATAATAGAAAGCAACAACCACAAACTCGACCACCATTCATCTCATCGTAGTCCTTGTAGGCCATCCATATGTGTGGCACACAAGGCAAGAATTCATATTCGTACGTACGAGTACTCGTATAAGCTTTCAATCAAAGGTAAGACTATTGAAGCCATTGCTTCTGCCATACGTCCCGCATCCTCAAAACATAGTAAATCCATTAAATCACTACAACTACGAGTACATATTGTATTGTATGATGCATAGGACTAGCCGTGTATGCAAATTTCTAATTGATTTTGTGCGTGGTCCGTCGTTTACATCTTGTTAGATTCACAATGGCAAACACTGGTGCGGAAAGTCCATTATGAACACCCAGTACACACATATGCTCGGCTTTCTAGTAGAGTGTCTGGTTGTCCGCTTGTCAGGCACGTATTTCATGTACATCGCAAAATGATATTAGGCCGACGCTGGACTTCACTCCATTACATGATAGGTATCCTTGGCGACATCATTGCGGTCTGGTTTTTGGTAAATTTTTGGCTAATGATTCATAAATCCTGGATGGTGTACAATGCATGTGATAAGATTGGAGTGATATACACATACCATACATCAAACCCAACGAAACACTTCTTGCATTTTGTCAATTATATTGAAAGTCCTCGGTCCGAATGCAGTCGCCATCATCACTTCAGCGCACTGTGTCCTTAACTTCGCCAATGGCAATTGTAAAATTCAATTGTGGCAAATCGCAACATATTGTTCATATACTCGTACTCGTCTGTTTGTATGTTGGACGGAATGTAACAACAACTTGATTCGAAGATAACGATGTTGAAATTGAAAATTTACTATCACACTCGTACATATCCGAGTACTCGTACAGACCTGACGATACTCTAAGGTTTCTTCGTGCATCCTCCCAAGAAACCACTTCACTCCACCCCATAAGTATGGTCAATTGTAAAGGGCTTTCTTTCATTCTTGCGCATTCTATGATATTACACGTATTCCCCCTTTATGCAGGTTGTACACAATTTTTGTCTCCTTGTTGTCATTCCTGTCCGTTGAGGACAGCATTCAACCAGACATTGTGGCTACAAAACCTCTTCTGTACACAGCAATACGAAATATGTTACATGTCCTCGACAAGCAACCGGGTGAAATGATGCGGCGACATCGGCCGGTGACGAGAAGAGGAACTTTTGTGTCATCATTTTCGTTCGAAAATCCTTAATAGCTATGACCGAGCTAAAGTTGAACAATAGGACACTTGATTGAGATTTGGCCTTACCAAATGTCTTTTCTTCAGATTTTCTGCATTTACTGCCTCCTTGATGTTGACTTACACGTACAAGAGCATTAACCATGTACGAGTATTCGTATGCATGTGCTTCTGAATTGCTGCAATTGAGAGCAAGGTTCTCAAGATCATGGTTGCCACTTTGTTATTTTATTTGAACCACATTTCAAAATTGTTTTTTTTTTTTGTTTATCCAAGTATTGTAGAAATGTGGTGAAAGGATTCATATTGTATAGGGTTTTCCAATAAGGATTTGACAACTTTTTTGTTTTAAATAAAACGCAAACCATTTGAGATATTTCAAAAACTTTATTATCGGCTTGAAGTACAATTAAAACATTTATGAATGGAACTCGACTTCGTTCATATGGCCACCGCGGGCACGTTTGCAGCGGTCGATTCGTTGGACCCAATTTTCAACAAAACGGCCGCTATTTCGCGTTCAATGTTGGCTCTGAGCTCTTCCAACGTCGTCCGCGTATTAGCATAAACCAATGACTTAAGGTAGCCCCACAGAAAATAGTCAAGCAGCGTAAAATCACACGAACGAGGCGGCCAATCGACTGGCCCATGTCTTGAGATAACACGCTCACCATACTTACTCTTCAATTAATCGATTGCAGCGTGTGCTGTGTGGCTTGTGGCATCATCTTGTCGTCCAAGTCCATATCTTCCAATTCGGGCCAAAAATAATCGGTGATCATGGCGCGATAACGCTGACCATTCACAGTAACGTGACGATCGTTATCGTCGACGAAAAAATATGGTTAGTTATTTTTTGTGGATGAAGTGGTGATTCATGAAGCACATGACCAACAATGGCTTATTGACGAACCCATTGAGCCAAAAATGAGCTACGTCACTGAAGATGATTTTGCAATGAAATTCATCATCTTGGCGCATCTTCTCCAGACTCCAATCGGAGAACGTACGTCGCTTCAAATGGTCCATCGGCTTCGATTCTTGAGTCAGCTTGATCTTGTATGTGTGTAGACCAAGATCCTTACGCAAAATACGCCATAATGTGGTCTGAGCGATCCCAATGCTTGAGAACGCCGTAGAATTGACTGATTTGGATCGTTTGCTACGGACGCCTGAACGGCAGCGATATTTTCGACACTTCGACCAACCCGTTGTCTCACTGACACGGCAACATCACACAACGAATATGTAGACTCAAATCTTTGCACTAAACTTGTTATTGCCTGTCTACTAGGGCGAGAATTACAACCGAAAATTGGAGTTAACGCTCTAAAGTTGCAGTCAGCGACTCCGAATTTCGGCAGAAAATTTTTATAATTTGCAGACGTTGCTCGTTCGTGTACTTTACCATGATGAAAATGTTGAGTTTACTGAATAAATTGACAGTGACAGTTTGATGATTAGTGAAAGAGTGCGTTCACAAATTAAATTCAAAGTCGTCAAGTTGGAAAACCCTTTACAATTCCAGGCAACAGTAAAAGGGTATCAACCCCTTAGGCGCGCGTATATTATATAAAAAAAATTACAATTCTTCAACACTTTTGCCATGGCTGATTGCTTTGAAATGTTGCAAACAGGTTTGTCGTTGATTTCGCTTCAATGCTGAACGTGCCATTCTTCCACCTTCCAACAGTGTTGCAGCAATTCCGGTAGATGCGAGAGCTAACCCAATTCAACTTTGAGCACGTATTGCTGCTAATATCAGTTCTATCAGGAACGTTTTCCCAGTTCCGCCTGGCGCATCAAGCAAAAATAATCCACCGTTTCCATCATCGACAGCCTTCATAAGTTGATCATACGCACTCTTTTGTCGTTCATTCAACAGTGGAACATGTGTTTGTACTTGTTGTTGCAAAGTTGTCGCGTCGTAGGCACGCTCGCGTTCCAATTCACGATTCAATACATCTCCAGTTTGACGATTTGGCGCTGGCATATGAATTTCAGTCAATAGTTTGTCACTCATAAGCAAACACAAATCTTCAATCAGCACTAACGCTTCATTGAAGATGTCATCGTTCATTTGCAACTCAAAATTCCCTGTCGCGACTCAAAAGCGATGCACAGCGATCAACGGTCATCTTTGTACGTATTCCATAATTGACGTGGGTTTGAAGGCTGACATGTCGAAATGATCATGGCGAAAAGTGTACGAACTTGATTGGCAGGCGAAGAAGCTATTGCATCGTCTAGTGTTTGATTCCAGTGTGATTGTCGTGAATTCAAATGAAGTTGAACCGCGCACATTAACCAAAAGCAACCGAAGGTAGAAGAAATCGTCGTTCTTTGGATGGATTGCGTAAATTCGTCCCAATACATCACACACCTGGATTTACATCTACTGGTTGGCCTTGTTGCGTAACCATTTCTTCGACGATGCATTACATGTGTACTATCGAGGCATCCCCGAGTAAAACAATGTTCTCGCAAACGGATCACTGGCGCAACTTGAAATGAAACTCGTTAATGTTGTTGCTGGTGGCCTTTCCACACGCTGTGCTGGGTTCTCTGCGTTGAAATACACTCTTTGGCCATTCTCCAAATGAACGGCTAGATGCACAACAGTCGGATGAAAATAAAATATTCTCCAGAGTGCTTCGTTGCAGTTCACATATCGGCCCATTTGAAACTTTCTGATCTCATCTCTATCAACGCCAATAACCGCAATAAATGCCTTAGACAAAATGGGCGAATATGGCACGATTCATGTGATGTCAACCACGATATCTGCTCCTTTCAATTGAGTCACCTGGTGAGCGACACTGATAGAGTGGTCCAACGTTTCCAGTTTGAATTTCCGAAATAAAATCACATAAATAGATAGCGTTTTGTGCATTTATTGTTGGACATACAAACCCAAGTGGGATTGTGTTGTCCGTATGGCCCGAGGAGCACATTGGATCTACATATATCAGGATCAGAAATTTCGGCGCAGATGATATCATCAATTTGGTGTGGTGTAGTTCTGTCCACCATCCAAAGAGCAATGTGTGCGTGAGGCAAACCTCTTTTCTGCCCCTCAACTGAATATAAGTTAACACCCAAAAGATTGACTTCCTCTGCATCATCAAACAATCACATGATCAAACATATGCAGTCATAATTTTTCCACAACAATTCTACCCGTGCATCTGCACTTGCATTTCGCAGAATTCACCGATCTAATTCCAGACACTTGAACCCACTGGCTCTCGACTCCCGTTTTTCCCAGAATAGACACCAAGCTGCCTAATCAGCAAAACCTTTCCAACTGTTGTTTACCCTTGATATAAAAAGCAAAATTAAATGTAATTATTTTTAGAGTTGAATAAAGATCTAAACCGATCGGTCATCCGTTCGAGAAAAATCAATAACTGGCGCCCGAGCAGTTTTGGTGTTTGAAAGTTAGTTGTGCAAGTGCGTATAATAGTAACATAGTTGCGGTACGCGATACAGTGGCAATAACTGAAACACTAAGACAAACCAAAAATAAAAAAAGTAGTGTCATAGTCCACGAAAAATAGAATACGAAATTAAAAGTAGTGTCATAGTGCATGAAAAAAGAAAAAAAAAGCTGATAAAATAGTGTCATAGTGCATCTAATAACAGTTAAATAAATTAAAATTGGTCGTGCGCGTGAAGATTCAGATTTCTTTCGGAGAAAAGACGCCCCCAGTAGCCTTTCACCAGGAAGAAAAGGAGACAGCGAGAAGCTGCCAGCCGCTCTGGAATATACAGTATGATAAGGATCGTATTAATGTACGTAATTAAGAATTAAGAATTATTTATAAAATAATATTCATTCATAAATCTAAGTTTTAAATTTTATAAAAAATAGTTAATTAAGAAATAAAAAGATTTTTATAAATATAAAGGTATTTAAAAAAAAAAGTGCTAAAAGAAATAGATTATTAAGATAACTCACAAAAGATAATACAGTGCTCAAACGAAAAAAAACAAAAAAACTTGGAATTTTATTCCAAAATAGTTTTAAGTAGTTAAGAAAATAATAATAAGTGTAGTTATAAGTAACTCAAAAAGATAAATTTTTTTTTTTCTCTCAAATAAAATTATTTTTTACATCTTATCAAACCATTCGAACATGTCTAACCCAAACAATCTTGTGCGACCTTCTGTGCTAAACATACCTGATCCACAACCTCAACCCCAAGTACCTCAAACACCCCAAGTTCAACCCCGAACTATAACTTCTGCTGAACTTACTACTATAGTCACCGGAATCGTTAATTCCATAATCAACCCAAATGCAGAACTCTTTGCTGCCCAAGATCAATGTATTAGCATTGAGTACAGAAACGACTTATCCGATCTGGAAAAAATCCCAGATATCGTGAGAAGCCTTCGAGAATTTTCTGACAGAGAAAAAACAGCCTTTTCAATTAACGGAGGAAAATATGAATTTACCCGCCTCCCCTTTGAACTGAAAAATGCACCATCCATTTTTCAACGCGCAGTAGACGATATTCTGCGATCTTACATCGGAAAAATATGTTTCGTCTATATAGACGATATCATTATTTTTAGCCAGAATGAAAAAGAACATGTAGCACACGTAGAAAAAATATTTAAGACCCTATGCGAAGCAAACATCAAGATACAGATACGTTTGCTACGGACGCCTGAACGGCAGCGATATTTTCGACACTTCGACCAACCCGTTGTCTCACTGCCACGGCAACATCACACAACGAATATGTAGACTCAAATTTTTGCACTAAACTTGTTATTGCTTGTCTACTAGGGCGAGAATTACGACTGAAAATTGGAGTTAACGCTCTTAAAGTTGCAGTCACCGACTCCGAATTTCGGTAGAAAATTTTTATTATTTTGCAGACGTTGCTCGTTCGTGTTTACTGAATAAATTGACAGTGACAGTGGGATAATTAGTGAAAAAGTGCGTTCACAAATTAAATTCAACGTTGTCAAGTCCCTATTGGAAAACCCTCTAGATTCGGTCCTTATGACATCCTTTGTTTCTTTAGTCATTGAAAAGCGAACAGGTCTGCAAAACCTTATCGAATATGGCCGTGGATTCTGCTAAATAACACTTTTCTAGCTCTCACAAACAAGCCTTATGGGCACTAATTTTTTTTTTAGTTTTTTTTTATAATGAGCGCGCGCTCAAGGGGTTTGAGTACCCTTAAGGTGATTGTTCACAGCGCGGGCAAAGGAAATTCAGGGAGGAAGAAAAGAGAGGTACCGATGTACATTGTTTTTAAATGTTTGCAAGTTATAACGACCAGGAAATACAGAGATCGGCAGGGCATTCCATAAGCGAGTTGTACGGCTTAGGAACGAATCACGATATTTTAGAGTACGTCCGAAAATGGGCTTGAGGGTATACTGATGAGCATTCATAGCGAGACGGGTGTTACGGTTGAAAGTTTGAATGGGCGGAATGCTACTGGCGATTTCAGTGGAGCACTGGTGGTGGAAGTAGCGATAAAACAAAGTGAGACACGAGACATTTCGTCGGTGTTTGAAGGTGTCCATTGATTGACTGATATTAGTATCGTCAATAAGTTTTATCGCACGGTTTTGAATCCTATCTAGCAGGTGCAGAGATGTTTTAGGAGCACCTGACCAGATGTTGTACTCCAATTTTGGGCGGATGAATGCCTTGTATATTGAAGCCAGATCAGAGGGGGTAAAATATTTCTTACATCGCTTGAGGAAACCTAGACATTTCGCAGCATTTTTGGCGACATCAAATATGTGGTCATTCCAACGTAAGTTGTCATTGACACACATACCGAGAATGGCACGATGCAAGTGCCATTCATAGATAATGGCTGGGTGTTTAAATTTCGCTTTAACGACAGCAGACAGCATTGTGTTTTGGAAGCATTAAATTCCACTCTATTGATAGTTCCCCAATTGGTTATGCTGTTGATATCGGAATTTAATGAGCTTAGCATACTCTGCCGTTCTCGTTCTACAGCCGAAGAGCAGGGAAGTGAATTCGGGAACGAATATGAAAAGCAGAGAGTACTGTCGTCAGCAAAGCGATATATTGGATTAGAAGTAGCAGACAAGAGGTCGTTGATGTAAATTAAAAAGTGTCGGAGACAGAACAGAACCCTGGGACACACCAGCATTTATTTTGTGAATATCAGACTTAAAACCGTCCAAGACAATTTGAATTGAACGTTCCGAAAGGTAATTTCTAATCCATTGAAGAAGAGAGTCGTCGATCCCAAATGCATGCATTTTTGACAAAAAAGCCTGATGCCAAACTCTGTCAAATGCCTTAGAAATATCAAATGCAACTACGAGTATCTTGCTTTCGCCAGATTGATGTACGCTTTGGTTCCACTTTTCGGTGAGACATGCAATCAAATCACCAGTGGACCTGTTGCTACGAAAACCGTACTGCCGGTCATTGAGAAGTTTTCGTGTGTCGAGATATTTCATGAGCTGACGATTTATCAGTGTTTCCATGACCTTGGAAAGAAGGGACGTAAGTGCAATGGGTCTGTAGGAGGAGAGAGAAGATGATTCGACTTTTTTAGGGACGGGCTGGACAATTGCTGTTTTCCATCTGCTCGGGAAGAGTCCTAAAGTGTTAACTGAAAACAAATTTTCGCCGCTGAATCCCTCCGCTAAGGTTTGTTTATATCTACTCTGCGCAGAACTTTCGTCACATCCCCACTTGTAGGTTAAGAGTAAGAGTTCATACTTTCCTTATTCAATAACTTCGCATTGCGCTTTAAAAGTTCTTTTCCCGGTCAAATCAACAAGGTATTGCAAATTTACAACTGCAGATGTGTCGGTGACAATAATGCTTTGTTCTGGCGGATAGCATTGTTCTTTTGCTTTTTGAACGACATACGAGGGTTGTCTGAAAAGTTTCCGACCGAACAATGATACAAGACACTTTTTCTTAAACTACACACTTCTCCCAGCGATGCTCCCATCTCTCTAACCCGTCCAAATAGTACTTGGCGTTTTTCTCTGCAAAATAATTATTCACGAAGGTGATTGCCTCCTCATTTGACGGAAATCTCTGTCCTCCGAGCGCAGTTTTTAGATAAGGGAACAAAACGAAGTCGCTTGGGGCTAGATATGAAGAATAAGGCGGATGGTCAAGCAGTTCAAACCGTAATTCATGGATTTTCGCCATGGTAACCGCTGTTGTCTTGATGAAACAGGATTTTCTTTTTCTGCAAATGTGGCCGCTTTTCCGCAATTTCTGCCTTCAGCTTGGCACGTAATGATGCGTAGTATGCTCCAGTAATGGTTTTTCCTTTTTGAAGATAATCGATTAAAATGACTCCTTTACTATCCCGAAAAACAGTTTTTGCTTTTTTTGGAGCCGGCTCGCCCTTTGCAGTCCACTGTTTTGACTGAATTCTTGTTTCGGGCGTATAATGCCGTATCCAAGGTTCACCTTAGTACCGAGTCGACCACCGTCGAGTGCACGGCTCCACCAGTCCACCAGTGCACTCGCAATATTGTTGTGTGCTGTGCAGCAAAAAAAAACAAAAAAAAAAACGCGCGTACAAAAAAAAATATATACAAAAACAAAAAAAGTGCAGTGCAGTGACAGTGAATATCACACAGTGTGGGTATCCCACATCACCCGCTCCTAGTCGAAGTACTGTTGCTTGCACTCAGTCACTACCGTTACTGTATTTACCATACGGTACGGGCAGTGGCTGAGTGTATGTAACAACTGATGGATAGCGGGTTGTGAGTGAAAATTTTGTTGGTGCACTGTTTCATATTGTTGTAAGGGCATAACACCTACAACAATTTGATTCGGTAACCAACGTCAGAATTTCCACTTCGCAGCCTTGCTTAGTATCGTCGGTGTTTGTGTTTTCTGTGTTTGTCTGTGATTATGACTAGGGAATTCAGGGTAGACGTAGCCAATATACGCGGGCTAAAAAGTAATCACTTTTCTGCGTACGTCCACGTCTGTAAGTACAGACCAACTGTTTTGGCACTTAGTGAAACACAGGTAGATCCCCGCCCACACCTCTCAGATCATTCTGATCTGAAGGCTACCTGGCTACGAACTAGTGCCATTATTCTTCTCTCACCGCGGTCTCGCCATTTATGTGCGTAGTGATGTAGCTTACCAAACTCCACCACAATGTGATCCATGTTCCAATCCGGAATTCAACTTCATGTGGTTAAAATTCCATCTCCGTAAGCAAGTTATCCACTACTGCTTTATTTATAGAAGCCCCAAACTGGACAGCAATTCAACCTTTAACGAGTTTGATGCGCTGTCTGACTCCATTCAAAGAATTGTATCCCTGTATCCTCATACTGAAATCGTTATTACGGGCGACTTCAATGTACACAATTCTGGGTGGCTTCGACATTCTGGACAGACAACACCCGAAGGACGGTGTGTTGAGATCTTCGCTACGGAAAACAACCTAACGCAGCTTGTAAATGAGCCCACGCGAATACCAGACGTTGATAGTCATACCGCCAACACCCTGGACTTGTTTTTAACTTCTCACCCTGATAAGTACACCATTGATGTGCTCTCCCCTCTAGGCTCGTCGGACCATTGTGTCATATCAGCTAATTTCTCGTACACCGACCACACAGTTAGAGAAAAAATTCCTAAAAGAACTGTATGGCAATACGAGAAAGCCAACTGGAGCGGTCTTAACAGCTGCTTTAGGAATTTTAACTGGTCGTTATGCTTCCTCGATAACGACGTGGATGCCGCTGCTGATATCACCACATTCTCTTTGGAATGAGATCCTTTATTCCTCATCGGATGAAGAGTATCAAACCAAAAGAAAAGGCATGGTACGACTCGAGCTGTAAAGAGGCCGTCAGGGTTAGAGAAATGTTTTTTCGGTCCTACAAGACCAACCCGACAGAGGAAAACCGAAAAAACGAGCCAGAAATGACTGCAACGCCTTTCTTAAGCGTGTGAAATTCCTATACGACCAAAAACTGAGGCAAACAATACTGCAATGTCCCAAAGGCAGTAAAAATGCTTGGTCGTTCGTCAAAAACATTAGCAATTCCGCCTCATCCTCCATCCCAACGCTCATTTACAATGACATTCCAGCTGTCAGCTCTTTGGATAAGGCCAATCTGCTTGCTGCACACTTTGCGGCCAGCTCAACACTCCCAGATTGTGCTTTGTCTCCGCCTACACTTGAGTGCGTCGAATCTTCAATGGGGCGAATCTACTTTCGCACTCGTGTAGTAGCAAGAGCACTTAAAGATCTCAACATACATAAATCCGCTCCCCTTCTTCTGAAGAGGTGTCCTTCCTCGCTGGCAAAACCACTGCGTAAGCTTTTTCATCAATCCTACACTTTAGGTCTCTTCCCGAGCAGATGGAAAACAGCATTTGTCCAGCCCGTCCCTAAAAAAGGCGAATCATCTTCCCTCTCCTCCTACATACCCTTCTTTCCAAGCTCATGGAAACACTGATAAATCGTCAGCTCATGAAATATCTCGAAACTCGAAAACTTCTCAATGACCGGCAGTACGGTTTTCGTAGCAACAGGTCCACTGGTGATTTGATGGCATGTCTCACCGAAAAGTGGAACCAAAGCGTACATCAATCTGGCGAAAGCAAGATAGTTGCACTTGATATTTCTAAGGCATTTGACAGAGTTTGGCATCAGGCTCTTTTGTCGAAAATGCGTGCATTTGGGATCGACGATTCTCTTCTTCAATGGATTAGAAATTACCTTTCGGAACGTTAAATTCAAGTTGTCTTGGACGGTTTCAAGGCTGATATTCACAAAATAAATGCTGGTGTGCCCCAGGGCTATGTTCTGTCACCGACACTCTTTTTAATTTTCATTAACGATCTCTTGTCTGCTACTTCTAATCCATATATTCCTTTGCTGATGACAGTACTCTCTGCTTTTCATATTCGTTCCCGGACTCACGGCCCTGCTCTTCGGCTGTAGTACGAGAACGGCAGCGTATGCTAAGCTCATTAAATTCCGATATCAACAGCATAACCAATTGGGGAACTATCAACAGTGTGGAATTTAATGCTTCCAAAATACAATGCTGTCTGCTGTCTTTAAAGCGAAATTTAAACACTAAGCCATTATCCATGTATGGCACTTGCATCGTCGAAACCGAAAAACTTTCCATTCTCGGTATGCGTGTCAATGACAACTTACGTTGGAATGATCACATATTTGATGTCGTCAAAAATGCTGCGAAATGTCTAGGTTTCCTCAAGCGATGTAAGAAATACTTTACCCCCTCTGATCTGGACTCGATATATAAGGCATTCATCCGCCCAAAATTGGAGTACAACGCCCACATCTGGTCAGGTGCTCCTAAAATACCTCTGCACCTGCTAGATAGGATTCAAAACCGTTCGATAAAACTTATTGACGATACTAATACCAATCAATTAATTGACACGCTTGAACACCGACGTAATGTCTCCTGTCTCACTTTGTTTTATTGCTATTTCCACCATCAGTGCTCCACTGAAATCGCCAGTAGCACTCCGCCCATTCAAACTTTCAGCCGTAACACCCGTCTCGCTATGAATGCTCATCAGTATACCCTCAAGCCCATTTTCGGACGTACTCTAAAATATCGTGATTCGTTCCTAAGCCGTACAACTCGCTTATGGAATGCCCTGCCGATCTCTGTATTTCCTGGTCGTTATAACTTGCAAACATTTAAAAACAATGTACATCGGTACCTCTCTTTTCTTCCTCCCTAAATTTCCTTTGCCCGCGCTGTGTACAATCACCTTAAGGGTACTCAAACCCCTTGAGCGCGCGCTCATTATAAAAAAAAAAAAAAAAAAAAGTTAGCAGCCGTTAAACGGTGTATAAATGCCACAAGCTGCTCTTCTATCTCCTTGTAGCAAACTTCAGAGGTCGGTTTAGATTCTTCAAAAGTGTTTAAAAGCTCAACATTATACAGGATATTGCTTTTCCTTCAAGTGTATGGTACATTAGTCATGGCTGTTGTATTCCAAAACCCTTGGATAGGATTGGGTAAAGAAATACATTGCCCACACCGATGGGGAAAAAACCGCACTCTAAGGTTGGCTACAATGTTCTGTTTTCTGAATAGCAGTCGCAAAATTCTGTTGCTCAATTTCATCAGGCTGCCAATCATTCTAAATTACACAACAAAATTGGTGCAAACGAATTTGTCCTCAATTTAAACAAAACAACGGTCAATTCGCCCATTCTTGTCATTTGCGATTTACATGGAAGATTTACATGGAATTTTCTTTCTTTGTAAGTGGCAACCCCGGCAAGAAACAGCAGTATCGCCAGCACCATCAGTAGACATGATATCTTGTGGTAAAGGAGTGAAAGCATGAATTATAGAATGAATTGCATACCGCACTTGAATATATTTCAATTTCATTTATTTCCTTTTAATGCACTTGCTGAAGTGGGTGTTTTGAATTTATGTTGAGCAGAAATACCATGGGGTAGCTGGTTCGGCCTGATTCTCCAAAGGGAGAATTCCACAGAAAACCTTGGCTTGGCATTTTATGCATCTGGGAAAATGTTGCACCTAAATAGTTTTATGCCGGCTCAACTGAGTGTTGATCGTAGTTTAAAGTTTCGAAATTCTATGGAAAATAACTTTAACTGCAAAATAACCCATAACCAACTGGTTCTGCTAAAATCCATTTGCACGACGACGCACATGTACAACACAAAAGTGTTAATGGTGCAGTAATCCCGCACTGGTTTGGCATAATTCAGGTTGCTCCTCTAAACATTGTTATCCTCAGCCTACGTGTGTATGCATTCGGATGTGTACCCACCAGCTGCTACCCGTACAGAAATGGATGCTTTTATGATGAAATAATTAATTGAAATATTTGTTAACAGTGCGTTTGGCGGCGGACTGCTCGATATGAATAAATATTTGACGTTTGGCTTTTGCGTAAATTTACTAACTATTCCCAACCGTGAAGTAATTTTAGATGGACCAGAGTAGATTGGAGTTTGTGTGAAACCATTTGAAGGAATTACGAGTAAATCCCTCCAAAAGTGTGTCCTTTTTTTCATTCAATTGAAAATGAACACAAACGTAGATAAGGGCAATTCCAGATAGTTTATGGTGCGTGTATGCGTAGATATAGGAAGTACTCGTCCACGTATGTGGGCATAGTATCCTTCCCAAATTATCAGGTAGACGTGTAATATTTCATACAGTCTTTACATGCAGGTTCTGTGCCCTTTTCACTTGTGTAACGAAGGTGAAAGACACTTGGTAGATTCAGTCGTTCACCAACTCGCATAGAGAACAGTTGGCTTTTGTTTAGTGTACATCAAAGTGAAAAGTCAATTAAGAGGCAATATAAGAAAGTGATTTACAAGTGGCAGTGTGGCTCAGTGGAGCATTTGTTGGATCGTTCTAGGTTCGAATCCGCAGTAAGGAAATCGCGGATTCATTTTCTTTTTATTCATTTCTCAGTGTTAAAACTAAAAATAAAAAGTGGTAGTAGTGTCGAACGATAATGGATACCGGTCAGCCGGAGATCCCGCAGGTGGAACAGCTAGCAAATCGGATGACAACCAGAGCATGTGAAATGCAACAACAACATCTAAGGTAGCATCATCATTGCAAAAGTCAGATGATGACTCGAAAGGAGAAAAGAGACGGAGACGGAGATGAGGACATTAAAGCGGCTGGAAGGGAGTACTCTTAAGAGTCTGAAGGGGGTGAGTGCCGCTACATTGGAGAGGGGAACTCATTTAAAGAGTTGTCAGATGATGATACCTCTGCAGAAGAGGAAGAGGATGATGAGGCAAAGCTTGACAAGCTTATAAAAGAGCTCCTTGAGAAAAGGGAGAAGTTGCGGCAGCAAAAGCAGAAGCAACAACAAGAACAACGATTGCAACAGAAGAAGCAAAAACAACAAAAACAACAAGAACAGCAACATATACCGCAGAAATTGCAAATGCGAATACAACAACTAACATCGCAGCAGCAACAACAGCAGCAGCAGCAAGTACAGCAGCAGCAACAACAGCAGCAGCAACAACATCAACAGCAACAACAAAATAAAGGCAAAGAAAGAGTGCCTCCTATAAATGTAAGTAATTTAGAAATCAACGATAGTATTAGGTTATGTAAGTTAGTAACTGTCGCAGGAAGGAAGAGTAAACGCTTACAGCAGGAAGATAGTACCGTTGATGTTTCTATGGAAGGAACAAAGAATGCCGAAGCCACCGCTGCCACTGCCGCCGCAGCGACCACAAATTCCATCACCGCCGCCATTGCTACCACACAGGCTGCTGCTTCCACCAACATCGTTCCTGCATTGCAGCCAACAACCTCGAAGAATACTGCCAATGACGCTGCAGCACAACAAGAAAGTCAAATCAAAGCCCTGGAGAGTCAGCTCAGGATGGCGCAAGTCAAACTGAGGGATAGTGATCTACAATGTCAGTCGTTGAGGGAGGCGCTGCACAACAGCCAGTCTCCGTTTCGCATGGGACAGTTACGCATGAAAGCACCAGTTACAGCATTACTTCTAATCCCGTGCCAATCAATTTTAGATCGCAACAGTCGTCTGCTAATAACAGCACCTGGTTTCGGCCGAGTCATCATTCAGTAGAATTTACGCCGAGTTATGATGGAAATAGCAATCGTACATTTGCAGTGCCACGCAAGATTCAAGATTTGCCGGAGTTTCATGGTCATGCGGAGGACTGGCCAATCTTCTCCACCGCTTACATCGAATCAACTGCAGCGTACAACTACAGCAACTTAGAAAACAGTCAGCGCCTTCAAAAGTGTCTGAAAGGTGAGGTACGCGAGACGGTGAAGTCGCTTCTAATTCATCCCAACAATGTAAATGCTGTTAAGGGACAGCTCCGATTCCGATTTGGCCGTCCAGAGCAGTTGATTCGTAGCCAGATAAGGCAAATTCGTGAAGTTGTTCCTGTTTCTGAGACGTCTTTGGGTAAATTAGTCCCATTTGCAACGAAGACAAAGAACCTTGCAGTTTTCTTACAATCCGTCAATGGCCAACAACACCTGTCAAATCCCACCTTACTGGAGGAGCTTCTTGCAAAGCTACCTATGAGCAAAAGGATCGAGTGGGCTGCCTATGCAAAGCCGATACAGCCGTATCTTACTATCGTGGACTTTAGCAACTGGCTGAATGGAGTCGCTGCTTTGATTTGTACTGTGCAAGATAGTGCAGGTAGTACCACGATGGAGCCAAGGCGTCGAGTCGTTCTACATGCTGCTGAAAGTGGCAGAGCTGATACATTTAAGTGTTCGATATGCCAAGGTCGACACAGGATCGTCGAATGCGAAAGATTTCTGTGGGTGAAAGATGGACTGAGGTCAAACGTACTCGATTATGTTTTAGCTGCTTGGAAATGGGACATTCAACACGTAACTGCCGCCGTCGAAAGCCATGCGATGTTAATGGATGCCATAGAAGTCACCACAAGCTGCTACACGAGCCCCGAAATTATGTCGTTGAAAGCCCATCAGTGTCACATGGACAGCCACCACTAGAAGCCGACACAAGGAGGGAAGCTGTTCTAAGCTGTGCAGCCAGCCCGGTGCAGAACCTTAAATTGCTGTTTCGAGTATTGCCTGTGACTCTTTACGGTCCAAGGAAACGAATCGACACCCACGCCCTGCTGGATGAAGGTTCATCCATAACTCTAATGGATAACTCTCTTATCGAGGAGCTTGGTTTAGAGGGTCGCCAACATAAGCTTAATCTTCAATGGTTTGGGGGAAGAGCCGCCCAAGAACCTTCAACAGTGGTCAACGTACATATTAGTGGCGCCAGCATGAAGAAAATCCATACGCTACGCAACGTCTACGGAGTGTCGAATCTACAATTGCCAACTCAAAGCCTATATGAATACGACTTGCGCGGGAGTACTGGACGCCTGAAGCACTTAGCGACGCAGCCGTATTCCAACGTTACGCCGAAGCTTCTCATAGGCTTAGACCATTGCCATTTGGGTTTGCCTACTGAGACAGTTCACCTTAAGGAGGGAGGACCCTATGCCACCAACACCGAACTAGGATGGACAGTTTTTGGCCCAACTCAAACGTCCACTGAAGCGACGCCTTCGTGTTTGCTGATGAGTGCCGCAAGCGACGACGCCCTACATGAATTAGTAGCAGACTACTTCAACACCGAAAGTTTTGGGGTGCGGCCAGCACCAGAAGTAGAGTCCGAAGCCGACATATGTACGTGCCCGCAGCATTCTGCAGCTAACCACTATCAAAGTCAGCGGTAGATTCCAGACTGGGCTTCTCTGGAGAAATGACAACATTAAGTTGCCTGATAGCTTTGCCATGGCTAAGAGGAGGCTAGTCGGGATTGAGCGCAAGATGAAGCGTGACAAAGCATTTGCTGTCGCCTATAAGGCAATTATTGGGAGTTACGTCGTCAAAGGCTACGCCCGTAAGTTGCAGCCAGCAGAAGCCGCCGTCGTTGGACCAAGGACGTGGTACCTCCCACATTTTGTCACAATGAATCCTAACAAGCCGGGCAAGTTGCGCCTTGTATTTGATGCCGCCGCCAAAGTAGATGGTATTTCTTTAAATTCATGTTTACTGAAAGGACCGCAGGAGTATCAGCCGATGCCGTCAATTCTCTTCAACTTTCGTGTGGGTGCAGTTGCCGTGTGTGGAGACATTCGGGAAATGTTCCACCAAGTGTTGGTTCTGCCGGAAGACAGATGCTCACAAAGATTTCTCTGGCGTGATGGCAACGTCGATAAGCCACCAGACATCTATGAGATGTTGGTTATGACATTCGGAGCCGCTTGCTCGCCATGCGCGGCCCAATATGTCAAGACCGCAAATGCCCTGGAACATCGCCATCACGACCCCCGAGCTGTTGAAGCCATCATGCAGCATCACTACGTTGACGACTTCGTGGACAGCTTCGAGTCAGTGGAGCAAGCCATCAACATAGCGAAGCAGGTGAGAGAAATCCATAAAGACGCCGGATTCGAACTACGTCACTTCGTCTCAAACTCTCCGGAGGTTACAACCGCGTTGACCGGTGCCAAAGAATCCGCAACAGTTAAAGTCAGCTGCCCTGCTCAAGACCGCTCTATTGAAGAAAGCCTAGTGACGGAGAAGATATTAGGCATGTACTGGCATCCATTAAGTGACACCTTCAGGTTCCAATTGAAATTCAATCGAGTGGATGCGGAAATCATCGCGGGGGTTCGATGCCCTAGTAAAAGAGAATTGCTGAGCATCATTATGTCAGTTTTTGACCCACTGGGATTCTTATGTCACTTTCTAATCGGTGCGAAGCTATTGATGCGAGAAGTGTGGAGGCACGATATACGCTGGGATGAGCTGTTGCCCAACGGTATCAACGCAGCATGGACTAGATGGTGTCAGCACATAAACCGTGTAGTCGAATTTCAAATCCCTCGCCATTACTTTGGAGATGTTGTGCCGAAGCAGCTCCAGCTCCACGTATTCGTAGATGCCAGCGAGGAAGCCTTTGCCGCCGTAGCGTATTGGAGAGCTGTCAACGCCAACGGACAGCCATCAGTCGCGTTCGTATGTGCCAAGACGAAATGCGCCCCGTTGAAACCGATGACCATCCCACGCCTGGAGCCTCAGGCGGCAGTCCTTGGAACTCGTCTGATGCAGATGGTTACAACACAGCATACAATTGATGTCGTCGATTGTGTTCTCTGGTGTGACTCGAAAACAGTTGTCCAGTGGATCACATCAGGAAGCCGCCGGTACAAGCCCTTCGTGGCCCACAGAGTTGCAGAAATCCTAGCTGCTACCAAAGTATCCAACTGGAGGTGGATACCGACTCAGGACAACGTCGCCGACGAAGCCACCAGGTCAAACAGTCACATCGACTTCAGTCCTTCATCACGCTGGATAAAGGGCCCCGAGTTCCTGTGGAAAGAGAAAGAGTTTTGGCCTGTTGGCCCTATCTACGACGACCGCCATGAAGAAGATGATGAAGAACTTCGCTCTAAGTTTGCCCTGTTTGCCGTAAGTTTGAACTTCATTGACTTTAATCGATTTTCTTCTTTCACTAAGCTAAAGCGCGCTATTGCGTGGGTTGTTCGTTTTGTTGCTCGATGTCGTGGAGAAGATGGCTCCGGGGAGGGGTATCTTTTGAGCGTCGCTGAGCTTGATAATGCGGAAGGAGTCTTGTGCCGTCAAGTACAAGCTGAGATTTATGCTGCCGAGCTGAGCAAAATTAAGAGCGGTCAAAGCCTAACCAGAGATAGTCCCTTACATAAACTACTGCCGTACCTTGATGAGAAGGGCATTTTGCGCGTAAATGGTCGACTTGACGCAGCCAGCTGGTTACCATACAACGCGAAACGACCAATAATACTGCCGCCTGATCACGTATTTACCAACTTGCTTGTGAGATACCACCATTGCCAGATGAAACATCAGAACGTCGAGGCGACGATCTGCGAAATTCGCCGTAAATACTGGATTCCGCGCTTGAGGCAAGTTATGCGCAAAGTAATTGCGTGCTGCTACGTGTGCCGGATAGCGCGAGTCGTACCCTTTACGCCTTTAATGGGGCCCCTACCCGAAGACCGTCTGACGCCGTTTTCCTACGTGGGCTTGGACTACTTCGGCCCCCTTGCAGTAACAATCGGTCGGCGTACGGAGAAGCGGTGGGTGGCATTATTTACCTGTCTTGTCGTCCGGGCCATCCACCTTGAAGTCGCCTGCGATTTGTCAACAGATGCCTGCATCTTAGTTATCCGCAATTTTATGAATCGTCGTGGAAGGCCAGTTAAAATCCGCAGTGACAACGGCAAGAACTTCGTTGGCGTCGATCAGGAATCGAAACGCTTCTCGGAGGTATTCGACTGTGACCGTGTCCAGAACGAGATGTCATCAAAGGGCGTCGAATGGGTATTCAACTGTCCCAACAACCCATCTGAGGGAGGTGTATGGGAGCGCATGGTATAATGTGTGAAGAAGGTTCTGCGTCACACACTAAAAGAGGTTGCGCCCCGTGAACATACGCTGCAGTGTTTTCTAATTGAGGCTGAAAACGTTGTCAACTCACGACCCTTGACGCATCTACCAGTTTCGGTCGACCAAGAGGAGCCGCTCACTCCAAATCACTTTCTTCTCGGTTCAGCTAGTACCGCGCAGACGCCTGGTGTATGTGAGCCCTTGGGAAGGTCGTGCACTCTGCGAAAGCAATGGCGAATTGCACGTCAGCTAAGGGATCAGTTCTGGAAGCGCTGGGTGGCCGAATACCTGCCAACTTTAAAGGAGATTTAGTGTTCATATGCGACGCGAATGTTCCAAGGAGGCAGTGGTGCCGAGGGAAGGTTGAGAGAGTCTACGCAGGAGTTGATGGTGAAGTACGAAGAGCTGACGTCCGCACACCCAAAGGAATGCTCAAACGCCCTGCATCAAAGTTAGCCGTTCTAGACGTAGAGTCTGGTGAATCGGAGCCGATCCACGTGGGTGGGGATGTCGCAGAATGCCCGTCGAAACAACAACTTTGATACACATTCTGCTTGTGAACGTAGTATTATTCCCATTCTTCTTTGACTGACATTTGTTTAGTTTTCTTTGGCTGTCACTTTCGATCGAGCCCTTTATTAATTTAATTGTCATTTTGCTTTCAAAGAGAAAGGGAGTAAACTGCGGTAAGTTCGCCACATAATTAAAATTAAAATTGTAAAACTTACCCCATATCTATGTTATATCAACAGAAATAAACGCATTTCATCGTTAAATCGCACCCCTTTTAATCAAGCCAAAACAGTAACTAAGAATTTTTATGTCAAACGATTAAGTGCGAATAAGCACATTATTATGTGTAGCAATAGGGAGGATTACCGTAAAGTACGTATCGCCCTAGGAAAAGCAGATACTGAATACTATACATATACCCCTAAGGGTGAAAAACTCCAAACGGTGCTGTTAAAAGGCATCGATCCAGCAATAAAGACGGGGGAGCTCGAAGAAGAGCTTAAAAGGTTAGAGAGCGACGACCTTAAGTTCGTGGGGGTCAAGCCGTTTACCACGGCCGCGGCAAGGGATGGTAACCGTAAATTACCATTCTTCTTAGTGCAGTTAACACCCAACAGCAAAATCGATAGTCTGCGAAAGATCAAATTCCTGTATTATCATGCTGTAAGTTGGGAAAAATTAAAAAGGGCAGACCGTGTACTGCAATGTATGCGCTGCCAGAGGTTCGGGCACGCCGCGGCTAATTGCAATATGCAATTTAGGTGCGTTAAGTGCGACAAGGACCACAAATATGGAGAATGTCCTTTAGGCAACGATAGAGTAGTAGATAGGGGTCAACTCTTTTGTGTACTCTGCAGAAACCCGGGGGCACCCTGTTAATTTCAGGGGCTGTCCTAGGTTTCAGGAGCTGAAAAAGAAAGTCCAGGCTCGAAAACAGTTGATCGAAGAAGAGAAGCGTCAGAAGAGTCGTGCTTTCTCTAATTTTGTGGCGCCCAATGTATCCTTTGCCCAAATGGTATGTGGATCTGAATTTAAAAGCGATCCTTCTGTCCTTGCACGGAAAAATCGATCATTTTCAGAAACAATTAAATGAACAAGCGGCTCGAATTGACGTCATCTATTCGACCCTGTTTGACAAGTCTGGCACGCCGATATAATGTCTGCTACGTTGAATGAGGTTAATCTGAAGATCCTTGCCTTAAACGTTAACTCACTAATCAGGATCGAGAGAAGGGCCAACCTACAAAATCTGTTGTTAAGTGAATGCCCAGATGTGCTTTTGGTAAGCGAAACTAAGCTTAACCAGAATCACAAAATTGGCTACAGTGGCTACAATATTTATAGAAGGGACCGTCCACACTCCTCACAAGGGGGTGGGGTTGGTATTTTATTACGCAAAGGCATGCGCCATAAGGTCATATATATCGGGGATTTGATGAGGTTCCGGGTGTTGGAAGCCTGCATTGTATGCATTCCTCTTCATAGTCGAAGGCGAGTGTATGTGGTGTCGCTTTACGCGCCCGAAGCACCTAATCCCATTCAATTTATAATTGAGCTGGAAATACTTTTTCGTTGCCTTCAGCTTCAATCGGAAGAAAATTATTATTTTTTGGCCGGAGATCTTAATGCTAGACATGCGGTATGGGGAAATAATCCGCCAAACACCAGGGGCAACCAGTTATACTACTGGTGGGGTCAACATATGATTGAGTACAGACTTGAACTGTACGCCACGAATATCCCATCCTTCCCATCTGCCGGCTCTTTCCTGGACTTGGCATTAATAGACAGTAGACTAGAACTGACTAACGTGGATCGAAACACAAGGAACTGTTTGCGTGCGTTCGAGTACGACAGTGTTCACTACGGACTTGCCGCCACAATACGGATCCGAAACGAGCAAACGCAGCTGGAGCAGTACGATCAAGTGTACCCATACGACTACCGTAAGGTACGGTGGCCGTGCTTCTCCAGAATCTTAAAGCGTAATCTACGTTTGAATGGAATTGATCCACCGACTAACAGAAACTTGACAAACGAAGAAATCGACCGTATTTTACTCACAATGCAAGACGTTATCAAACGAACTATGGAGCAGACTATCCCTCGGATAGAATACTCCGACGAAAGCCAGGTGGAAAAATACAGAACTCAAACAATCAACGCATTGTACGCACACAAAAGTAGACTGCTCTCGAGGCTTAAGCAGCTGTACAGACAGTTCACTGACAGAAACGACTCGGAAATAAGAACACTGAAGTCACTGATCAAAAACCTAAAACAATTAATTAAAGAAAATTACAGTAAGTCTGTAAGTCTGTACTGGGGCAATAAGATTCGGGCTATAAAATCCAGTAGTCCGAATATGTTTCCGCAGATAAATAAATTATTCAGGCGGAAAGATCACAATGACATTCAGTGTGTCCGAATTCCACAAACGACAGAAAACAGACAGACACTACTGACCGTTGGCATAAGTCCAGAGAGAGCCGACTCAGGCGACGGTCTTTTCGTGGTCGAAGACTCACAGGCCTTTTTCGAGGCCGTGTATACGGTGAACAATCCGGTTCGCCGTAATCACGACATTGACAACAGGGCCTACGTAAATACCTATTATCTGCGCAATGAACTTCAAAATTGGCGATCCGAGAATCACGGTTTCGCCGTATTCAGTGAAGAAAACGCGGCAAACGTTATAATCGCCGATGAACGAGCCACCTCACATCTGTTCGTGCGAAAAGATGAACTCTTGCGCATCTTTGAGTCTCTGAAAAATAAAAAGTCGTCGGGAGTAGACGGTATTCCAAACGTCGTACTAAGACACCTGCCCTTGGAAGCAGTGGATATATTTACTACGCTGTTTAACAATGCGCTGAATAATGCATATTATCCAAAGCATTGGAAAACAGCAGTTGTGCATCCAATCCCGAAAAGGGATAAAGTTAGAACTAACCCTGCTAATCTCCGGTTAATTAGTTTGCTTCCGAATATTAGCAAGGTATTCGAGAAAGTGGTTAATAGAGCTCTATTGAGGTGGGTTGAGGAAAATAATATAATTCCGGAAAATCAGTCTGGTTTTAGGGCGAGGCATGACACTATTCATGCTGAGTCAAAGCTGGTCTCCGACATACAATGGAATAAATGCAAGAACCAGTGTACGGGTGCCTGCCTCGTTGACTTTGAGAAGGCCTTCGACACCGTATGGTTAGAGGGGCTTTTCTATAAGTTCACCAGGATGGGCATGCCGAAACCTCTGCTACGAGTATATATGATTTACGACATGCTTATGGGAAAGAAGTTCGTTGTTAAATGTAACAACGTCATTTCGAGCAAGATCTTTGATATTAAAAACGGCTCAACAGGGGGCTGTGATTTCTCCGATACTGTTTAACGTTTACACTAGTGATCTAGGATATAACTGCCGTCTGCCAAAAAAAAATTAATTTATTAGAAATAAGTAAATTAAAAATATTAAGCTATAATATCAAAGGCCTTAATAATAAGTCAATTCAAGTAGGATTTTATGAATTTATAAATAAATTTGATATTATTTTTCTGTATGAAACATTTTTAGTAGAAAAAGATTATAAATTATATTTAAACCATTTTAAAAGCTTCGAATTTGTTTGGATTTCCGCTTTAAAACAAAATACACGAGGAAGATCAAGTGGGGGATGCTTCTTTGGATACAAAAAACATAGTTCTAATCACAACATATCTTTTGTATTTGAATCGGTATATGAAATTAAACTTTTAAAAATATCAATTGAATCAAGCAAACTATATATACTACCAATTTATATCAACTGTAACAACTGGGAAAGAGATTTTGGTGCGTTAGTTGAAGCAATTGAACACTGTAATTACGACGATATGATGATCATCGGTGATCTAAATGCCAGAATAGGAAAAGAAGAGGGAAGAAATTGCAAATGCAAAGGGATTAAAACTGTTAGAATTATGTGATTCTCATGGATTTCATATACTAAATGGAACAAGCAATTCAGACTCCAGTGGAAAGTATACGTTCATAGGACAACAAGGATGTTCAGTAATAGATTACTGCTTGGTACGAGGATTATGGACATCCTTAGTAAATGATTTTGTAGTTTTGATGCAGCAGTTCTCAGACCATATGCCTATTGTTGCCGAGTTTGGTACTTTACCGACAGAAAGAAAAGATACAAGAACGATACAACTACCCCATAAGCTGATGTGGAAAGAATCAAATGCATCTGAGTATAGACGGAAACTCGATCTCAACTTGCCGACAACTGCTCAACTGGATATAATGGATATGGTCAATTTAATAAAAATTTCTTACCCCCCAAAAGTACAAGCTTATAAAAAAAATACATTTTTAAAGAAAAATGGTTTGATACTGAATGTGAAGCAGCGAGAAGAATATCTTTTGGATGGCTAAAAGTTTTTCGAAAGTTTATAGAGGAGTTCTTTAAAAAAATGTACTACCAAAAAAATACAGCTTTTAAGCAAATGTGTATGAAGAAAAAGAAAAATTTTTTTGAAAACGAAGCTCTAAAATTGGTGAACTGTAAAGATACAAAGGAGTTCTGGTGTGCGATTAAAAAATTCAACGGTAGAGCACCCCAAATTGGCACACAGCTAGACGCAAGGACACTGATGACCCACTTTCAAACGCTGTTGAACCCTCAAAGTAGCATACTGCCGTTTCACTACGCAAAGCCATTAATTAAAAATGAAATATTAGATGCACCTATTACACAGGGAGAAATACATAACGTTTTGAAAAAACTTCAAGATGGGAAGGCACCTGGAGTTGATCGGATACCCATTGAATTTTTTAAGTATGCGACAAGTAATTTTATCGACAAAATAGCGGATATTTTCAATGGGATGCTGGAAACAGGTAACCTACCGCCACAGTTCAAACAAGCGATAATATATCCGATTCACAAAAAAGACAATATAGCTGATCCCGCAAATTATCGTGGAATATCTTTCCTCAACTCATCTTACAAGATTTTCACAAAACTTTTAAATGAGCGTTTGTCAATTTGGATCGAAAACAACAATTTGATCAAAGAATTCCAAGCAGGTTTTCGGAATGGTTATTCAACCGTAGACAACATTTTCGTACTGCAAAACATTGCTGGGACATTCCTCGAACAAAAAAAGAAATTATTCGCCTTTTTCGTTGATTTCAAGGCAGCTTTCGATAATATCGATCGAAAAGTGTTAATATTCAAACTTTATAACGCTGGAATGAGCCAAAAGTTTGGGAGAGTTATCGAAAATATATACGAGGACAACCAATCGAGTGTGTGGAGCGGGACCGAAATATCAGAATGGTTTGAAAAAACTATGGGAGTAAGACAGGGATGTACACTAAGCCCATATCTCTTTGCTTTGTACATCGATGACCTCATCGACTTTCTACCTGGAGGAATAGAGATTGCAGGACATTTAATAAAGGCACTTTTATTTGCAGACGATGTGGTTCTATTTGCATATTCACCAGAGTCCGTACAATTAATGATTAACCGTCTTGAGTTGTACTGCCAATTATGGAATCTTACGGTTAACCTAACAAAATCAAAAATTATGATCTTTAAGAAGGGAGCGGGTAGACTGTGCAGAAACGAAAAATGGTATCTCAACGGACAGCCCATTGAAATTGTGAACACCTATAGATATCTCGGGGTGACAATTGCTAGTAATCTCAGTATGGAACCTCACCTAAAGGAAAGACTAATAAAAGCCAAAAGTTCCATAACGGCTACATGGAAAAAATGTTTTTCAAATCAACTAATTGACCACAGCGTAAAGTACAAGGTTTTTCAAGCTGTATCAGAATCTGTTATGATGTACGCAGCTCAATCTTGGGGATACTGCCAATATGAAACAGTAGAGAAACTCCTTAGATACTACATAAAACGATGCTTTAGCTTACCAAGTACAACTCCAAACTATATGATCAATATCGAAACAGGACTGTCACCGCTTTTCATTAAATCAATAAAATTGCATGTAGATTATTTAGTAAAAGTTTTAGAACTGTCGGATGATAGACTTCCAAAAATTATTGCGAAGAAGGTAATCGAAAGGAATACGCTCTGGTATAAAAAACTCGAAGAGCTAGCAACGTACTGCAGATTCGAATGCAATTTAGCTGATGGAAACGAAAGATACCGCAAGGATGTGCTTGACAATCTTATTGCCAAAGTAGATGAACAATACAGAGTTGATTGCGTAAATATGGCTTCATCGTCCGTTCACCGAGCTACATACAGCGTTTTAAAACACAATCTGTCAGAAAAAAATTATTTCCACAATGACAACAACAAAGAACTAATCTCGGCTGTTTTTAAGATGAGAGGCGAACTAATACGCCTTAATTATTTCCCACATCGTCCAGATCTACCAATTTATTGTAGTCTTTGCAACTTGTCTGAAAGAGAAGACGTCATACATTTCATCGGAAGATGACCCATCCTTAAAGATATAAGAAGATGTTTTCTAGGAAACGACACAATATCTGAGGAAGAAGTTAAAGCCTATCTAAACTGCGAAAGCGATGTAAAACAACTTTTTTACTTCTATAAAGCAGCAACCAATTACCGTAGTAAAATTATTACTGAGAAATTTTAACTGTGTAAACAAAAAAAAAAAAAAAAAAATCAAATTAGTACACTATTTTTTAATTTTTTGCTTGTTTACATATCTTTAAATCTTTTTAAATTCATGAATTGAATATACTTTAAAACAAACTTGTTATTAGATGTTTAATTTCACGTCAATCAGGCAGACGGCAAAGCCATGCTTAATGATTTTTGTAACATAAATTTGTATTATAAACAAGAAAACAAACAATAAATCTAATCTAATCTAATCTAATCTAGTGATCTAGTAGGTTCCCTCAATCATGCCATAGCGTACGCAGACGATTTAGTGGCGTACAGATCAGGTCCAAAAATCGAAGTCATCAATACTCTTCTGTAGCGTGATTTCGATCATATTAAGGCGTATTGCGATGATTAGAAATTGAAAATCAATTTTCAAAAGTCGGAAACAATCTTGTTCAGGACTCCATTGAGATGGGCTTCTAGGGATACCAGACATAACTGGCGAAATTTGGCCATCATTGGACAGCACGGACTGCCATTAGCAATGAGAAACGTAGTGAGATACCTTGGTATTTGGCTCGACAAGTATTTGTATTTTGACAAACATATAGATGCTTGTCTTGCTGGAGCCAAGAAGGCTGTTTCACAGCAGTCAATTTGTCTCCAGGGTGAAAGTCATATGCTATGTGGCCCTAATCAGGCCAGTCATCGCGTATGGTTGTCCCGTGTGGTTCAATGTAGCGCCGTATCAGATGGAAAGGATTCGGGTGTTTGAAAGGCAGTGTCTTAGGACCTGTCTTGGCTTGTACAGAATACCAGAATCAGAGTACAAAAAATATTATCCCAACGAAGTCCTTTACGATGGGGCTAATCTGAATAGGATTGACAATTTCCTGATTAAGGTGATTCGAAGACACGTTGCAAGGGCAATGACCAACGATAATGGCCTGATCTGTACCACGAGAGCTCACTTCTATCGGGCTTTATCCCGCCAGAGGCTTTTCTCCATATTGATGCTAAAGGGTTAATACAAAGTACAAATGGTATCCCGGTAATATACCACCGCCACCGCGGTGCGAGGGACAAGCGGCTCACCTACGACGGGTATGTTGCTCAGGAGCTCCTCCGTTTTAGTCTCGCGATTGCGGACAGGGACCGGATCGATGCCGAGAAACAGTACACCGAATTCTGGTGGCTTCAAGAAGGAGAAAGGGTTGGATCGCTCTCCTAGGTCGGTACGTTACTAAGGTAACATATTCCTCTTAGTTGTAAGTTAGATTAGGGATAGTTAGGGGGATCTCGTGGAGAGGCCGCGTTCGTTAACATGAGGCCGCAACTCTGAAAAGTGACCAGTGGTTTATCGCATTGGTTAAATCTTGGTGGTGCGTGTGCACGATGTTGACGAATGACGGGCGCCCGAAATCGCAATTGGGATGGTGACCACCCTTTGCGAGAGGCTACGAGTGCTCACCATCCCGATTATAGTTAAGTTAGGTTAAGTAGTTTAGGTAGGTTAAGTAGAATAGGGCCATAGTTTTAAGTTTTACATAAAACTACAAAAAGATATGGTATCTAAGTTTTTTCCTAAAATTATTTTCTTAGAAATTTCATATATAGATAAGATTAATCGTAAGATAGTTTTAAGGTCGAAAGGCAAACTTGAAATGAAATTGATAAGTTTAGAGCCCTCGATAAGAGCCAGTAAACTAGAATAAGTAACTATTATTGTCAAATTAGATTTAAGCATTTTTGTCTAGAATTTAAGTAATAGTGAAAGAAACAATAAAAATGAATTTAAAAGTTAAAAAAAAAAAAAAAAACAGCGCTTGCTGGAGAGGAATGTTGGTTGAATCTTTGTCAAAATTTACACGCGAGTATACCTTTCGATTACTATGATAGCGCCACCTACTGATTTTGGAAGATTACAGACAAAGGAACAAGAGCACTCGTTTTGCGTACACGAGTAATGGCGCTTTGAAAACAATTGATCTACGAGGGGCGTTCAACATATTCTTGGTATCGGGGTGAAGCTGTGGTTGTATATATAAATTGACTTATTTATCAAGTAATACTATTATTTTAGTGCATTCATGTAAAATTTCATATAAATGTGATTATTAATTCGCGTTTTATTTCTAGTTAAACAGAATCATAATGGCAACTGAGACGATGATAGTGAAAATTGAGCATCGCGCTGTAATTAAATTTCTCACTAAGCAAGGAAAAAGTCAAAAAACTATTCATGAAGAGATGGTGGCTGTTTACCAGGGTTCCGCACCTTCATTATCAACTGTGCAAAAGTGGTCAAGTGAGTTCAAGAGAGGCAGAGAGAGCATTGAAGACGACCACCGCTCCGGCTACTGCTTGTACGGGAGAAAGCATCAAAGAAGTCGAAAAACTTGTTCTTGAGGATGCCCGAATAAAGGTGAAAATGATGGCAGAGATCACCAAGCTTTCAATTGGTACCATTCACACCATTCTTCATGACCATATTAACCTTTCAAAGGTCAGTGCAAGGTGGGTGCCACGAATGCTCACAGCGCCTCAGAAAAAAGTGAGAATCGCATGCTGTAGAGAGCTTTTGGAGATGTGTAGTGAGAACGCGGACGGTGTTATGGATCGAATTGTTACTGGGGACGAAACATGGGTCCACCACTATGACCCTGAAAGCAAACAAGAGTCCATGCAGTGGCATAAAAAAGGAACAGACCCCCCGAAGAAGTTCAAAGTCACTCCGTCTGCCGGGAAGCTCATGGCCACAGTTTTTTGGGACTCAAAGGGAATCTTGCTCATTGAGTAGAAAAAAAAAGGTGAAACCATCAACGCCACATCCTACGCTTCCACTTTGCATAATTTGCGGGAGGAAATTAAAAAGAAAAGACGGGGTAAACTCGCAGCGGGTGTGTTGCTCCTTCATGACAACGCTCCTGTTCACAAGGCACGAGTTTCCAAGGCTGCGCGCGAGATTGTGGTTTCGAAGAAATCCAACACCCACCCTATAGTCCAGACCTTGCCGCTAGTGATTATTTCCTGTTTCCGGATTTGAAAAAATGTCTTCGTGGAAAAAGATTTTCGGATGATGAAGAACTCAAGTCGGCAATAAATGGATATTTTGCAGAGAAAGAGGAAATTTATTTTTTTGAGGGTTTAAAAAAGCTTATCTCAAGATGTAACAAATGCATTGATGTTAGGGGAGATTATATTGAAAAATAAAAACAATTTAAATTGAATTCGCATTTTCCTTCATATCGATACCGAGAATATATTGAACGTCCCTCGTAGCTTTCACTAGAGGCGAACGAAATTTCAAAAATGTCTTATGTAGGTCAGCGCTTGAGAATCAATTCCTTTCAGTGCCAGATGCTGAGAAACTTACAAATAATTCTCGAAGATACACGAAGTTGGTTGTTGTAAATAATTTTCATTGAACTGTCTCCGGAAAAGAACGACTGGAAAGGCCACTGACCCTAGTGTACTCGTAAAATACAAAAATACAAATACAATTGTGTCCGAGAAAATCGAATCTGTCTTCCATTGTTCGAGATTCATGTGTATAAACTACAGCAATAGTATCATACTTAATCAATTGTTTACTTCTTTCTTATTATCGCTCAGCTGAGTGTATACAAACAAAGATACACTTTCTTCCGAAGAAAACTACATGAATAATTGAAGTGCTGAATAAAAAGGCGACACAGGCTTAAATGTGCAAATGAATCGACGAGACACCGCTAGTTGCTCGCTCAAATTCCACTTCCATTTCAATTAAGTTCTTCCCCGTGAACGCGTCAAAAGCTCAGTTCTAACTGAAACGCTCTCCAGCCCATCTATTGTTGTATGTATCGCGTCGATGATGACTAGTAGCAACATTGATACTCGCACCAACCCCCAATAGTTGTTGAATTCGTAGATATTCGTACGAGTAGATCGCTCCAAGTCACGGAGCTCGTGCGTAATTAAGTTTGTGCATTGTCATCGAAACGGATGTATGCGTTTGTATTAATTAAACCATTTACCCTACACGGTTCGAGGGGGTGTTGGATTAGTGTCAGTGCGTACATATTACGTGAGAGAGGCAGACCTTTCGATTCGAAAAGCTTAACGCTGCCGGCACTTTTAGGAATAAACTTCCAAAAAAAAAGCATTTTATCAGTTAGTCAGTGCGCGAGATAAAGGTTTACCTTCGCCTTCGGTCGCTGTCGCTTATCTCTTCGGTGAGAAGTGAAACGTTTTCTTCTGTTTGAAGTTGAATAATATTTATTTTGCCCCATTTCGCGCTATCTTCCACTACCAGTGTATAGCAGTTTGTACAAAGAATCACACTCACGACCGCAAGATAGACGGGATAGAATTAAAACGAAGGCCCCCGCCAGGCGCATATTGTTGACGTCGGTCGTTCGAGTGCACTTACTGAATACACTGAATGGAAATTTTTACATAGCAAATTCCATACGAGATCTTATAGCCCTTAGTGTCAAAATGGTTAAGGACAGATTGCCCGATCTACTGCAGCAGGTAAGCAAACCTACTGCCACTACTATGACTAGTTTTCGCTTGATTTGGTATCTTATCATTGTGCAAACGGCTGTGGCTGCGGCTACCTCTCACAACTTCCATAATTACGCTAATTAAATTAACTACTCGTACATTTATATTTCGAAAATTTCGCTTACAGAGGTCGCTTCAAGCCTCCAACGGATCTGTGGATCAGGCTATAACTATGACTGAGCTGACTACCAACGTCGATGCAATTCTCAATCCGGTAATTATATAATTTCTTACAAATAAAATTAAAAAAAAAAAACAACATTACCTGCACATACATACAAAGATATGATAACTACAAGTGTGTACGAGTGTCAGCACGATTTTAATTATTTATCTTGCGGTTTGAAGATATTTTCTGATTGAATTTCAATACCAACATAGTGATTCAGGTGGTGTGTAATTGTTTGTTCCGATATCGTTTGCAATACTCGTATCTTGAGCAGATTTTTTTTTTTGTTTTTTGTGGCCCAGGGCGTAGTCTTCTACATATCATCATGACAAGGTGCTAACAAGTAAATTGTTTGAAAGAAAACTGAATGTGAAATCATCATCTTGAACCTAATCTCAAATATGTACTTGTATGTGCGTATGTGCAACAAAAAATTCCATTTTAATTGGCCTGTGGCAACAAGAGACTGCTAGCACTGCATGTGCTCAAACTAGTTCGATATCAGAAAGTGAAAAGTTTCTAGTGAACGTGATTCGTATGCTTCTTGCCAATGCCATTGGCTTTTGATTTATTAATGAGATACCGCTGTGGAATAAACGCTTTTACATTTGAGTAAAACGTAAAAATTGCCGGAACAGTTACCCAGTTTTTGGGTAAATAAACAGGTGAATGTTTTGGGCCCATGTTTCAACGACGCCCCAACATTGTTTACTCAAAAAGTTAGCACGATCTGTAGATAGTCGTACAAATGGGTGGAAAAAGCTATTTTGTGTCAATATTCCATCTAACTATGTTAAGGTTGTTTTTGGACTAGGTAATGATATATTTAATTATTATAATTGCCTTAAATAATCTCTATACGAAGTGGATTTAAATTAATAAACAGCAATTATATTGTATTTAAGAATGTTGCACTTTCTGTTCACGTTTTGAAAAGATCTGAAAACGTTTGTTGCGTGCTTATCAAGTGATATTTGACTTCTCGTTCACACATACAGATACTAATTGATTTGAATAAAAACAAATATTAGATCAGCCTCAGAATTTAGAAAGACATTTTCAATGACAATAAGATGAAATTCTGACGCTCGATAGAGCCGAATTTATGAAGTTCTTCTTGCTTCCTTCAGCGTTCACCTTTATTTCACTTTTTTCTCAAACTTCTCCAATATCAGCCTCACTTTCCTGCCTATCGGAGCCTACTTCCAGTGCCATGGAAATGCAGTGCCATAGAAAAACACTATTCTGGTATCAGCTCCTCTTACTCAAACTTGCAACGGTTGGTAGTGACGGTTTACCATCAAAAATGAGCAGCTCAATCCTTGTACACGTTTCGTCTTATCCTCATTCATTTTCAAATCAGTTTTTTTTTTTGACATTCATTTAACGGCCGTGAATACTTCTACAATAGCACGTTTGGTGCGTCTGATGATGTCAATGTCATTAGCTTAGCCCAATACCCGGCCGAAATTCCCTTCCTCAAACCATAGCACAACTACTTTCTGAGATGATGTGCTGTTTGTCCCGATCGCACAATCACCTATAGCCAAATAGAGCTATCAGGGTCAAAGCCTGAACAATTGTAGCCTTCTATCCATCTGGGCGTGCAGCTTCCAGTTGGAAAGACCAAGCTGCCTTATATCCGTGATCGCCTTCTATTTATTTTTTTTTTTTAAATGAGCGCGCTTTCAAGGATTAGTGTAGGTTAGGTTAGGTTAGGTAAGAGTGGCTGTTGGAAATACCAACCCACTTTGGCCTATTGGCCCATTATGATGCCACGTGGATCTATGATCTTCTTACTACTGGAACCAGTTTGAGCTTATAATAAAGCGTAGGAGACTGTTAACGTCTATTTTTTCTAGATCGTTTAGGTCGTTGTAGAAGAAAGCTCCTAGATGAAGCTTCCTTCTCTGAGAGAGAGCTGTGCATGTGCAGAGTAGATGGGGGATTGTCTCCTCCTCTTCCTCGTCCATGCAGCTTCTACAGAAATCGTTAGTAAAGGCGCCAAGCCTTCTTGCGTGCTTGCCTATGAGGCAGTGTCCGGTAATGACACCTATTATGGCGCTGAGATGTTTCCTATCTAAAAGGATCAAACACTTAGATCGACTCAGATCCAGCCTTGACCAGATCTGTTTGGTCGCTATACATGTTTGCCCAGCAGTCCACCTAAGGTCTGTTCTTTTATTGGCATCTACGAGTAGCTTTAGTGTTAGTTTGCACGTAGCGATTGGTATACCTATACTACGAGTACCTTTGTCCGGTAGGATAGGTAGAGTGGTTCCAATTTTGGCGAGTTCATCGGCTCTGCAGTTCCCTGGAATGTCTCTGTGGCCCGGCACCCAACAAAGGTTAATGTTGAACTGCTCTGCCATCTCCATGAGAGATGATCGGCATTCAAGGACAGTTTTAGAACACAATGAGACCGAGTCCAGGGACTTGATGGCGGCCTGACTATCCGAAAATATGCGGATATCCTTTGCAGATATCACGTTTTTCTTCAGCCAGGACAGAGCTTCTTTAATCGCCAAAATTTCCGCCTGGAACACGCTACAGTGATTTGGATGGCGGAAAGAGAGGCTTAGATTTAGCTTATCTGAGAAAACACCGCCACCAACTCCGCTGTCGGTTTTAGATCCATCTGTGTAGAGATGGATTGACTTGTCCTCCATGAAAGCATCCTCCTCCCAGAATGATCTAGAGGGGAAGCTTACATGGAAGTTTTTGTCAAACCAAAGTTCAGGTATGGTGTAATCGGTGTTCTCTGTGAGGATTCCTAATGTATTAAGAATGTTGGCGTGGCCAAATGAATTATTTGTCCACTGTTTAGTCGCTTTAAGGCGAATAGCTGCAGTCGCAGCTACTTGCTTGCTAAAAATGTCGAGGGGTGTCAAGTGAAGCAGAATATCTAATGCCGAAGAGGGGGTAGACCGCAAAGCTCCGCTTGTGCATAGACATGCTGTTCTTTGGACTCTGCTTAATTTAATGCGGTTGACTGCATTCTCCAAAGCCGTCCACCAGACAACCACCCCGTAAGTAAGTATCGGTCTTATGACCGAGATGTATAGCCAGTGGGTTATGCGAGGTTGAAGGCCCCATTTGTTCCCAATGGCTTTCTTGCAAGAGAATAAAGCTATTGTAGCTTTATTGACTCTTTCTTGAATGTTAGGCTTCCAGTTTAGTTTCCTGTCAAAAATGAGACCCAGATATTGTGCTGTATCGTGATTGCGGATGTGTTGACGTTGTTAAAGGCGCCCTCTATGTCTAGGAAAGCAACCATTGTATACTCCTTATATTGTAGGGATCGTTCGATGTGGCTAGTCAGAGAGTGCAAAGCCGTTTCCACCGACTTTCCTTTACAGTAGGCATGTTGAGCCGTAGACAGAAGTCTTGGATCAACTTTAGCTCGAATATGGATATCAATCAGTCGTTCTAAAGTTTTCAGAAGGAATGATGATAGACTTATAGGTCTGAGGTCCTTTGGGACTACATGAGAACATTTTCCAGCTTTGTGAATGAATACTACATTGACTTCTCTCCATAACAGTGGAATGTGGATAAGTTCTACACAGCTCCTCATAATATTTTCCAACACTGGTAGAATAATATCTGAGGATCTCTGTAGCTCGGCAGGTATAATACCGTCCGGACCAGCAGACTTGTATGGTTTGAAGCTATGCAGCGCCCAGAGCAGTTTGTCTCTCGTAATCAGACCATGCATTTTGGTCACGGTTGCAGTAGGCTTGTTTGGGCTGCTACTGGCCGCGAGTTGGGAGCTACCTGGAAAGTGGGTGTCCAGAAGCAGGTTGAGTGATTCATCACTTGAGGTTGTCCAAGAGCCATCGGTTTTTTTCAAACAGCTAGGCATCATAGGATTTGTAGAGAAGATTTTTCTTAACCGCGATGCCTCATAAGTTTCTGAAATTTTGTCGCAGAATGACCTCCAGGATTGTCGCTTTGCCTTCCTCAGTTCTTTTTTGTATAATTTGAGGGATTCTTTATATGAGTCCCAGTCGGTCACTTTTCTTGTGCTTTTTGCTGCGTTGAAAAGTTTTCTGCAGGTGTTTCTGAGCAGTCCCAGTGCCGATGTCCACCAATGTGGCTTTTTCTTGCCTCTTGGTTGAATAAGAAGGCAGGAAGCGGCCATAGCCTTATTGAGAGTCAGACTAAATTCCTTGACTTTCATGTCGAGCTCATTGGTGTCACGCGGAGGACTTGATAGTTTAGAGGATATCGTTTCCGACAGTATTCCTCTGTATTTTGTCCAATCAGTTTTCCGGTAGTTCCGGAAAGCTGGTTGGCGGGGGAGGAGCATCACTCAGACTGAATTGGATGTATCTGTGGTCTGAAAAGGAGTGTTCAGACGATACCATCCAGTTTGTTAGCCTTTGGGTGATGCTGTCGGATACAATCTAATACTTCTTGTCGGTTTTTTGTTATGAAAGTGGGCTCATTGCCAATATTGCAAATTAAGAGGTTAGTACTTAAAATATAATCTAAAAGTGACTCACCTCTATCATTGATGTCGGTACTGCTCCATACCGTATGATGTGCGTTAGCGTCGCATCCGATTATGAGGCCAGTTTTTTGCCTTCCCGCTTCCAGTACCACCCTTTCTAGGTTATCACCAGGGAGAGGGCCCACTTGGTCGTGGCCAAGGTAAGCCGATGCCAGCCAGTAAGAGCCTTTGGCAGTCTCTAATCTGGCAACGGTTAGGTCGGGATCACTGAGGTTGGGAAGTAGAAATACATTAAGGCTACGTTTCACTAATATACAAGTTCTAATCTTACCTATGTCTCTTGTATAGAACGGAGCGTACGTGGGTGTCCTAAGTTCACGAACCACGCCTTCTGCAATCCATGGTTCCTGGATTAGGATTATGTCTTCTGCGTTTTTGGAAAGACGCAGAATGAGTGCGGCCGAAGCCTTTTTTGAGTGGTGGAGATTAATCTGGAGAAAGCGTATCATTGCTACAGTCTTCCAGAGTCGCCTCCACCACGGTGTTGTTGAGGTCCTCCGATTCTGAAGATGTGCCCAAGAGCTCATCTTCTATCTCTGATCGTGTAGAACCTCTAATTGCTTCGTCATCGATTTCCATTTCCGACAGTGTATCAGAAGAGGAGACCGACGGCTTGGTAGTCACCTCGGACAGATTGGAGTCGTCGCTATCCAATTCTGGAAAGGATATCGACGCTTCAAGATCCAAGGTTGGAATGTCAGGTGTTAAAGGAGGAGGAGGAGGTTGCTTATCAGCATCCAGCTCATCCTTTTTGTACACCCTTAAATGAATGGACTCGAATCCGAACCGAATCATGCCTTTCGTCTGCGCCAGAGGATTAAGGGATCTCTTATTGATCACAATTAACGCGCATCTATAAGAACCCCTTAGTTCCTCCAGATTCGCGACTTTCCAGTCATGAGTCGGAAGAGTCGGGTTGCTGAGCCGGATGATTTCCAGGATACTTTCTGGAGAGGAGGGTTCGGCTGGAATCCAGGTACGAGTTCGAGGTCTACTAGGAATGTCTTCCTTAGATACGACCTCGAGTTTTGCACCTGGCCAAACCTCTCCTAAACCATCGATGGCCTTGGTGAAGAGATCGAGAGATCTCTGATTGGAGCAAGCGATGAGCTTGACATGGCCTTGGTGCCAGCCAGCGTCGCTTGTGATAGGAGGTGGTCCTGGGTTTTCCCGCATGATGGCCAAGAAGTTGCTCGAGAGCTTCAGCTTGACCAATTGCCACCGTTCCGGTGTAATGGAACCGTCGGTATCGCTCCTGTCGATCACCGCGATCACCAATGCGTCCTCTAGGACTTCGTTATAAGACTTCAGAGATCTGCTGTTGGATGGCCCAAGGGTTGTAGAACTGTGTGTTTTGGGCCTCTTGGAAACCGGTACGGTTTCCTCCAACGATCTCTGGCGCTTAGAGGAGTCTTTTGACGTTTTGGGAGCAGTGGAAGCAGTGGGAAATCCGTCTTTTAGGATGCTTTTAGCCCACTCAACCTTGCTCTTTATTTCCGCACTTCTCTCAACCTCCGGAATGGATCCGAAGGTTTTGATGATGCGTGAAGCATTTCGGCGTCTTATGTAGAGCGCCTTAGATGGAGCTTGCCGATGCGGCTGAGCTCCAGATTCCTCCTTGGAGGGAGGAGTTTTGGTAGCAGCAACAAGTCCGTGGCCTGCCACAAACTTGCTGCTGCTGGGGGCGGGGGAAGTGATAGGACCATGGCTTGCCACAGTCCTAACACTTCCTGAATTCTTATTTTTTGGCTCGTTCCTTTTGCCTTTAGAGGATGGCGCACCATGGCCTGCCACAGTTTTGCCTCCTCTCGGCAATGTAGGAGCCTTGCCGGTAGTCGGTGTAGTCACCGTTCCACCGCCCGGTAATGAAGGAGTACCGGCCTCGGTTTTTGTTTTTTTGGTTATTTTCCATTAATGGTCCCACGAGTAGCGGAGAAAGGGGTGTCCATCTGTACAGAGATCCGCCATATACAGATAAGGCTAGCTAATCCGGAGGTCGCCAGGTATCCGGATACTCCGTTCGTGACTGAGCTATTTTTGGATATACTGGGCCCTCAGCCAGGTTGATCTTCGGCACGGGTCGTATAACACCTTGGTCCAGCCCAGGGGAATGATGGAGTGCTTTGGGAGTTGGGGAGGGGGGGGGGGCATCCTTTGGATTAGTGTACCCTTAAAGTGATTGTATACAGCGCGAGTAAAGGAAATTTAGGTAGGAAGAAAAGAGAGGTACCGATGTACATTGTTTTTAAATGTTTGCAAGTTATAACGACCAGGAAATACAGAGATCGGCAGGGCATTCCATAAGCGAGTTGTACGGCTTAGGAACGAATCACGATATTTCAGAGTACGTCCGAAGATGGGCTTGAGGGTATGCTGATGAACATTCATAGCGAGACGGGTGTTACGGTTGAAAGTTTGAATGGGCGGAATACTACTGGCGATTTCATTGGTTTTTTAAACCAGATCTCCCAATCATCTACAGCCATATGGATCTCCAGATAATGGTTACAATCAGGTTCCGCCTTTACCTACTTACTTATCAGGATGGCAACCCTTAGAGGGTCAGAGCCTGAACAGCTGTAACCTTCCATCCATTACGATCCCGGGCGTGCTGCTTCCAGTTGGAAAGCCCAAGTAGCCTTCTATCGGTGATCGGCTGATTTTTAAACCTGACGTTTGGTCTTCCTTTTCTTCTCGAACCTGGTGGCTTGAATTCGGAGACCCTCTTAGCCGGAACATTATCGTCCATCTGCTCGATGTGGCCGAGCCAATGAAGTCTTTTTCCCTTACCTAGTACGTCCACATCTTTGAACAGCTCTTAGAGTTCGCGGTTATGTCTTCTTCTCCATAAGCCCTCCTCACAGACAGGTCCAAATATTCGACGAAGGTTTTTTCTTCCAAAACATGCCTAAAACATGTTCCACTGTCTTACTTATAGTCCAACTTTCGGCTCCGTAAAGCAGTACTGGTAAGATTAACGCTTTGTTGAGCATGATTTTAGCTCTTTGCGCTAGGAGTTTTGACCCAAGTTGCCTCCTTGTCGAATCTCCTTCCGTGTTGACTTTTACCCGTCGTACCACATATCTGCTCAAGTACTAAATTGAAGAAGTCACACGACAGCGCGTCTCCTTGCCGAAATCCAGTGCAGTTTTGATATAATTCGGAGGTTCTGCTCACACATTTGCAGAAAGACTTGCTGGCGTATTTAGCAGCAGCGCCGAGCTCCTCTTCGATACGAAGAATTTGATTGTACTTGGCCAAACGTACTGAACGGCATGGAGCTCCAGTCTTAATTTGTCCGGTGCTAAGATCGACGACCAAGTCAGCAATGAATGTGTCGTCAGTTTCGGCGGACCTGTGCGATACCATGGTGCCCCAGCCGTTGCTCTTGGCAAGCAAATGTCCTTGATCGATTCGGTGACGGTACCGATTTGGTTGACCTTCAACATAACTGAACGCGATTGGGTTTCCCCGGATGAAGTGGATGGCCTATCCCTGAAGCAGCGTAAAACCTTGCTACACGCATGTGTTCTATCTAGATGGCAATCTAGATGGGATGCTAGCGAAAACGGCAGGGTTACTTATGGCTTCTTAAGGGATGTGCTAACCATGCGAATCTTTCCTGAACGGAATTTTAACCTCAGGCTTTCTGTTGACTGGGCATGGCTCTCTTAATGCATTCCTGCATAGAAGGGGGCTTAGCGAGGTTGCGAGCTGTTCATGTGGAGCTACGTATGAGGACTGGCGACATGTCCTATGTGAGTGTCCCAATTACGCTGACATAAGGAACTTGCAGGCTATGGGCATCGCCTTAAATGGTGAGACCTACGATGTCAGTGGAATTATCCGTAGTTTTGTAAAAGAAGTATTCAATAGAAGGCGCAGTAGGCAGCTAGCGGGAAGATTGTAGGAATTTTTTTTTTGTTGCAAGGCCGCAGTGAGGTGCCCAAGCTTGACCGGAAGCTATATTCTGGTACCACGGGAAGTCAGGAGCCCCCGGAACTACAGTTCCGGCCTGACCTAGGAGTTGGCCCCCTTGTGGGAGAATCGTGGTGGCTGTAGGTTTATACCCAAAATCGCGGGGAGAGTAGACCGAATGGAGCTTGCACATCTCATGGCTTAGCATATGTTGTAGTTTACTACGACCTGTGCTGGACCATGGGATTGCTATGGAATCAACTGGTCTATTCGATGTGGAGTTGCATTGCACCCGGGTGCCATGACACACAGAATGGCGGAGGTATTAGATAGGCCTCGACCCTTCACCAAAGCGAAAGTTCATGCCTTATACACGACTTCGAATCTGGTACTGGTGGTAGTACTTGTACTACCCGAAGTTCGCTTAAGGCTTAAGCCCTCACGGCAGGTACCTACATTAGACACAAGAGACATCTGACCTTCAACAGCATGCAATTGCAGGCCTTCTTCTCGACAGAGGTGGCAATGTGCTTGGGATTCGTGACAGTCAAATCATCGCCGACAATTTGGATTGGTGTATTGGCAGCCATGTTGGCCCAAGCATCCCAATGATCCTGATCGAAGGGATCTTCAACGCTGGTGATGGGGAATTCCTTAATAAATTCTTGGTACAAGTTGGTCAATTTGTTGGGGGTCAACCACAATGACTTGTCGCTGTTGGGGTTCTTGAAGTCCAAATCATATAGATCGTCCTTGTGGAATTCAGAAGAGGCAACATCCATGCTAATTTCGACTTTTCCGGTGTATCCTCCCTTGGCGTTGACATCCTGAATCAAAATCAAAGCTCCCTTGTTGTTCTGAATGTTGGGAGCGAAATCTCCCTCGTCACCGACAGCGGTGGCATCCAAACCGAACTTATCCTTGATGACCTTCTTCAAGTGATGGTACACTTCAGAGCCGATTTTCATGGCTGGAACTGGCAGAATGATGTTATTGTTGCCAGCCAAATCGGGCAAGTGCTTGTACAACGGTATTACCTTCTTAGCAGCGCCAGCCTTAGCAACAGCCAATGAAATACCCAAGATAGCATTAGCTCCGAACTTTGATTTGTTCTCTCTCCTCCTCCTGTTGGGTAACTTCCAAGTTAGCCTTCAAGACTTCTGGCGCCAACGACTTGTTGATGTTATCCACAGCCTTCTTAACACTCTTGCCATGGTAGTTATTCTTCTCCTCATCACGGAGTTCCAATGCCTCATGCACACCAGTGGATGCTCCAGATGGTACAGCTGCACGCAAAAGTCCCAATTCAGTGGTGAGATCTACTTCCGACGGTGGGATTGCCACGGGAGTCAAAGATTTGACTAGCTAAGATCGACTTGATTGCCATCTTGCTTAGACGGTTAATGAAATTATTTCAAGAAGAGTGTACGAAAATAATTTCTCCAAAAAATTGTCTGCACCCAGAAATTCGGCGATCGCATTATACTCGTATGGCTCATTTCGATGGATGCTGTCATATGCGGCTTTGAAGTTGATGAAGAGGTGGTGTGTGTTGGCTTGGAACTCGGTAGTTTTTTCCAGGATCTGTCTTAATGTGAAAATTTGGTCTGATGTCTATTGCCGGATGGGAAGCCGCACTGGTATTGGCCGATTTATATGGTGCAGTACTATTTCAGATGTTCACACAGTATACTGGGTAGGATCTTATAGGCGACGTTAATTAGGGATATTCCTCGATAGTTGTTATAGGACATAGGATCGCCCTTATTATAGATGGGACAGGTAGGGCTGATATTCCTGTCGTCGGGCATGATTTGGTTATACCATTCTTTGCAAGTGATCTGGTGCATGCTCCTTGTCAAAACATTGCCTCTGGCATTGTTGTTCTACAGCCTTTGCATAGCATTGCCGACTTCTTCCATGCCGGCCGGGAAAACCAATTCTTCGACTGGCGATGTATTCTCTTCTTGCCCTATCACTCTCTCTAGGTCATGCGCATTAAGGGACTACTAGAAGCGTTGCTTAAATACATCCACAATCCCCTGTTGGTCAGTGACGAAATTACCTTCGTAATTTCGAAGTGCTTGGAAAGCCATTGACTAAGTTTTTGGGCTTTTCAAAACAGCTCCTGGTGTCTTTCCTTCTCCAGAAATAATTGATATCCGTGAGCTGGAAGACTGCAGTAGATCTTTTCCTTTTCCGCAGTAGTCTTTTCTCCCCCCTTGTTCTGGACCTATACTCATCCCACGCTGCTATGGTAACGCGTTGCAGTGTTTTCCTGTATGCCACATCCGTAGCCTTCCTTTTTTGCACACATTCATCATCTGGTTCTTTTCTGGGGTGGTTGGCAGCCTAAGGTGTTTTCGGCCACCACTTTGATGGAAATGCAGCAATATGGCCATAAGTTTTTGACGTCTGTGGTGCTATCTGCAGACTCTGGCTATCTCCGGTGTGCGTAGGCGTCCAATGTTGAACCTCCTTTTTGGATGTTGACAGTCGGGCTCTCTGGATCGGCTTGCTACCAGATGATAGCCAGAGTCGACGTTTGTCTCTCTGAATGTTTTAACATTCAGGACATTTGACGAGTGGCGTCCTTCAATAAGCACGTGGTCGTTTTGGTTGTTAGCCAGGTTTCTACTAACAATCGCAAAGTCTGCTAGCCGGAAACCGTTATCTGTTGTCGTACCATGAAGGCCGTGGCCATGAAGACGTCCTCCATACCGATTTGGCATTGAAGTAGGTTCCGCCCAGGAGGTCAAAAAATTCCTCATTGATGGGTTCTTCAGCCTCGTTGGTTGGGGCGTGAGCACATATCATCCGCTTTTAAGTCGATAGAAAACTGGTCTGATGTGACATGGCATTTATTGTTCTTCTCCAAGAATTGTTCAAATGTGAGCATTTGGCCTAAATTCGATTTGCCGAGAACAATGCCAAACTGAAAATCACTGAATCATATCTAACTTTCTTTGTCCGTTCCAGAGGTTTAGTTGTTTTTGAACCTCACGTAAACGATTCTTATGGTCGTGGCGTACTAGTCTTGACACAAAAGCTATCAAAACTTCTCATTCGGAACTCATCGAATACATTTGCGCGAAAATTACAGCCTCCAATCTTCCCATAATCTGCTCCAACATTCGCCCTTCCCAACCAATTCACAGTTACCAGCTTGCTGTACACTCTGTTGACTCCATACTACATATTGTAGAACCCGGAGATATAGTAATAGTTTTGAGGGATTTCCACTTTCCTCACCTTCCATAACTACATTATGATGACGAGACCTTCGCCAAACATAACCCATTGAGCCCACACCTCTCAGATCACTCAGTTCTGAAGCTACCTGACTACGAATTAGTGTCATTATTCTTCTGTCAAGCGAATACGAGACGTTCATAGTCATACAGCCAACACCCAAGACTTGTTTTTTGCTTCTTGCCCTGATAAATAGGTACAAGGTCGATGTGCTTTCCCTTTTATGTTCGTCTGACCATTGTGCCATATCAGCTAATTTCTCGTACCTGACCACTCAGTTAGAGAAGGGATTCCTAAAAGAACCGTATGGCAATACGACAAAGCCAATTGGAGCGGACGTAACAGCTTCTTTAGGAATTGTAAGTGGTCGTTATAGTTCCTCGATAACGACGTGGATGCCGCTGCTGATATCACCACATTTTCTTTGGAATGAGATCCTTTATCCCTCATCGGATAAAGAGTATCAAACCAAAAGAAAAGGCATGGTAAGACTCGAGCTGTAAAGAGGCCGTCAGGGTTAGAGATATGTTTTTTCTGTCCTTCAAGACCAACCCGACCGAGGAAAACGAAAAAAGTTCAAACTAGCCAGAAATGACTGCAACGCGTGTGAAATTCCAATACGACCCAAAACTGAGGTAAAAAACACTACAATGTCTCAAAGGTTGTAAAAGCTTTTGGTCGTTTGTCAAAAAAATCAGAACTTCTGCCTCATCCTCCATCCCAACGCTCATTTACAATGACATTCCAGCTGTCAGCTCTTTGGACAATGCCAATCTGCTGGTGGCCAGTTCAACACTCCCAGATTGTGCTTTGTCTCAGCCTACACTTGAGTTCAGATAGTAGTAAGAGTTCTTAAAGATCTTAACATTCACAAATTCGCTGCTCCAGATGGTATATTTCCCCGAACAAGGTGTTCTTGTTCGATGGCAAAACCACTGCGTAACCACTTTTTCATCAATCCTACTCTTTAGGACTCTTCCTAAAGCAGCGTTTATCCAGCCCGTCCCTAAAAAGGTGAATCTTCTTCTCTCTCCTCCTACAGACCCATAGAACTTACGTCCCTTCTTTCCAAGGTCATGGAAACACTGGTAAACCGTCAGTTAATGAAATATCTCGAAACGCGAAAGCTTCTAAATGACCGGCAATACGATTTTCGTTGCAACAGGTCCACTGGTGAACTGATGGCATGTCTCACCAAAAAGTGGAACTACAGTCTACACCAATCTGACGAAAACCAAATAGTTGAACTTAATATTTCTAAGGCATTTGACAAAGTTTGGCATCAGGCTCGTGCTTTTGGGATCGATGATTCTCTTCTTCAAGCTGTGTTGGGCGGTTTCAAGTCAGATATTCACAAAATAAATGCTGGTGTGCCCCAGGGCTCTGTTCTGTCTCCGGCACTCTTTTTAGTTTTCATCAACGACCTCTTGTCTGCTACTTCTAATCCAATATATCGCTTTGCTGACTACAGTACTCTCTGCTTTTCCTATTCGTTCCGAAATTCATGTCCCTGCTCTTCGGCTGTAGAACGGAAACGGCAGCGTATGCCAAGCTCATTATATTCCGATATCAACAGCATAACTAACTGGGGAACCACCAACAGTGTTTGAATTCAATGTTTCCAATACCCAGCCATTATCCATGAATGGCACTTGCATCGTCGAAACCGAAAAACTTTCCATTCTCGGTATGTGTGTCAATGACAACTTACATTGGAATGGCAATGTATTCGATGTCGTCAAAAATGCTGCAAAATATCTAGGTTTCCTCAGGCGATGTGAGAAATATTTTACCCCCTCTGATCTGGCCGCAATATATAAGGCATTCATCCGCCCAAAGTTGGAGTACAACTCCCACATCTGGTCAGGCGCTCCTAAAACATCTCTGCACCTGCTAAATAGTATTCAAAACCGTGCGATAAAACTCGAACACATATTTTATGTATCGTGTGTCACTATTTTCACAATCACTGCTACACCGAAGTAGGGACGTACTCTACTTAAGGTTAGCTTAGGTAAGGATAGCTATTGGAAAGACCAACCCACTTAGGCTTATTGGCCCATTGTGATGCCACGTGTATCTATGGCCGTCCTTCTCTTATAACCAATTTGAGCTTCTGATGAAGCGTAGGAGACCGTTAACGTCTATATTCTCTAGATCGCTAAAGTCATTGTAAAAGAAAGCTCCTAAGTGGAGTTTGCTTCTTTGGTAGAGAACTGGGGACGTACAGAGGAGGATTGTCTCTTACTCCTCCTCATCTCCCTAAGGACGATGTCAGACTGAGTTCAGGAATTTGATAGCGGCCTGACTATCCGAAAAGATGCGGATATTCCTTGCACATATCACGTTTTTCTTCAGCCAGGACAGAGCTTCTTTAATCGCCAAAATTTCCGCCTGGAACACTCTACAGTGATTTGGAACACGGAAAGAGAGGCTTAGATTTAGCTTATGGGAGAAAACACCGCCACCAACTCCGCTATCGATTTTAGATCCATCTGTGAAGAGATGGATTGACTTGTCCATTAAAGCATCTTCCTCCCAGAATGATCTAGAGGGGAAGCTTAGCTTAGTTTTTGTCAAACCAAAGTTCAGGTATGGTGTAATCGATGTTTCCTGTGAGGATTCCTAATGTATTATAGTAGCTGCAGTCGCAGCTACTTGCTTGCTGAAAATATCGAGGGGTGTCAAATGAACCAGAATATCCAGTGCCGCGAAGGGAGTAGAGCGTAGGGATCCGCTTATGCATAGACATGCTGTTCTTTGGACTCTGCTCAGTTTGCTCTGCTTAGTTGACTGCATTGTCTAAGGCCATCCACCAGACGTAAGTATCGGTCCTATGACCGACATGTATAGCCAGTGGGTTATGCGAGGTTGAAGGCCCCATTTATTTCCAATGGCCTTTTTGCAAGAGAATAAAGCTATTGTAGCTTTATTGACTCTTTCTTGAATGTTAGGTTTCCAGTTTATTTTCCTGTCAAAAATGAGATCCAGATACTAAACTGGTACCGTTTATTGAGGGGGCTCTACTATTGGAATCTTGTATTTCCTGGAAAAGACGGCAAGATAAGTTTTGTGGAGGTCTACTCCCAATCCACAGCGATCCGCCCAACGGGTTAATCTGTTATAATTTAGCTGAAGGAGTTCTTTAATCGCCCTGCTACCAACAGTTTCCAGGTCTATCAGCAGTTCATTAACCACTAAGGTCCACAGAAGGGGTGAAAAGACACCGCCCTGCGAATACCTCTGCTGACACATCTATTAGCAGAAGCCCCACCCACTTTGAAGTTGATTATCCTGCTGTTTAGCATTAGACTGATCAACTCTCCAAGTGATTCGTCTACCTTCAGAGTTGACAGCGCAGTCGTGATTGCCCATGTGTTGACGTTGTTAGTGGTGCCCTCTATGTTCGAACATTGTGTACTCTATAGATCGTTCGATGTGGCTAGTCAGTGAATGCAGAGCCGTTTCCACCGATTTCCTTTACAGTAGGCATGTTGAGCCGTTGATAAAAGTCGTGGATCAATTTTAACTTGTATATGGATTCCGGCTTTGGGAATGAAAGTTTCATTGATTTCTCTTCACGACAGCGGAATGCGGATCATTTATGCACAATTCCTCAGGATATTCTCTGGCGTAGGCAGATCTGAGGGTCTTTCTAACTCAGGCAGCTCAGGTATTATACAGTCCGGACTAGCAGACCATATATGTATCTCTCTTGCAATCAGGCCGTGAATTTTAGTCACGGTTACTGTAGTCTTGTTGTGGTTGCTACTGGCCGCGAATAGGGCCTACCTGGAAAGTGGGTGCCTAGTAGTAGGTTGAGTGATTCATCACTTGATGTGGCACGTTTTAACGAACCCTTGCCTCATATGCTACGTGAAGCTAATAAAACCTCCTATGTGTTCGATATCCATGGAATGTGCCCTCAAAAATGACCTCACTTATCACCTCTCCCGACCCCGATCCTCCCTGTCCTTTAGTTAGTTTAAGACCAGTTTGCATTAAACGAATAGAGTCAACCTGCCTGTTTAGAGTTCGGCAGAACTATCTTAAGTATGATGTTAAAGAAGCCAGATGATAGCGCATCTGCCAACCAAATCTAAGGTCTCGGGGAGATCACCCTTTCCGGAATAGCGAGCGTTCTCCATAGCCGTTCTGTCCAACATGAAAAGGTAAGCGGTGATGTTAAAACTAGACATTGGTCTATATGCCACATTGATCCCGGAATAACCACCGTGTGGCGCTCCCATTGTTCCCCTTTGAATTCTGTTTTCTTTGTTAAGTTGGTAAATCTGTTGTTAACATTCTCTTTGAATCTTAGCGTCATAGCTTGACATTTGCAAAAGTTACGTAGCCAAGAGTACATCTATTCATGTGTGTGTTGGCGATTTTTTACAATTTTAGAAATTGATTTAAATTTGCTACAACGAACTTGTAATGGGTTCGCCATCTAACGTTTTCAACTAGCGCTTATTTCGTGAATGGTAACACTTAGCTCATGTCTGATTTAATAACCTTCCGGTTAATAATGGAAAATAATTTCATTCAAATGGCTGCCTCGGCTGGCCATGCAGTAGCCTACACGATCGGTCCAATTTTTAAGCACATTATCGATTGTGTGCAGCTGTATTTCACCAATGGCTTCACGAATATTGTCCTTTAAAGCGTCAATTGTCTTTGGCTTGTCGGCGTAACACTTATCTTTTACGGCACCCCACAAATAATAGTCCAACGGTGTCAAATCGCAGCTCCGAGGTGGCCAAACGACATCAGCTCTGCGGCTGATAATGCGATCTTCAAAAACAGGGCGCAAAACATCGAGTGTAGCTTCGGCTGTGTGGCACGTAGCGCCGTCCTGTTGAAACCAAATGCTGCCAATATCCTCCTCCTCAATTTTTGTGAACAAAAATTCGTTCAACATGGCCCGATAACGATCGCCATTGACTGCAACGGCCACTCCTTGCTCATTTTCGAAGAAAAATGGCCCAATTATGCCTCTGGACCAAAATCCGCACCAAACAGTGACTCGTTTTGGGTGTACCGGCTTTTCAATGTATGCGTGCGGGTTTTCTGTGCCCCAAATGCGACAATTTTGCTTGTTTACATACCCGCCAAGATCAAAATCAGCTTCATCTGAAAAGATGATTTTTTTGGCAAAATCGGCATCTTCTCTAAGTCGATCGCAGGCCCACTTAGCGAAGCGAAAACGCATTGGATGGTCAGTTGGCCTCAACTCCTGAACCAATTGGACTTTGTATGGCGTCATACCAAGGTCTTTATGCAAAATTCGTCTCAATGATGTGTCCGAAATGTTCAATTGTTGAGAACGACGGTGAATTGATGTTGATGGCGCTTCACGCACACTTTCTGCCACAGCAGCAATATTCTCGGGTGTACGCACTGTTTTTGGCTTTTCACGCTTTCGTTTATCGATGAGGATGCCTGTTTCTTTCACTTTTTTCACAAGATAACAAACATACGGAGCTGATGGTGCTTCTCTTCTTCCAAAATCCGTACGCAATTTTCGCACACATTCTGCAACATCATTTTCAAAGTAATATCGCAATATTTCCCAGCGTTGTTCAAGCATATACGCAACCATATTCGTTCAGCGGAAGGATAAAACTAATTATCTGTCAAATCAGACATGAGCTAAGTGTTACCATTCACGAAATAAGCACTAGTTGAAAAAAAAAAAAAAGGTTAGATGGCGGACCCTTTATTAAATTTTGCGTAAAAAACTGATTTAATGGTGCGCGAAGGTTGGAAATGAAGATGATCAACGCAGTGGCATACCATCGACATCGAGAGATAGCGGAGGACTTAAACATTGCCTATGGATCCGTCCAAAACATTTTGGTTAATGATTTGAGTTTCCGTCATGTAGCAGCAAAGTTGGTGCCAAAAGACCTCAATTTCATGCAAAAAAGGGACCGTGTTGACGTCGGAAAAGAGATGATTTGCCAGGCTGAATCCGATCCCACATTCATCAAAAGGATCATTACTGGAGACGAGACGTGGGTTTATGAATACGACACGCAATCCAGACATGGCGTTCATCAAATGAGCCGAGACCAAAAAAACCACGTCGTTTTCAGTCAAAAAAGAAGGCAATGCTCACGGCTTTCATGGATTACAACGGTGTAGTGCATCATGAATTTTTGCTAGAAAGCCACACAGTAAACAAAGAGTATTATTTGGGCGTTATGAGACGTTTGCGTGAAGCAATTCGCACAGTGCCATCATTATTCGTAATTTTTTGACGAAAAATGCAACAAATACCATCCAACAGCCACCGAATTCATCTAATTTGGCTCCCTGTGACTTCTTTCTGTTCAATCGAGTTAAAAAACCACAGCAGCCGAGAGGAAGTAATGGAAAAATCGCAGCAAGCACTGATGGACATACCGAAAACCGAATATACAAAATGTTTCGAGGATTGGATCAAGCGCTGGCATAAGTGTGTTGCAGTCGATGAGGATTACTTTGAAGGGGACAATAAAGATTTAGATGAATAAACTTGTTTTTAATTTTCTGAATAAATTCCGAACTTTTTGATCAAGATGCTCTCACATGTGGCCTTCAAATCGATAAAGAAGTAGCGAGTATCGACCTGGACTTCCTGTGTTTTCTCTGTGATCTGTGGCAGTAACAATATCAATAACTGACTAAAACCGCACTGAAAGGTTGCAAAAAACTCGTTTACAAATAGTTGTAACCACTCACACAAAGCTTCAAACAAGATCTTAAACAATATTGTAAAGAGACTGATGCCTCTGCAGTTGGAACAGTTTAGGGGGGTCTCCATTTTTGAATGTTTGGTGTTCCACTCATCAGGAATACTTTCATGCCACAAATTTTGGAAACGAGCTGATTGTTGAAAATATATCATGCTAGTTAAACATCGAAATCGATGACCCTAATGCCTTCTCTTTCTTCTATTGTGTATAAAAGAGATGAACTTTACGAAGAAGATCGATCAAATGAATATGCTATTGTCAAATTAGTATAAAGACAAATTTCGACCCGAACAGTTCGGTTTTTCTTACTTATTGTCACCAATGAACATTAAATAAAGAGTAAAATAATAAATAAGTAGTTTTTATATTCATCGGAAGAACAGACATTCACCATCGTCCTTTTTTTCGTATTATTTATCGGTGGGTACCTTTCTAAAAGTAATATTCATTTCTCAAATTGGTGCCGAAACCCGGGAAGCGTGTTATAATCTAGAAATGGATTTACAAGTGCGTGCTGGTTATCGTAGCCAAATAACCAAAATAGTGACAGAAGCCACTGGGTTTTTGTCTACGCCGGATTCAAAAATCAGTGATGATATCCAAAAAATGGAGGCATTGGAGGAAGATTTATCCTCCTATTTACAGCGATTACGAAATGGCCATGAGAACTTGTGCGCGGTGAATAAGGTTATAATCGCAAACCAATTGGAGGATAAGAATCCAGAGAAAATAGCTGAATATGAGGATGTGGCTGTTGGTGTTATAACCCGCATAGAAATTAGGTTGGCTAAGGTAACTGGGCGTCATCAGTCGTTCATAGACCTCGACAGAGGATAGACGTGTGATTTTTTCGTGTTCGGCTTCACAGTGTGAAAGACAAAAAACAAAAAAAAAGCAAAAAAAAGGAGTATACTTTTACTCAATAATTTATCGAGTGTTCGGTAGCCTAAGTGGCAAAAACCCGGGCGACAAATCTCGGGGTTGTGGGTTCGCTTCCCAGCCCCTGCGAACGGGTTTTTCTTATTTAATTTATCAGACAGACAATTTTAATAAGAGAAATTAAAGTGTTCACAAAAACAAAAAACAAAATAATGTGATGGATGGTGGAGAGCGCTCCGCTCTTCCCATAACGGAAGTGGAAAAAGGCAAATATAGTGTTGCCGGTGCCGTGGCGAAAGCCGTTAAAAGGAGGAGGAGTTTGAAAACTCCTCCTATTCTTACAAAAAAGAGAACAAATGACGCTTTAACGGCTGATGAGGTCAATTACGAGGGGGGCAATAACAACTTTGCCTCTCTAGCGGCATCCGAATCGGAGGATGAGGATGAGCAAATATTAAACAACATCACCAGCAGCATACAAAGGCTGGAAAAGGAAATGCTTGCTATTAAGCAACGGCAAATAGCACGCAGGCAGAGGGAGCAATTGGAAGTATCGAGATCCCAAAAACAAATCCAGCAGCAGCAGAAACAACAGCAGCAGCAGACACAGCAACAGCTGCAAAAACAAAAGCTGAAACCACAGCAGCAGAAAAAAAAGCAACAGCAGCACCAACAAGAACAACAACAGCAACAACAACAACAACAGCAGCATCAGAAGAAGAAGGAGAAGGTACCTCCTATTAATACCTATAAATTAGAGGTGAGTGCAACCAAGGACCTGTGTAAGTTGGTCATTGGTAACAATTTTAACATTAAAAGATTGGGGAACGATCGTCATGCCATCCACTGTAATACAGTGGAGGGCTATGCGAAAGTGAAAGAGCTCCTGAAGGAAACGACGACGGAGCACTTCTCATTCACACCGAAGTGTGAAAAGCGGCAATCGATGCTGTTGAAGGGGTTGGAACCGTCTTCTGATCCTGAGGAGATCCTAGCACTGCTCAAAGAGATGGAGTGCGAAGGACTCAAGTTTGTGGGGGTAAAGCCGTTTACCACAGCCAGAGCTAGGCGGGAGAAACAGAGTCTGCCGTTCTTCTTGGTGCAGCTCAGTCCCGAAAGCCGTCTGGATAGTCTAAGGAGTATCAATGTCCTAGACTACCAGGTGGTTCACTGGGAAAAATTAAAACGGAGCGAAGGCGTTATACAATGCGTTCGCTGCCAGAGGTTCGGGCACGCCGCGTCGAACTGCCAAATGCAGCCTCGATGCGTGAAGTGCGCAAAGAACCACAGTTCCGAGGAGTGTGCTCTGGGTGTTGACGGAGCATCCGATAGGTCGCAGCTCTCGTGCGTATTATGTGGGAACGTGGGACACACCGCAAACTATCGGGGTTGTCCTAAGTTCACCGAAATTAAAAAAGCAAAATTGGCTCGGCAGCAGAAGGTGGAGGTCAAACGTTCACCTGTGAGGTTTCAAACACCAGCCGTGACGCCCCAAATTTCCTACGCCCAAATGGCGTCAGGTAGGGGGGCTACGGTACAGCAAGCGACTGTTGCTTCTCCGGCTCCGATGCCGAGAACAACGGAAGCTGCACCCAACATGCTAGCCATCTTGCTCGCAATCCAAGGGCAGATGGCTCAGCTGCAAAAGCAGGTTCAAGAACAGGCCAAGCGGGTGGACCAGATCTACGCGTTGCTGCCGGGCCTAACGCAACACATGCCGTAATGGGTACGCACATGGTGGAGCAAACTTTGAAGGTCCTTGCGGTGAATGTGAATTCATTGATTAGGATCGAACGAAGAGCCGCGATGTTTAAATTGCTACAAGACCAAACTCCTGATGTGCTTTTCGCTAGCGAAACCAAGCTAACCGATAAGCACAAACTGGAGTACAATAATTATATTGTTAGAAGAAGAAACCGGCCCAGATCCAAACGTGGGGGCGGTGTCGCGATCTTCATTAAAGAGGGTATAAAATTTCACAGAGTGTACAAGGGGGTGTTGCGCAGGTTCCGGGTGTTGGAGGCAGTCGTCGTTTACATCCCGCTCCGCAGTGGAAAGCGGCTGTACTTGGCCTCTGTTTATGCACCTGAGGCTTCACAATCCACCCTATTCATTACAGAGCTCGACACGCTTTTTCGACTTCTGAGGCTAGAATCGGGGGAGAATTATTTTATAATCGGCGGTGATTTCAACGCTAGACATAGAGATTGGGGAAATAATTTGCCAAATACTAGAGGGAACCTACTACTCGATTGGTGGGGTCAGCACGATGTCATGTACAGACTCGGTCTTAAAGCGACGGATAACCCGTCGTTTCCCAGAGGCGGGTCTTATTTGGATCTACTGCTGTACGACGAACGTATACGACTCACAGGTACGAATTTACAAACGCTAAACTGTCTGCGCACATTCGTGTATGACAGCGACAATTGCGGTTTTAGCAACGAAATTACAGTTCCCAACGAAATTGCGGAATTGGAGGAGTATGTCCAAAGATATTCTTACAACTACAGTAAGACTCGATGGACACGCTTCTCCGCAACCTTGACAAGAGCGCTCTCCTCGAACACGTTCGACCCACCGTCCAATAGGAATTTGTCAAACGAGGAGATCGACAATTACCTAAAACAAATGGACGAGACAATTAAACAAACTATGGACACTACAATACCGCGGTATCGACGTACGACTAACGAAGACCTGTTCCGCAATCGTACTATTGACGCACTGCACCGACAGAAAAGTAGACTTCTGACAAGACTTAAAAACTTGTACACACAGTTAACTGACCGACGAGACCCGGAGATTAGGACACTGAAGTCGTCGATTAAAAATATTCAAACGCTAATAAAAGAAAATTACAGAATTGCTGTAAGTTCATATTGGAACAACAAGGTTCGGGCTGTAAACACCAGCAACCCGAATATGTTTCCGCAAATAAATAAACTATTTCGGAAAAAAAATCAAAACGACCTTCAGTGTCTTAAAATAGCCCGGACAACAGACAACGAACGGTTACTGACAATAGCAGGTATTGATCCAAATGAGGCCGCTGATGATGACGACTTTTTTGTGATCGAGGATCCACAGGAGAAGGTTGAGGCCATAGGGGCGACTTTCCAGGAAGTATACAAGGCCACTGATACCATTGGCCCTAATTACGACCTGGACAATCGCGTCTTGGTGCACGACTTCCGCATTCGAAATGAAATAGGGAACTGGCGATCCGAGGGCTCTGGTTTCACCCAGTTTATCGACGAAAATATGGCAAATAATGTCATTGCCAGAGAGGGTGACCTACCCCCGTTCATTTCGAGGGAAGAACTCCATGAGATCTTCGACACAATCAGGGCTAAGAAATCAGTGGGGACCGATGGTATTCCGAACATCGTGCTTCGACATCTTCCTCTAGAAGCGGTGGACATTTACACCACCCTGTTAAATAATGCAATGAATAATGCACATTATCCAGCGCATTGGAAAACGGCGGTGGTTGAGGACAAACATATAGTTCCGGATAACCAATTCGGTTTTAAGGCGGGACATGATATCTCACATGCCGCGTCTAAACTGGTGTCCGATATCCAATGGAACAAAGACAAGAAACAGTGCACTGGTGCCTGCCTTGTTGACTTGGAGAAGGCCTTCGACACCGTATGGTTAGAGGGTCTTTTCTATAAACTAACTAGGCTGGGGATCAGTAAACCACTCTTGTACATTCTTTATAATATGCTAACTAACAGACAGTTCATCGTGAAGAATGGTGATGTGACTTCTGTTGGAATATTTCAAATTAAAAATGGTCTTCAGCAAGGCGCGGTCAATTCGCCGATCCTATTCAATATTTATACAAGCGACTTGATAGGTTCACTTCCCCATACTATTGCGTACGCAGACGATTTGGTAGCGTACAGAACAGGTCCAAAAATCGAGGTCATTAACACTCTCTTACAGCGTGACTTCGATAAGATAAGACGATTTTGCGATGACTGGAAGTTGAAAATCAACTTTCAGAAGTCGGAAACCATTCTCTTTAGGACGCCGTTATCTGGAGCCTCTAAGGATACCAGAAAAAATTGGCGAAAGTTCTCTATCATTGGACAACACGGACAACCTCTTGCCTGTCGAAATGTAGTCAGATATCTTGGAATCTGGCTAGATCAGTTTCTGCATTTTGGCAAAAATGTAGATGCTGCTCTGGCCAGAGCTAAAGGTGCTTTTGCCCTCACAAAGAGACTGTTTTATAGCAGCCAACTCGATGCGAGGGTAAAGGTAATCTGCTACATGGCCCTTATCAGGCCCATGCTGGTATTTGGTTGTCCCTTGTGGTTCAATGTACGAGCAAGCTTAATGGAAAAGATTCGGGTGTTTGAGATTGCTTGTCTTAGGACTTGTCTTCGCTTGTACAGAACACCAGAGTCGGAGTACAAGAAATTTTATCCTAATGAGGTCCTTTACAACAGGGCGAACCTAATACGAGTGGACAACTTCGTAATTAAGCTGACTCGAAGGCACATTGCAAGAGCAATGACCTCGACGAATAACCTGATATCTGGGGCTTACTACCCCAATAACCTTTACCACGAGAGTGTGCGCTCTGACGGCTTCGTTCCACCGGAAGCATTCCACTACCTAGATCAGATAGGGTTGATCCAGGATAGATCAGCAGTGCCGTTAATCTTCCATGTCACTCGGACAGCTGGGGACAGGCGACTCAGCTACAACAGAGACGTCGCACACGGCAGTTTGGATCGCCTCAGGTTCAGTAGGGCGGTGGGGAATCGCGATAAGAGGGATGTCGTTCGGCAGCACCACGGTGGTTGAATGATGGAGAAGATGTTTCGTCGTCGTTTCCGTCAATTATGGACCAGCCTCACTAATGAGGCAGAGCTGACCAATTTATTTGCTCAGTAAATAGCGATGGCCAGCTCACATAGGTTTAGGTTAGCATTTAAGTAATATATACATGTGTTAGTGTATATAAAGGTATATACTAACATATGTATATTATTGTGTATAATGTCTAAGTGTGTTTATGTGTATTTTGTGTATGTAGGTTAAGTAGTCTAAGGTTGTTTTTTTTTTTTTTTTTTTTTTAAGTTAGATATTAAGTTTTTATAAAAAATAAAAATTGTCCATATGCTAAGTTTTTGTAATCAAATTTTTTTCTTAGCCCTAAGTATATAAAATAAATACTTCCAAATAAAATGTAAATGAAGTCGAAAGACATAGATATAAGAATTTAGAGTAGCTTAGAGTGCCTGTGTGGGGCCAGTAAGTTAGTATAAGATTGTTAAGTAATTATAAGCTAGCATTTAAGCATTTTTTGTTAGTATGTAAGAGTTAGTGATTAAGGAAATAAAATGCCTCGAAAACTAAAACTAAAACTAGGTAACTGGGCGTTTCAATCCCTGCATTAAATCCGTGCCTAATGAGAGTATTCTCAATACGACAAGAACCAATAATTTTAAATTGCCGAAGTTACAGCTGAAAACTTTTTCGGGAGAATATACAGAATGGATTCCCTTCTGGGAAAATTGTAAGACGACAATACATGAAAATAATTCACCGACAGTCATCGAAAAATTCAACTATCTTCAATCGGTTTTAAAAGGAGAAGCGGCAAAATCTATAGCGGGGTTTACCCCTTCAGACGCCTGCTATGATGGCGCCATATCTTTGTTGCAAGGAGAATACGGAGATAATGAAAAACTTGTCGATCGCCTGATGCAACAGTTAATGACACTTACACCAGTAAATAACCAAACGGATTCCGTTGCCCTCCGGCAATTGTATAATGTTGTTATCTCTTGCAGCCGTTCGCTGTCAGCATTAGGCATACCGTCTTCTCATTATTATATAATGCTCAAGTCTATACTGCTCAGATGTATGCCAAGTGAATTGAGGATCCAATATCATCGTGTGCATAAGTCAAAAGGAGAGGGCAATTCTGAGTCTGTAACTGACTGCGACTCTACTCTTTCATTTGATGGAGATAAGCAAGTGAAAAATATTCTGCTCTTTCTGAAACAAGAAGTAGAGTCCATCGAAAGGTCGGTGTTGGGAAAAACAATGAAAATGCATGTCGGTAAACACAAGGAAATGTCTACAGCAGTCGGTCTGCTGACTACTACGCGTATTCTGCCTTGCATATTTTGTAAATCTACAAAACATCCAACAGTATAGTATAGTATAGTATAGATTTTATTGAGACTTTTAAAATTAACATACAATGATTAATGTTCAACAATTCAATATTCTATTAAAGCCGACTTAGAATTGGTCAGGCTGTCACAGCACAATTCAGTATTTTTTTTTAATTCTAAATAAAAGATATGAAAAAAACTATTACAGAGTTATATATAGAATAAACATGTTCGCTCAATAAAACATGTGAATTGAGTGGATGACTTAAAACTAGTAAGGTAACAATATTATTAAGACGTGAGCTCATTAAAGCTATTTAGGAGGTAACATTATTTGTTGAGATTTTATTTTTATTTTTAATATCACATTTTTACTTAAAAATTAAATCAACAAGTTATATTATGTACATTAAAGATTCAGACTTCTGGTGGTAAATAAAAGAGATTAAATTATAAACTAAAATTGGGACTTCAATGTCATAAGCGCGCAAAGCATTTACATTTGCGTTTCTTCAAAGAAAACAAATTAAACTTGTATTTCAGTTATAGCTACAAATATATACATACATACATTTTTCAATCTTGAATTAATAATTTAAATTTTAAAATATTTTAAAGTTTTATTTTAAATAAAAGTTATGATAGTTATTATTTATTTATTTATATACGAAAACATTTATATATATTTCATTTGAGGATCAAAGCATTAACCTCTGTATGTTAAGTTACAGCTTTGGTTGTAAAAGTTTGATAAGTAGCATACATCATCTACTATTTCGAAAAGGTGAGTAGACCGTTCATTGAGGATGCTGATAGGGGACAAGTAATACCTATCCAAAACCGAGAATTCTATATTTTCACTGTATATTTCTTGTATAGAAGGTTTAGAAAACGATATTCAGCTAAATTCGTTAGGTAACTAAGTATGGGTGTGACTCCGGATGTATCGTAGATCGTTTTATTTTTAATCCATTTACCAGAGGGTCTTCTGTACATTGAGATACATTTCCTTAATACTGTTCGCTCGAACATCTGAAGTTGGCGGGCTACTGTTTTAGATATTTGAAACCAAATGGCAAAACCATATGCTAAAAGTGTATGTACATTAGAAGCTTTGTTTTGGATTCAACTTCACGGGAGTTGAGGAGAACCTTTAATTTGGCACAGGCAGCTTTACATTTTTGCAATGCTTTCCTGGCATGAATGTTCATTCTCCACCTCTCATGTAGGTGCACACCCAGATATTTAATCATAGGTTTCCTTGGGATGGTATTTCCTTCTATGGTTAGAGTAAGCTGTTTGCTTTCCCTGACAGCGAGATGGTGGCCTTTGGTGGATGCGTTTCTAAAACAAATTAATTCGCATTTGGAGGCGTTTAAACTTATGCCCCAGCTTCGGTAATATGGGATAATAATTTCAAGATGGTGTTTGATTCCCTTAAGCGCATAGTGAGGTCTTTCGTGCGAGTCATAGATTATTGTATCGTCCGCAAATAGGATTGAGTTTGAAGAAAGGAACTGTGAAGGGAAATCATGTAGAAAGATGTTAAATAGGAGGGGACCGAGAATGGAACCCTGTGGAACGCCTGATAGTACAGGGACGGGGGTAGAAATTTTTTCATTCAAGTGAATACTTAGATAACGGTTATTGAGGAAGCTAAACATCATTTTGATAAAATATTTCGGGAAGTTCAAAGAAATTAGTTTAAAAAGGAGACCATCATACCAGACAAGATCAAATGCTTTAGTAAGGTCAATAGCACATGCAACAGTGCAAGATTTGTTCCTGAGATTTTTTAAGACTTCATTTTGTAGTTGCATAAGTGCATGTTCGGTGGAGTGCTTTCTTTTAAAACCAAACTGTACCATCGGTATAATATTTTGTTCGGAAATGAAGTTTTCTATTTTTAAATAGAGAACCCTTTCAAGTATTTTCCCAAGGTTGGACAGCAGTGAAATTGGCCTGAAATTGCTTATATCATTTGAATTTTCCTTATTTTTAATTGGGATCAGCTTAGCATTTTTCCAATTGAGAGGAAAGTAACCATTATTTATACAATTATTAACAATTGGAGTTAAAAAATGAGGAATAGTTGGAAGGCATTTCTTGATTATAAAATTTGAGATATTATCTGGTCCAGAAGATTTTTTGCTATTGAGGTTATGAATTATGGATTTAATAATTTCAGTTGTGGCAAATTCTTCCACAATCGGAGAATATGAAGTATTGTTAAGAGAAAATTCAGTTAAAGGGTTTAAGGAGTTCCAAGCTAAGAAAGAACTTGTGCGGGTTAAGACTTCTAGAGTTAGTTCGGGATCGGTATCGGGAATATGATGTGAGTATAAATCAGAGAAGAAATCTTGAAAGGCGTTGATTTTTTCTTGAGTTGAGTGAAAAGCATTGTTATTAAATAAAATGGGGGCAGAAGATTGATTGGTAGTACGTTTGCGACCAGTGATTCTATCAATTTCCTTAAAGACAGCAGAAGATGGCCTTAATTGGTTAAGTTTGTTTCGAAATTGTTTGTTTAAGTGAATTCTGGTCTGATCTTTAATCAGTTTGCTCAAACAGCTGATGCGAGAAGAGAGGGAAATGTATTCTTGATTAATTCTATTAACTTCCCTATGAAAGATTCTTTTAAGCTGGATTTTCCAAAATTTCCTAAGTTTAAGTAATTCAATAATTTCATGGCTGAGGTTTTGCCTTGAGGAACATAAATTAATTTTTTTTGAATGACAATCAATACAGTCTTGGATGTGGTCAGAGAAAAGTGTTACAAATCGGTCAATTTCGATGTTGGAGAGATTTCTTTCTAGTGGAATGTTCATTGAAATAAATTTCTGCCGAAGATCTTGATTGAATAAAATCCAGTTTGTGTCACTGAATGAAACTCTATATGGTCTGTAAGTAAAGGGGAGATGTTGGATAGCTCTAAGCCAAGTAAAACTGAGAAATGGTCGGAAAAAGGATCCAAGGTTATACAACTATAGCTAGGCGAAGTGAATTGAGGGCCAAGAAGGTTTGAAGACACTAAATAAAAATCTATAGTTGACAAGGAACTTGGTCTTGTCGGGCTATTTGGAGAAATTATGTGCAAATCAAGAAAGGCAGTGTTTTGGTACCATGTGTATAGGTGGTAACCATTCAGATTTAACATAGAGTCACCCCAAAAGTTGTGGCGAGCGTTAAAGTCACCCCCGATTATATAAAAGTCAAAACTGGACAGAAGAACCATTAAATCTTGCATTGCTCGGACTAATCTAAAACCCGTGTTTCAAGGTATGTAGAGGGAAACCAAGGCTAGGCTTTTATTGTTATTAAGATGTCCAGTTAATGTTATAGAGACAATGGTTGCAGAAATAATATTGTTTTGAAAAGGAATTATATTGTAATCTAAAGTATCTGGAATCAAAACACCGGTGCCTCTGCCCGAATCGTTACGTAAAAGGAGGTAATTATCAAATGTACGTCTCATATTGTGTTTTAGAAGTGTTTCTTGAACTAGAACCGCAGTTGGGGTGATATGTTTAAGAAACATATTCAACTCAAAGCACTTATCTATAGAGACTAGAGAGTTTATATTAGCAGTGATCATTTTAAAAATCCTGGCGTCAATGAAGCAATAAAGCCCAGGTAGGCACCGGGTTTTTCAGAGTCATTTAGTTTTTTAAACGATGGCCAGAAATCTCTAACCCGAGTTATGAGGACGTTCAAGGGTAACCCAAATAATCTTATCGATTCATTTATAAAATCTCCAAAAATGGAGTTTGGATTAGATTCTTCATTACGTGTCTCTAGCGGATTTCCTTTAAGGATATCAGCATAGGAGAATGGTCTCGAAACTTGTGTCGGATTCACAACTGTATTTTTGGGCTGAAGGACATATTTTGGAGATTTTGGGCCCTTGTCCTCCTTCCTCCGCAAGTATTCTATCCGTTTCGGACAGCCACTGAAATTTGCCGGGTGCCCGGAGGAACCGCAGTTAATGCAAGATAAGCTTATCTTATCCTTGATGTTATTGAGAGGACACGCCCCCAAATCGTGCGAATCTTTACACTTTACGCATCTAATAGGGAAAACGCAGTAGGCACTAACGTGTCCAAAGCGTTGGCATCTATAGCACTGGACAATGTTGCCTTTCCTCAGTGACTCCCATTTTATTTTATGATGAAGTAAAAAGCGGATGTTTTTTAGCTTAGATAGGCTTTCCCTATCATCAACAACACAATGAAAAATACCAAGCTCTACGTTATTTTCTTTTGACCATTTTGTAGCAAATGGTTTAACTTGTACCCTCAATGAAGGGTCCACTTTGGCAATATCATTTGCTATCATTTCAGAGGTAAAACCATCTGGAATACCTCTCAGTAATATCGAGAACTTTTTTAGCTGTTTTGGACTAAATGAGAAAGCTTGAATCTTCATTTCACAAAAAACTTTCAATAAATAGGAATGTAGATTAATGTCTTTAACAAAAATTTTTAGTCTACCTAATCCTTTGCTTTCAAACTTAACATCTAAATTACCACTAAAATTATTTTCTAAAAATAACAATATAGTTTTAGAGCTCACGTCTTTGGCATAAATGGGAGGGCACCATTCGTTAATTTTCCGAACATTTTGTTTGCTTTTTCCTATTTGAGGTGAAGTACTCGTAGAAGGTTCATCTAACTCGGCCGAATCCAGAATCGAAAAAGGGTTGTTGGCAAGTCTAGAATTTGTCCTCTCCAGAGACGAGGACGATGAATGTTTGACTTCTTTAATTTTATTTCGATGTTTCTTTATATTTTCGAAAGTTGATAAGTCGTCTTTTAGCAATCTCTTTAAATCGGCCAGATTTGCATCGTCCGTCGGATTTAATGATAAAACACGATTTTTCAGTTTGACTTGGCATCACTGAAGCACCAGCATTATTATTATCTTTTTTTGCGTTCAATACTGTTTTTGAACCGCCACTGATAACAGTACAATCTGTTACTGTACAATCGGATGTTTCCATATTTGTTCCATGGTTGTATCCAACTTTTTAGGCGTCGTGTATTCACCAATTGTTTGCAATATAGCTAATTTGTCCTCATTCGACAATAGCTTAGAGGGAAGATTAAAAGTCTTTTTCTTTTTAATCGTATCGTCAGGGGGACGATGCCCCTGTGACGATCTTTTATCCATATTTTTTTTTTCACTCTTCACTTTTACTTTTATCTCACAACACACAGGATCAGAAAAAACACGACCATTCACTTTGACAGCCAATGGCAGAATCCAAAACATCCAACAGAGCACTGTAACTGTGACAGCTCAATCGCTGAGAAAAAACTTTTGCTGAAGAAAGACGGTAGATGTTACAAATGCACGCGTAAGGGACACACAGCTAAATTTTGTCGCATTAGTGTGTTGTGTAATATTTGCAAAAAATCTCATGCCACCGTTTTCTGCGGTAAAAATAGTAGTAACAGTAACACACAAAACGAACGTCGAGTAGAAAATTCGGCAACAGCTTTGTATACGAGTATATCGAGTGGAATAAGATCTCCCAATATTTGCTTGCAAACCGCGCGTGTTTTTCTGTCATCAGAAATAAAAAATAAACTCTTTGTCCGTGTCATCATAGACGGTGGAAGTCAGAGATCTTACGTTACGGAAAATATTGTAAACAAATTGAAATTAAATGCCGTCGGTACAGTAGATTTGTTCGTGATTCCTTTTGGCGATTCTGCGATTCCCACCCCGAATACCTATAAAGAAGTGGAGTTATCATTGCTAAGTCAATTTGATAATAAAAGTACAAAAATACGCGCGGTTGTTGTACCCGATATGAATGAGTTGGTTGAATTGGTGGAGTTGCATGGAGTTGATTGAGTATCTATCATGTCATCTCTTGCTGCCTTAATTAGCTTCAAAAGTAAGCTGTCAGGTCCTACTGCGTTGTTATTCTTACGCCTAAATATTGCTCTCATTGCTTCCTCTTGCCAAGGGGGAAACTGTCTGCAGAAATGGCTTTTCCGTATCCTCAACATCGATTGTGATTCTCCTATTTACTACGTTGTTCGTTGCTACGTTTCTGAACATAATCTTCAAGCGGTAAATATCAATTTTCTTTAAAAAGTTGGAACAATGTGCACATATTGAGCTCGGTATTCGAAACTACGAGTATGTGCTCGTATTGTTCGAGTATTTTTAAAATTCAACTCGGCACCCTTAAGCTATAAACTTTAAACCCTTTTTACATAACAGTTACATATATAGCATATGGGCGTATCGTAAACAAAGTAACAGTAACAAGAATCTAAACGAAAACTCTATTTTACAGTACACAGAAATCCGTATCTTGCTTGGTACCATTGTTGCCAACTTGGAAACAATGAACCGGATGGTGCAAACAATAAACATACGAAATTTCAATGGTAAGTTTAAATCGTTTTCAGTTCAATCCCTTTCCAACACCAACACCAACACCAACAATTATTGTTGTGGTATTTCACAGAAAAGGAACTAGAAGAGCTACGTAATGAAAATCTGAAAATCGGCACACAACTCATGATTAAATTCAAGGACTTCAAAGTAAACCTACCGCCCGAAGACGACTACTGTCTGGAGGCCAGAATGAAACGGACACTATTCTACGGACTACATCAATCGTACATAAATATTTGGACACGAAATGAAGCCTTCCTAAAGTCTTACGAGGATAAATTGAAAAAGAACTTGCAGTTGCATACCAAAATTAGTATGTCCATCATACAATACAAACGAAAATAGATTGAAAAGGAAAAAATGTTTTTTTTTGTAAATTTTAGTGAACTACAACTCAACGGAAGAGGAAGTGGAAGAACTTATTGCCAACAAAACAACATCCCTTTTTGTGGGTAATGTAAGTGCATGTGCATCTTCCTTATTGTTGACTGTATCTGGTGGTGTTCATATTAGAAAAGTTAAATTTTAGTATTTTAGATTTTAGAAGAAACCGAAAAAGAGAGAAAAACCCTTCGGGACCTAATGGACCGATTTTCGGAGTTGAAAAAACTTGAAAAGTCCTTGGAAGATGTTCATGCGTTATTTGTTCGAATACAGAATATAGTATTGGAGCAGGTGAAATTGATATTTTTCTGTTTCTTTCCGAGTTTATTTGAGTAACCTTTATTTAAAAAAAAATAAAAAAATAGAGCGACATTATTCAACTGGTGGAATACCATGCTCAACAAGCGACGCTGTACGTAGATAAGGGGGCTGAAGAACTGGATAAGGCGCACACCCTTAAAAAGAAGACATTCAAGGTAAGATGGGCATCATGTTGAGCAACTTTGTTTTGAAGTAAATTTACTGTTATTTCTTCTTTTTTTTTACAGAAAAAAATAATACTTTTAGTGATAATAATTATATTGTTTATTTTTTTAGTACTTGTAGCGGTCTATTTATAATATAAGTGTAGTTGTTAAATTATTGAAATTGTGCCTATAAATATTTGAAATTGTTTCTTACTCGCTACTTTCTAAATACACTCGTATTAATTGTATTTGTAAAAGTTGTGAAAGTATTATGGATAACACAGGGAGTAACCGAAATGATTTACCAGTAACACCTTGTAGTTGTTCCTCAAAATGTCAAATATTACCGAATAAAAATAAATTAAGTATTACAATTTTGTATATAATATGCATTTTCTTTTATTTGATAGTGTAGCGAATCAAGCGTATGCAGCGAAATGGTAGATCGTAAATTTACTCATTTCAACTCTCTCGTCCGTTCTGCGACGCTCATAAGTCGTACATTGTAACATCTTAAATATCGTAAATATGAATAGATCAACCAACGTTATCATTGAACAAGTTAGTTGATGGTGGTCCGCTCGACATTAAATATCGTTTCTCGAAATACATTGTATACGTGTTGAATAAATAATCAAATAAAGTAATATATTGCAATTAATAAACTGTTAAAGAAACAATAGTGTTTTGATTACTGGTGATGCGAAGGAACGCATCAAATGGTGACCCCGGCATAAGAATACCACATTAAAGGAAACATTTAATTCTTCAAATTTGGTGAAAGTACTCTAATTCATTTAGATAAAGTGCATCCAAGTGAAAGTTCATTATAGTTAAACAAAAAAAAAAAAATATATATATATATATATATATATAAATGAGTAAATTTTTCTCCGTGAAAACAACTATAAAGTGAAAAATTTGACCCACTCTAACGGACCAAGTATTCATCATACGCATACATACGTGCATCTACACATAAATATACATGTGGGTACAATCAAAACTTAAAACGCAAAGTAACGGAGTCGTAAGTAATAAGCATACATACACCACGCACATACGTATTTTCTGCAAGCAACGGTACAATCACCAGACCATAACACCACAAAAGTTTGAGCCGAATCAAGAGGATATCCAGCTCTTTAATTACACACATACATATATCCACAACCAGATTTCATTTCTTTTTGCAGCAGATTGTTACATCCTCATCTACATATATTTTTCATTATATCATATATTGGAATTATTATCAATACATTTGAATATCTGTATTATTTCTTAAAATATATGTGAGAATTTTTTTTTTCTTTTTAATTTTATGCTTGTAAAAAAATAATATCAAAATATTTTTACAAACTTTGTTCATTAATTTCAACTAACCCTAAATTTAAGACAAATTAATCATCTCTTAACTACATTTTAACAACATTTGTAGACACATAGTGTACACACCATCATCAACTCACAAATAGTTATACTTAATTAAAATACTTAAAACCTATATATAGCTACAGTTAAATTACAAAATGAGCGTTTCAGAACAAACGGAAGAGAGACTAAGTAACAGTCAGCAAACGAATTCGGGCATTAAACGCGATAATTCCTCCCCAAATAGTGTTACCTCGGAAAGTGAATCAAATATAAGTGCATTCCACATAAAGCTTCAACCGTTTTGGCCGAAATCTCCAGCAGTTTGGTTTATACAAACGGAAGCTCAACAAAGTATCGCTACGTATTAGCCGCTTTACCACAAGATGTACTCGAAACAGTTCTTGACTTTATTCAGTCACCCCCAGAGCGGGAGATATACACATCCTTCAAAAAAACACTCATTGATCGTCACTCGCTTAGCGAGGAACGTCGGATTGAAAGGCTCTTATCCAGCGAACAATTAGGAGACAGGAAACCTTCTGAATTTTTAAGAAGGCTTAAACAGCTAGTGGGGGCATCAGGAATATTTAGCGAAGATCTTGTGCGAAAGTTATGGGTACGTCGTCTGCCCCAAGTTATCAACATTGCACTTATTTCTAACGAAGGCAAAAGTGAAAGCGATATCACAACACTGGCCGATAAGATTTGGGAAGCTTCTGGGTCGGTATCAAATATAAATGAGCTTAGAGTTAGGGAACAACAAAGTAGTGCAAAGATAGATGACACCTCGCAACTACGAAATGAAATTAATGAAGTAAAAACAATAGTTAAACAACTTGTGAATGAGATAGGACAACAGGGTCGTCGTTCTCGTCAGGATTATGGGTCAGACAGGTCGCGCACGCGAAGTAAATCAGGCAAGAAGATAGGATGGTGTTGGTTTCATAAAAAGTTTGGGGCACACGCCCGAAAATGCACCGAAACCTGTAGTTTTAATAAACAATTTTCATCAATCAGGCTACGAGTAAAAAAAACTAAGGCAACCAGCTATTGTGACGGTAATCAGTTGGGACGAACCCATGCAAATCCGCCTTTTTCTTCGTGATTCAGACAACAACTTAACCTTCCTAATTGATACTGGAGCAGACATCTCAGTAGTACCAGTTAAAAACTTTCCTACAATTCAATCTCGCTCCGACATTTCTCTTTGTGCTGCAAATGGAACGTCCATAAGCACGTACGGCACAAAGGTCTTAAAAGTAAACCTAGGACTTCGAAGGCAGTTCATTCATTCGTTCACGGTCGCAGCGGTAAATCATGCGATTCTAGGAGCCGACTTCCTAAATAAATTTTCTTTAATGGTCGACATAAAAAATCGACGCCTCATAGATGCAACAACAAAATTCTTCATAAATGCCGTTCACGCTTTGGTTGATACCCCATCTCCCAAACAGCAAGCGTACAATGGTAATAGTTTTCAGAAAATCTTAAACGACTTTCCCGTTCTCTCAGCCCCACCAAATTTCAACAATCCTATCAAACATACAATTCAGCACCATATTCTTACAAAAGGGCAATTACCATTTTCTAAGCCACGCAGATTAAATTTGCAGAAACATAAGGCAGCACGTGTGGAGTTCCAACATATGGTTGAGTTGGGTATTTGTAGACCATCCTCCTCTCCTGTATCATCACCACTTCATATGGAAGAAAAAAAAGCCAGTGACGACTGGAGACCATGTGGAGACTTCAGACGGCTGTGACGATACCAGACAGGTATCCAATTCCTCACATTTACGATTTTTCGATGCAACTTCGTAATTGCAAGATTTTTTCGAGAATTGACCTTGTCAGGGCATACCACCAAATACCTGTAGCTCCCGAAGACGTCTACAAAACTGCAATTACCACACCCTTCGGACTCTTCGAGTTTGTAAGAATGCCATTTGGCTTGCGAAACGCCAGCCAAACATTTCAAAGGTTCATCAATGCAGTGGTGCAAGACTTCGATTTCGTTTTTGCCTACATAGATGACCTCCTCATTGCCAGTAGAAATAAAGAAGAGCACGCCAACCACCTAAGGTTACTTTTTCAAAGGCTTGTCGACTACGGTCTATGCCTAAAACCTTCAAAATGTGTCTTTGGTGTCCAATCGTTGGAATTTTTGAGTCATACAATTACTGAAAACGGTATAACTCCATCAAAAAAACGTGTTGAATCTATTATAGATTTACAGCCACCTACATCAATTCGCCAGATTCAACAATTCGTAGGAATGATTAACTACTACAATCGCTTTATCCCTAGACTAGCTGAACTGTTGTCACCCATTCATACTCATCTAGCTTCCCTCTTAAAAATTATGAATAAAAAAAACCATTTTAGTTGGCCTGATGAATGCCAGAATGCCTTCATTAAAGCAAAAGAAAGTTTATGTAAAGTAGCAATGCTAGCACACCCCATTGAGAATTCGCTCTTCAATATTACGACGGACGCATCGAATACAGTTGGTGCTGTACTACTGCTTTCGAAAAAAAAAATTTAAATTGTACAAAGCAAATCAGATCTGACCTGATGCAACCGTATCTCTAAATTTTATAAAATTTCATTTTGTGCTTTTTAGTTGGTAACATTCGTTGTCTATCCTCCGAATCGTTCCATGGTCGAATGCAATATCCTGGTTGATAAATATATTATGCAAACAAAAGAAAGGTATCAATATCTGTCACCTAAATGCCCAAAGTTTAAAAAATAAAATAGACGACTTGCGTATACTTTTTGATAGTAGCAGAGTTGATATCATATGCATATCTGAGACTTGGTTAAAGCCGGAGATGTGTGACGATCTTTTTAAACTAAATAATTTTAAAATGATGAATGCGCTGATAGATGTAATAAACTGGCAGGAGGGACAGCTATTTTTATTAGAAATTCGTTTAATTTTAATGTCATAAAAAAGTCGTCATTCAACGAATCAATAGAATATCTATTTATGTAGGAACAGAAATTAAAAAAAACGGAGTCAGTCTACGACGAGCCACCACGACGTGAAGACCTGTTTCTTTTTGTGTACCACTCTTTCTTTATTCTTGTTATTATTATATTATTCACCCTTATTCCGCGTGGCGTTTTAAAAGCGTTTCGTTATTAAAACGCCACACTGCAATTATGTGTGACGTTTTTACACCATTAAACGCCATTTGTCGTTGAACGGTTTGTGGAACCCATTGTTTGACGACTGAAGGCGTCTGAGCACTTTGACTGTTATTCTGTGAGGCGTTGAACGCCATAAAACGACAGAAAAAACGACGGTATCTGTCGATCATAAAATAGTGAACACCTGAGTGAGAACAACAACTGAATATGTAAGTTTTCTTAATTTGATAACTTATTTGTCAATATAAATTAATTTATTTTGTTTTATAGGGTCAAAATAACAAATCAAAAGCAATTTAAGCCTTTGTAGAACTAATGGAAGTCAATAAGCCTTAAGCTAACGGATTTAAAAGAGAATGTGTAAACGTTGATGTTAAAGCCGAATGGGACAACATAGCCAGAACACTTAACAGCCTAGGACAACCGACAAGAGACGCGAAAGAATAGCAGAAAGTATGTCCTTAATTTATTACTTGCAAATTTTTCTATAACTAAGTGCATATTCGTATTCACAGGTCTGGTCTAATATAAAATTTAAATTAAAAAAGAAAATTTTATATAACAAAAAGGAGTGTAAAGCCACTGGAGGAGGTGAATTCAGACAAAAATATTTAGATTTGGAACAAATGATTTCAAATCTTCTCTGTTATGAGAAAATAATCTATCCGAAGGGAAAAACTGTGGGCTTCGCGGAGAATCGTTCCATTCCACCGACGTCTACCTCATCGCAAGATATATCAAATACAACATCCGGTTCAAATCAAAATACATTTTTTCCATATTCTCCCATCGTTCTAAATACGAACGAGAGCACCAGTGCATTTGCAGATCTAACAAATATGAAAAAAATTCTAGAGGTTCAACCTGAAGCAGAAAAAATAAGCCGTCAGAAAATACTAAAGTTCTCTGATAAGCACAGGATGTTAGAATTGCTACAGACGCAGACGCAAGTATGGAGAATTTGTACAAAGAAGTGAAAGAGTCCCTATACCGCATTGAAAACTATTTAAAAGAAAGTAGCAGGTACGACAGAAAGCGGTTCTATTTGGAAGAAGAAAGACTCAAATTGTACAAGGTGCAACTAGAACGTGAAGAAATACAAAGAATCGAAGACAACAAAATCAAAATGATGGACTTGGAAATAAGGAAGAAGCAACTGGATATCGAAGAGCGGAGAAGACTTGTTGAGGAATCCAAGGAATGCACACGTTAATATGAAATTACTTGTTTTTTTCTGATTACTTTATATTTTTTAATTTACGAGTATGTTCTATTTTACTTTTTAAGTTTTCTATATACTAAATAAATAACAGAACTGAATTATGTATGTTTTTATATTTATTTATATATGGCTTCTAATAAGTCCACCTACCCTACTTTCGTTTACTCCCACACCCTCAATCCATCCCCTCCGTCTAAATCAGATACAAACCCTACAACTTTTATAGACCCTATGCTCCCACCGAAGATCAAGATAACCAAGCAACTCGCCGCTTCGGGTGATGATGGCCGTTACATTCAATCCCGGCTTAGAGATCGTAGAATTTACGAAAACGTTCGCCTTTATCTAGCTTATCTATACTATAAGCCTGATTCCATTTGCATTGATGGCACAACCAAAACAAATATTATGGTTTCCATTCAGCAAGAACGACTTCCTACAAACCCCAAAGACCTACGTCAGATTTTCATACGGTTTCACGAAGCCTTTAATATCACGCCTACCGACGTTGCAAACGACCTCTCCTCTTATGCCACCCATGTCAGCTCAAAGCGACTCTGGCACCTTCAAAGAACGCGTTCTAGTTTTAAGAACTATTTTCGCTCCTAACCAACCTCTACCTCTATTTGCACTCCCTGATTTCCTCAGCATTTACTATCAAAATGTTAGAGGACTTCGCACAAAAACATCTGAAGTCTATATTACTTCGCAAAAACTGCCGTATGATATCTTCGCTCTTACTGAGACCAACCTTTCCTCTAATTTTACGAATAGCGAGTTATTTACCCATGATTATGATGTCCACCGAAACGATGGCCTTATGAATAACGATGAATCAACTGGCCGCGGAGTACTTTTGGCTGTACCTACTCGCCTTAATTCTAAATTATTTAAGCAACTATCTACAGTTTGCTTTGAATTTGTCTGCGTAAGAATTCCTATTTCTAAGCGCAATCTCTTTATTTGCTGTTGCTACATTCGCCCATCGCAACCAACCTGCAGCTACCAACTAGCTATTGACGAATTCGATGCCCTGTTTGCCAAAGCTGACGCAAATGACACTGTTGTCGTTATGGGTGACTTTAACTTACCACGACTCAAATGGATATGCACTGATGATTCATAGTTGATGATTCAAAGAAATTCTTTTTATTGACTGTCTCGTGGACTCCGGACTTTTTCAGTTAAGTGGCATAACCAACTATCTTGGTAGACAACTCGATCTTATCTTCTCCACTGACGTAGATAACAGCATAGTCTCAGCCAGCAAGCACCTCCTTACCACTCTAGATTCTCACCACCCACCTCTTTCTATGACGTTTTCGTCCAACGTTTCAAAATCTTTTTGCTTTGAACACGTGTACAACTTTAATTTTCGAAGAGCCAACTTTTCTAAATTAAACAATCTTCTTTCTAAAGCTAATTTCAATTTTCTCTTCAACTCTAGTATTCCCGTTGATGATGCACTTACCTCTTTTTACAATATCATCTTCGATTGTTTTTCCCAGTCTGTTCCTTTTGTACCGCAAAAAAATCCAGGAACTCCGGTCAATACGAAATAAGAGAAATAAACTTTGGCACACCTATCTCAGTACACGTTCTGAAGCGGAGTATAATAAATACCACCTGGCTTATACCCAATTTTCGGATCTATGTATGTGAATCACTATATTCCAATTATTTAAGCCGCATGCATAATAGTCTTATTTCTGATCCCAAACGCTTTTTCCAGTTTATCAACTCTAAAAAAAAGTCGGACAGTTATGCCTCCACCATGAAGTTCAACAATTCATCGTCTGATGATCCGCAAAGAATAGCAAACTTCTTTGCCGAATTCTTTAGCCAATCGTTTGCTTCCCACATCCAAAACCCCGATCTATCTTATTTCTCATACTTGAACAGCTGTCCACAAACATCCTTTACTTCGGTGGATATCTCAATGGCATTAGTGGATGAAAAGATAGGTAATCTAAAAAGTGAATATTCCGCTGGACCTGATGGTGTACCCCCCATAGTTCTAAAAAAGTGCGCCGCCTACTTGGTAAAACCTTTCACTGCCTTGTTCAGACTTTCCTTATCTCAATGCGCCTTTCCCCATTCCTGGAAAAATTCATATATAATCCCTCTGCATAAAAAAGGCTATAAAGATGAAATCTTAAATTACAGACCTATTGCGAAGCTCTCCACAATACCCAAGCTCTTTGAGAGCATTATTTATGATGCTATGTCTTTTTATTGTAAACCAGTGATTTCAAGAAACCAACATGGATTTGTTAAGGGCAGGTCCACTACCACTAATCTCATTGAATTTGTATCAAGTACTCTATGTGCATTAGAAGATGGCAAAGAAGTAGATGTAATAACCACCGACTTCAGCAAAGCTTTCGATAAAGTCTCGCATAAAGTAATTCTTTTAAAACTTTGCGCCCTTGGATTTCGATCAGATTTCGTTACGTGGATTTCCTCATACTTAAATGATAGACACTACAGTGTCCTGTTTAGGTCTACATTATCTAAACCTTTCAAAACCACCTCGGGTGTTCCCCAAGGAAGTCATCTTGGTCCCTTGTTATTTATATTAACAATTAATGATGTTGATACCATCGTTAACAATTCTTTTATCTCCATCTATGCTGACGACATCAAAATCTTCCGTCACATATTGTCTCCCTCTGACAGTTCTCTGTTGCAAGATGTTCTCAATCGATTTTCCACTTGGTGTCTTCATAATTTTCTTGAGTTAAATGTTAACAAACGTCAAACTTTAACTTTCACTAGAGAACGTCATACAACTCTTTCTCGTGCATATTTCATCAATAACGAGATTGTTACCCAATGTGACCGAAATGCGCGATTTAGGCATTATCTATGATAGCGAACTGAACTTTCGCTCTCACATAGATAGCATTATTAGTAAAGCCAATTCGACTCTTGGCTTCATTAAGCGCTGGTCTAAGGAATTTGACGACCCATATGTGGCTCAAACACTCTACACCACATTTGTTCGGCCCCTCCTCGAGTATGCAAGTCCAGTCTGGTCACCATATTATTCTGCGCAAATTGCACGTATTGAATCGGTACAGCGTAGGTTCCTTCGGTTCGCATTACGGGGACTTCCTTGGTCTGACCCATTCAATTTACCCCCCTATCATAATCGACTGAAACTTATTAACTTACAACCCCTCATTACACGACGAGAAGTTTGTGATATAGTTTTTGTCCATCAGCTCTTAAATGGTAACATTGACTCTGAGGCTCTCCTCGAACGCATCTCCTTAAATGTTAATCCACGTAATCTAAGAACTGTACCTCTCTTCCGAGTTAATTCCCACCGAACTAATTACGGATACCATGAACCGTTATCTCGAATCCGTCGCGAAGCGAACAAATTCCAGTCAATCTTTGACATCACCTGAACAAACACTCCCTTAAGATTGCCCTTTATTCCCCTCGCTCTCTACCCCCACTCCACAGCTCTAACAATTAAATTTTTATTAGTTTTATAAGTATAGTATTTAAGTTCAATGCTTGTATTAAGCACAATAAAGCTGTCCGGGGTTGACCCGGGCCTAAATTTAAAAATTTATAAAAAAAAATTAAATAACATTAAGCAATTGATTTCTTATATTTGCAGCTATTTGGTCATCGTTAGTGCTTGGGCTTATATCAATTACATTTGAATTTGAATTGTTTGAAGAATATACAACATTCGCATCTTCTTCTATATACGTTGACAATTTGTGTTGATTTCTCAGGTTGCAAACATTTTAAATCTGAAAATTAGGCACGACATATCGGTTTTGAAGTGAAATTTATCTTGCCACTTACTTTGCGTCCGGCAAATCTAATGGATTAGATTTTTTTCTTATATTTCTTCGTATGCGAATAAGTTCTTGTTTCCGCACATCCTCGTCTTCATCGCTAATGCAAAATAATGCAACACTATTCATATTTATTTATTCAACTTATATTTTTGAAAACTTTGTTTTGATTAATTTGAAATTTGTCTGTCATGAAGGTAAATCAGCTCTTGCAATGACAGTGGATCGTATGTGGAGTGTACACCTACTTACCGACGAGGGCGTTTTGTGGCGTTCAATTTCTGGAATAACTCTTTAAAAACGAAACGCCTTAAAAAACGACAATCGGCGTTTTAGTAAAACGCCACGCGGAATAAGGGTGATTATCTGTAAATAAAGTCATCCTACAAATTTGGAGTCAGAAGTGGGATACGCAAAAAGAAATTTTAAAGATAAGTTGACGACGACGAAATACACGTGTACATGTGTGTATGCATATGCACAACTCGAAGACGGCTGAAAAAAATATACGCAATTTAAAGGACGAAGAATATCTTTGTTTTCAATAAAAACATAAGCACTAAAAGACGACGACGAAACTGCACGAAAAAGGGAAACCGGTGGCGACGAGATAACGATATACATATGACTGTATGTGTGCAAGCAGATGCAAGAAAACAAGATTTGCCGTAGGGATACGAATGAGTTGTACATTGGCAGTCGTGGTCATAGACTAACTATAACTAGATATCAAACTTTCCAGATATTGGAAAATCAAAACCGGTTTTCTTCTGAAAGTCCCTATCCGTGTGAACCTGTCCGTGAATACGTGAGAATTGTCAACAATGTCAAAATTCGAAAAGTTTTACGAGTGACGTCATCCATATAAAAACGACGCGGTGAATTCCGATTTTGACATTTCTCTTGTTTACAAATTCAATTTCGTGTAAGTTGCACAAAAATTTAATGTTGGACAATAATTTTCTTTATTATATTTTCTACGACAACAAAAGAAGAAAATTCTACACATCTGAAGCAAGAACAAATCATTTTCTACAGGAAACTGCTGCCACCAACAGATTGCTTTCGATTGGATGTGGCAAAACCAGCTGGGAAAGTTTGTTTACATTTTCTTGTGAGTAACTACAAACATTTTAATTTCAAAATAATTTATTTTACTTCTTTTTTACAGTAAGAACAATGAATCTAAATGCACCATTCAAGAGCTTTAAGAAATGTGGATGAGTGATCTAACTAATTACATGTAAGTAAAAAGAATACATTTTCGTATAGCAATACATATAATGCCTTTTTCCTTGCAGATCCAACATTTGAAGTGCAATGGTTTCAAGAAAAGCGTTCCCAGTGTGGAACCATCGTGAGCTGATCAAATAAATGTGAGTAAAAAGAATACATTTTCGTATAGCTATACATATAGTGCCTTTTTCCTTGCAGATACAACATTTGAAGTGCAATGGTTTCAAGAAAAGCGTTCCCAATGTGGAACCATCGTGAGCTGATCAAATAAATGTGAGTAAAAAGAATACATTTTCGTATAGCTATACATATAGTGCCTTTTTCCTTGCAGATCCAACATTTGAAGTGCAATGACATTTGTTCATTTCACCGCGGTGTGGGTAAGTTTTTCGCTTCACCATGAATGTTTTCATCAGGAGAGCATGTTCCGAAAAAATGTAAATTACAATTCATGAATAAATTGGATTATTCGATTAAATGGAAAATATTGTATTAACTTTTCATACGAAGTAATAAATAATAATTAATGATTATTTGTTTTTATTTGTGAAAATAGAACAATAAATAGAAAATTAGTGCTTTATAGGTCCATTTAGTACGACAGCGAATTGACCAATTATTTTTTGAAAAAATATGGATGTGACTGGACAATTTAGCTCATATTTAATGCTTTTGTATTACTAATTCCATTACTAACGCAACATTTCCATACACTTTGCTCAATTTTTGCATCAAAAAATTTCTGAGAAGAAGAAAATCGATGTAAACACAACGCTGTACGTTTCACAAATATCACGTTGTAATTCTAAAATTTGGCTGGATTTTCGTGAATGTCAACGACATCAAATCGGAGTATAAATCTTATACCGTTAGAAAGAAACCTTTCGTCAGCGAAGCAAATAAAAAAAACAAAAGGACTTTGCCAATAAATACAAAAACAAAGGATTTGTGTTCTAGGATTTCTTCAGAAGAGTCAAAATTTTGCATTTATGAATCAAATAGGCCTTCGAAAGCATGAAGACAACCAAATGAAGCTTACAGTCCAAATACACAAGGCAAAAAGTCAAGCACGGAAATGGTTGTTGTGTAATATGGAGCTAAATATCCACTGTTGAGATCGGTAATTTAGTCACAGTAATTCAGAAAAAGAAGTATACTAAAATATTTAGAGCGAAAATTTGCTTCAAAGGACACAAACAATGCTTATTGCGAAACATTTTTTACTCCCAACAGGACAACGATTTCAAGCATAAGTCCATATCCACATAAAGTCCCTCACTTGCTAGTAACGCCACCACATAGCCCCGATCTTAACCCGTTCTCTTTGGAACGCCTTTGGAATCATTAAATGATGAGGTTACGAAAACATGTCATCACATCGAAGCCTCAGTTAAAAATTTTAATTTTTAGCGGAATGGCAAGAAATAATATGTGAATATATGGAAAAGTTGACGCATTCTATGCCAGACCGGCTTAAAGATGTTAACAGCATTAAAGAATACTCAACAAAGTAGTAGCAAAATCTGTTGAAAACAATTATAAACAAAAATTCCCTTCGACAAAACCAAATTAAGTTGGGATATCATTTCACATTGTTTGTCAAATTCTGGAAATTATTTTTTAAAAATAAACAATTAAAATACCACCGCTTTTGTACTTTATAATGTGTGAAAAAAAAGATTCTCGAAATATTTTGGAAAAGCTTTAAATTCAAATAGAAAAACAAATATTTTCCTTAAAAAACTAAAAAATGTTAATTGTACTTATCAGTATTATTTAATTAATTTATTTACTCAACACATTCAAACTAAAAGAACAGCAAGGAAATTGATTTTAAAAGTTGCCATGAATTAATAATCCTTTTCATTGATGTCCAGAGTACAGAGTTTGTGCCTAAACATACAAAATGCTTATACAATTGACTCTCAATACAAGCTTAAGCTTGATTTCAGAATTGTAATAGTTTCAATTCATTTATATCTTCAAATGAAACTTTCAAAATATAATCCTTAGGTCCTTTTTTAATTTTATTCTGAAACGATCCCCTTTTTGTTCAATTGAAACAAAAAAAAGGGTTTTTTTTTTTAAATATATTCTATTATCTTCACTTTTTCACCACGTTGAATTAAATATTCACCAGCGAAAAATATTTTTCCTTTTATTTTTGCCTTTATTATATATACTTAGCGAACATTACGTGAAATTTGTTGTCATTTTAGCCATTCTGACAGGTTATAGAGATTGAGAATGTGTTGGTGATTCACTTACAGTGTGTCTGTGCAAAAGTTAAACGTTTGCAAAAGTATTAGTAGAGTTTGATATCTAGTTATAGTTAGTCTATGGTCGTGGTGGATGGTATCCTTTTTGGAATTGCGCATTAAATTCTGATTGAAAAAATAATTCATTTTATTTTTGTTTGTATCAAATCATTTTTGTGGAATTATACGATAATGGATAATGAAAATTCTATAATAAATAGCTCGAATGTGTGTATAGACGTAGACGAACTTTCTATGAAAGAAATTAGGGAAGAGCTCCTCAGGTTAAATTTACCCATAACAGGCAGCAAGTCGGAGCAGCGTGAATGGCTAAGAAGACGGTTGACGGGAGAAGTCATCAATGCTGAAGAAGATAAGGAAGACGGGGATGCGTTGGCTGCATTGACGGTTGTTGATTTGAGAGATAGACTTCGGGCGTTAAAGCTTAAAACCACAAGTAATAAATTAGAACTATGTACTAGGTTAAGGAAAGCGCTTCAACAAGACGAGGAAAGTGATAGCTATGAGTCGATCCAAGCAGAGCACATGCCATTGTTGTCATCGAAAGAATGACAAACATTGTTGTCATTTAAGGACGTTGAGGATGCACTCGAAACTTTTAGTGGAGACGGCAGGCAAAATGTTAAAAAGTGGGCAAAAGAATTCGAAGATACCGCAGACCTTTGTCGTTGGAAAGATCCCCAGAGAATTGTTTATGCCAAAAAATTACTTAGAGGTTCAGCAAAATTATTTATAAATTTCGAATGCACCGAGATCAGTTCCTGGAAGGACATAAAAAAATGCCTTGATTTTCGAATTTTCTCAATCTTTGAACAGCAGAGAGGTTCATCGCCAACTGAGCTCCATTAAGAAATGAAATGATAAATCATATCAAGAATATATTTATCGCGTCCTTGAAGTTGCAAGTCATGCTGATATTGAGGTTGAAGCGAAAATTCAATACATCATTGATGGTGTTCAAGACGATGAAGTTAACAAGTCCATTTTATTTGGAGCAACCAATATCAAAGAGCTGCGCAAAAGATTATCGCAGTATGAGACGATGAAAAGCAAGGGTAAAATAAGACAGATGACAAATGATAGAGCTCGACAATCGAGAACCACGGAGAAATCAGTGAGTAGCAAAGAAATGCAAAATAAAAGATGTTACAACTGTGGAGAAGAAAACCATTTGATTATAGATTGTCCAAATAAGAATAAAAGTTTCAAATGTTTTAAGTGTGGTGAGTTTGGTCATCGTTCTAAAGAATGGCCAAAACAGAAAAACAGCTGTGAAGCGGTAACAACGACAACTAGCAAAATATTTAAAGAAGTCGAAATATCGGGTCAAACATTTAAATCTTTAATCGATTCAGGAAGTGATCTTCATCTTATTTCAGCTACCAAATACATTTTGCTCAAATCTCCAAAATTACAAAATAGTCCGATCCCGTTTGTTGGTATTGGTTCTGAGAAAATGGCGACGCTCGGAGGGTTTGAAGCTTTAGTCACACTAGATGACATAACTGTGCAACTTGAAATTCAAGTGGTTCCAGATATATTAATCAAACATGATCTGATACTTGGTAGTCAACTGACAGATTCTGTGGAGCTTCGACTCAAGAGGAGACATGCAAGTTGCGTTAAGATAAGCGATTCAGCTCAAGACTCGAACAACACAACTGTGGACAGCTCTGAAATATTAAACATCGATATTTTCAGCCAAGAGAAGAAGATAAGTACCGATCATATCAAAGATGCATATGCTGTTGGAGCTGAGACGGAACTACATACGGATGCTGCAAAACAAGGACTTGGTGCAATTTTACTTCAGCGATGTTCTGATGACGCTCTGATGCATCCCGTGTACTACGCCAGCTGAACGACAACGCCGACAGAAGAGAAGTATACAAGCTATGAGTTGGAGATTTTGGCAGTAATAAAGGCGCTGAAAAAGTTTAGAGTGTACTTGTTGGGAATTCCGTTTAAGATAGTCACCTACCGTCAAGCCGTTGCCTTGACAATGGCGAAATCTGACCTAAGCTTAAGAGTTGCTCAATGAGCATTGCTGATGGAAGAGTTCCAGTACACAATAGTGCATCGACCTGGCAAAGTTATGCGTCATGCCGATGCCCTGAGTCGAAATCCCGTTTCTGTCTACAACATCGATAGATGCTTTGATTTGCTGACATCTCGAATCAGCAAAGCTCAAGAAGAAGACGATTCCTTGGACAACATCAGAAGAACTATCAAAGATGGAGACCTGTTGTTAGTCTTGCCAAAGACAATGCAGTATGATGTCATTCGTCAAGCTCACGAGCAGGGACACTTTGGGTGGCAGAAAGTTGAACACATCATTTGGTTTCCTCACATGCGGTCCAAGACAGAAAAATTCATCAACAATTGCATCCAGTGCATTCTGGCTGAGCGGAAGAAGGGAAAATCCGAAGGCTTACTCAACCCCATTGATAAAGGAGATACTCCTTTAGATACTTACCATATTGACCATTTAGGACCGATGACAAATACAAAGGAGCGTTATAATCATATCCTTGCAATAGTGGATTCGTTCTCGAAGTTTATATGGCTGTATCCTACTACATCAACAACTGGTGACGAGGAGGTCGCACGTCTGCAGCACCAAACAACAACCAAGCTTCGTAGCCAGCAACACAAACGGCAGTGGAGGCCGTACCGGAACACCACTATGTTGATGATCTCATAGGTAGTGTGAACACTGAAGCGGAGGCAATTCAACTTGCGGAAGATGTCAAATATATCCATCAAAATGCTGGGTTTCACATTAGAGACTGGATGTCGAATTCGGTAGCTGTACCTTCAGCACTTGAGGGAGACAGCGATGGAACACATAACAAAGCATTTGGTGTTGACGAAACAACTTCAACGGAAAAGGTCTTGGGGCTTTATTGGCGTACATCGACTGATGCTTTCATGTTCGTTCTAAAGTTTAACCGACTCAAACGGAATGTTCTTCTTCCTCATTTGCATCAAACTATTACTGCAGGAGATATGGAGAGAAGCAATTGGTTGGGAATACGAGTTGCCTGCAAGCATGGTGGAAAGATGACTTCAGTGGAGAACGCTACTGCAAAACGTGACGGAGGTAAGAGTTCCAAGGTGCTACTCTAAACTACTGAATCAAGGAAATGTGTGCGTGCAATTGCACAACTTCGTGGACGCAAGCGAAAATGCATACGCAGCTGTATCTTACTTCCGGATAGAGTGCCACATTAAAGTCGATGTGGTGATTGTATGCACGAAAGCCAAAGTTGCTCCTCAACGTCCAATATCAGTTCCTCGTTTAGAACTTCAATCAGCGGTTCTGGGTGTACGATTAACATCTTTTATCTGCAGTTCACACAAGTTTGCGATAACGCAAAGGTTCTTCTGGACTGATTCCAAAACGAGGAATCATGGCTACGAGGAGACCCGCGCAATTCGTCACGTTCAGAGTCGGCGAAATCCTAAAAGCATCGTAGATTTCAGAATGGAGATGGGTTCCCAGCAAGTTCAACATAGCTGACAAGACCAACAGAATTCCACGCCACCAATGAATGGTTCAGCGGTGCGGTTTTTTTTTGCAGTACTCGCATAGTGAGTGGCCTCTGTCACCCACAATAGACAGCACCAGCGAAGAAGCACGACCGTCCATGCTGCATATAACCGAAGCATCAACCAGCTGCATTATTGGCTATTCCCGCTTCAGTAAATGGTCAGATATGTATGGTTCCTTTGCTTATGCTATCACTTTTATAGAAGTCTTAAGATTTAGGGTGAAGGGAAAGCACGCTGTTGGCACCAGACTGACCACGGAGATGATCAAGCGATCCCAAGCGGCACTTTATCGTCAAGCTGAATTGGAAACTTAATCGGATGAAATTACCTTACTGCAGAGAAGACAATCGCTAGAGAAAACAGTTCGTCTATCAAAAGGCAGCCCACTAGCTAAACTCTCACCGTTTCTGGATACAGATGGTGTACTGAAGATGCGTGGTCGCATTGCACTGGCACACTGTGTGCATGAAAGCTGTAAAACTTGAGTAATTCTGCCGAAGCTCCATCGCATTACCTTCTTGATTATAGACTCTTACCATCGAAAATACCACCACTGCAATCATGAGACTGTTCTTAATAAAATCAGACATAAATTCTACATCGCTAACTTAAGAACTGTACCGAAGTCGGTCCGCCAACGATGTCAGTTATGTAAAATCCAAGTGGCTCATCCGGTTGTACCAGAAATGACAAGTCTGCCCATTGCACGGATGAGTGCATTCAGTCGACCCTTTTCCTTCATTGGACTGGACTATTTTGGCCCTATTTTAGTAACCGTTGGAAGGCGAAATGAGAAGAGGTGGGGAGTCATAGTTACGTGCTGGCGCACAATTTGACTACGGATTCCTGCAACATATGCCTAGAAAACTTTATAGCGCGACGAGGTATGCGGCTCGAAATTTATTGTGACAATGGCACGCATTTTCGAGGCGCGTAGAAAGAACTTCAACAAGAGATGGCAAAGATAAATCTGAATCAAGTGGCTAGTGAGTTCACTACGGCTGATACAAAGTCGAAGTTTAACCCTCCATCTGCTCCATACATGGCGCCTGGGAAGGGCTGTTACGGTCAACCAAAACACATTTTATACCGCATTCTCCCGAGTACTAAGGTCGGCGATGAAACCCTGCGAATTGCTCCGGCTAAAGTTGAGAACACCATCAATTCAAGACACTTACGTTTGTATCGCTAGATTCAACAGAGGAGGGGGCACTCACGCCCAATCATTTCATTCTCGGAACATCGAATGTTTCTAAGCCATCATGTGACTTATATGCAACGGACTTGAGACGCAATTGGAAATATTCTCAAACTATAGATGAGGTCTTTTGGATAAAATGGATCAAGGCATATCTACCTACTTTAAACAGACGAGCCAAATAGTTTCAGAAGGTGAAGCCGATCGAAAAGGGGGACCTGGTGATTATTTCAGCGATTAACCTAAATTCATTTAACCTAACAAAAATTATCCTCTAACGGTTAGTAATAATAAAAGCACTACAAAACATCAGATAGGAATTCTGTCAAATCCTTTTTCCGAATTTGCTTTCTGTTTTTATTCTTCTTTAGTATCAAGAGTCAGAATAAAAGTGTGAAGTGTTTAAATTCTAAAAAGGTCTTCCGACTCAATCTAGGCCTCAGCTTCAGACTGAAGCTTGGCCACGTAGGCAGCTTTGTGCTCGGCAATCTTGGCCTTGCGTTGCTAGTTGGTGAGCTTCTTGGCGTTCCACCTCTTCTTGATGATACCGGTCTTCTGGATCTTCATGTGGGTGGGGTCAGCGCGGATTGCAGAGTGGGCCTTCTTGTAGATATCTTCAAGATCGTCAGCGCGGATACCCAAATTGATGTAACTGCTGAACTGGCGTTTGAAGCCCTCCTCGTCTTCCTCCTCTAAGGTACGCATGTAATCAGCTACATGTTGGCCGAAAATGTGTGCACGGTGAACGTCGGCGTTGAAGCTCTTGGTTTCAGCAGAGTATCCAGGGAAACGCTTGACGGAGTGGGGAATGTTCAAACCACCGTCGACAGCACCTTTCATGGCACCGAAGACACGAGCGCCAGTGGTTGTGCGGCTAAGACCAACATCCAATTAACAACGGAAGGCACCTGGACCCTCATCGACCGATTCAACGTTGTATTCTTCACCAGTGACTTCAGTGCATCCACCATACAGGGTCTCCAAGCCAAGTTTGTTAAGAATACGACGAGCAACCAACAAACCAGTGCAGTAAGCGGCAGCATAGTTGGTCAAACCAACCTTAACTCCGTAATTTGGCAACTCATGGGAATAAGCAGCGCAAACAACGCGGTCACCTTCGATTCTGGCGTACGCAATTTGGACAGTGATGTCCTTGTTGCTGAGACCAACAATCAGACGGTACTTGGGGGTGTTGTATTTGTTTTTGTCTTGGAAGATCAAACGTTTCCTGGCATAGTAGTCAAGTAGTCAGTCTTGCCCTCGCGACGCCAGCGGGACTTGACTTGGTAGTGCTTGAAATATTGCTTATTCTTTACGACTTTAACGAAACCCATTTTTCACTTAATTTAAAAATTAAGAACACCGACACAAATGAATGCGATGTTCCACACGTAGGTGAAAAAAAAAAAAAATAAAAATTATAGTCGACGAACAACAGGAACAGGAACTGCTGCTCAAGACGGGCAGGTTAGAAGAGCGACTGTGCGAACTTCAAGTGGACTTTTTGAGCGTCCTGCAGCTAAATTCGCTGTCCTGGATGTTACACCGAGTGCCGACCGGAGGAGTAATGCGAACTTGAAGGCTACTTCGGAGAGAGTTGCCGCCACCTAAGACTACAATACGATAGCGAGAATATCTGTTGCCGATAGTATGAAATGCAGAAATGTCATATCTCGACGGCTTTGCTAGGTCAAAGGAAGGCAGGCAGATCGAATGGTTTGGCGGTTTTTTTTTTTCTTTGGAGATTGGCGTTTCAAACACGTTTTCTTTGTACAATATTAACTGCGCAATGAACTTAGTTTTTTATAAGGCAGTTATAGCGTCTAAATGAGGTGTAACAAAATATTAATTTTAATTTTTTTCTCTTCATTATAACATAACTAATGTACTACTAAAAAAATAGTAAATTAGAAAAAAATGCAAAAATACAAATTATGAGTTTTAAAGAATCATATTTTTCCTAGTGGCCTCAATACTTTGATCACCCACTGTATATTGACGGAAATTAAAATATTTCAAATTCAAGATTAAGAAACGAGAGTAAACTCCTCTTCAAATCAAATGGTTACTCATTTGGTAAGACAAGAATATAAAAGCCCAAAACCACTTCAGTGCCACTGTGTGCGAAATAATTTCACTTAAACATGCACGGATACACCTACTCGTAGAAACGAGATAACTTTTTAATTTCGCACAAAATATCAAACTTGTTTTGCAAGCTTTTCTGTACTTTCCGAAGCAACATTAAGCAGAAGGCGGCTTAGTCACAATTAACTGAATCGCTTGATCACAAAGCATAGGTGGTGCATTAACTTGTTAATCTTTCCGAGTTGCCAATTGCATTTAGGTGGTAAATTACATTTTACGAGTATCGATAATGTGAACTAATTTTAGAGGGATTCACATTGCTGGAACTTTTTTACAGTTCTTATAAACTCGTTGAAATTGTTTGGGAGTTCGTTATTTTAGGAGCAGCTGGAGTGACTTCGTCGTGACAGTCGGTTCAGGTTCCGTGCCTTCTACGATGAGCCAGTCTCTAATTTCTTGTATTGAAATGTTGTGTTCTGTATCTATAATTCCAGGGAGATCATTAATTTCTTGCAGCTCTCTTTGAAGCTGAGTTTCGGGCAGAGTCCTCCGTAATTGTACAAGTGGAATTGAATCTTCATCTTCCCAGTTATGTATCTTCTTTTGGCTGCATACATCTAAAGCACTTAGTCCGCTTTCAGACGTCGCAAGTGTGTAATTCGCATGTTCTGGTTATTTTCTTTTGAACTGTCATTCAGCGATGCGCGCAACTCTACATGAAGACTTTCCCCTTCTTTGGGTTTGCATGTTATTTGACAGTTCTCTTTCATTTCATCTTTGGCGCTCAGTCTTTCATAATTGAAAATGGGCCCCCTTGTTAATTCTTTGGTCCATTTCGGTTCATCCGCCATACTGAAATGTTGTGCTCGTAACACAGCGAAAGGAATAATGAAGCAAATGCGAAAAAGAAAGAAGAAGGAGAAAAAGAAATGTCAAAAACTTGCAATGAAATTGCTACCCACATGCAGTGGGAATTTGGTTAATTGGGTATTTTTTGTTTCATTATCCCTCTCTTTTGCACTCGTTGGATCAAAGCGGTGACGTTTGGGGGAAAAAACCAAACTGTAATGTTCCCAACCCACTTAGGCCTATTGGCCCATTGTGATGCCTCGTGGATCTATGATCCTCTTACTAATGAAACCAGTTTGAGCTTATAATAAAGCGTAGGAGACTCTTAACGTGTATGCAGAGTAGGTGGAGGATTGTCTCCTCCTCTTCAATGTCCATGTAGCTTCTACAGAAATCATTTGTAAAAGCGCCAAGCCTTCTTGCCTAGAGGCAGTGTCCAGTGATGACGCCTATTATGGCGCTAAGATGTTTTCAATTTAGAAGGATCAGACACTTAGAGCGATTCAGATCCAGCTTTACCCAGATCTGTTTGGTCGCTAGACATGGTTGTCCAACAGTTCACCTAAGGTCCGTTCTTTTACTGGCATCCAGCTTTAATGTTAGTTATGCTACCCTTTTCCGCTAGAATAGGTGGAGTGGTTCCAATTTTGGCGAGTTCTGGAATGTCTCTGTGGCCGGCACCCATCAAAGGTGAATGTTGAACTGCTCTGCCATCTCCATGAGAGATGATCGGCATTCAAGGGCGGTTTTAGAATATAAAGAGACCGAGTCCAGGGACTTGATGGCGGTCTGACTATCCGAAAATATGCGGATATCCTTTGCAGATATCACGTTTTTCTTCAGCCAGGACAGAGCTTCTTTAATCGCCAAAATTTCCGACTGGAACACGCTACAGTGTTTTCCGGTAGTTCCGGAAAGCTGGTTGGCTGGGGGGAGCACCACTCAGGCTGAATTGTATGTATCCGTGGTCTGAAAAGGAGTGTTCAGACGATACCATCCAGTCCGTTATCCTTTGAGTGATGCTGTCGGAGACAAGAGTGATATCTAGCACTTCCTGTCGGTTTCTAGTTATAAAAGTGCGCTCATTGCCAATATTGCAAATTAAGAGGTTAGTACTTAAAATATAGTCTAAAAGTGACTCACCTCTATCATTGATGTCGGTACTGCCCCATACCTTGTGATGTGCGTTAGCGCCGCATCCGATGATGAGGCCAGTTTTTTGCCTTCAAGCTTCCAGTACCACCCTTTCTAGGTTATGACCAGGGAGAGGGTCCACATGCTCGTGGCCAAGGTAAGCCGATGCCAACCAATAGGGGCCTTTGGCTGTCTCCAGTCTGGCAACGGTTAAGTCGAGGTCGCTGACGTTAGGAAGTAAAAATACATTACGGCTACGTTTCACTAATATACAAGTTCTGGCCGTACATTTGTCTCTTGTATAGAGCGGAGCGTATGTTGGTGTCCTAAGTCCACGGACCACGCCTTCTACAATGCATGGTTCTTGGATTAGGATAATGTCTTCTGCGTTTTTTGAAAGACGCAGAATGAGTGCGGCCGAAGCCTTTTTTGAGTGATGGAGATTAATCTGGTGACACCGTATCATTGCTACAGTTTTCCAGAGTAGCCTCCACCACGGTATTGTTGAGGTCCTCCGATGCTGAAGATGTGCCCAAAAGCTCATCTTGTACCTCTGATCGTATAGGACCTCTCTGTGCCTCATCATCGGTATCCATTTCCGACAGGGTGTCAGAAGAGGAGACCGACGGCTTAATTGTTACCTCGGATAGATTGGAGTCGTCGCTATCCATTTCGGGAAAGGATATCGACGCTCCGAGATTCAATGTTGTGTTATCTGGTGTTAAAGGAGGAAGAGGTTACTTATCAGCATCCAGCTCATCCTTTTTGTAGACCCTTAAGTGTATGGACTCGAATCCGAACCGAATCAAACGTTTCGTCTGCGCCAGAGGGTTAAGGGATTGCTTATTGATCATGATCAACTCGCATCTATAAGAGCCCCTTAGTTCCTGATGATTTCCAGAATACTTTCTGGAGAGGAGGGTTCGGCTGGGATCCAGGTACGAGCTCGAGGTCTGCTAGGATTGTCTTCCTTAGCCACGACCTCGAGTTTTGAACCTGGCCAAATCTCTCCTAAACCACCTATGGCCTTGGTGAAGAGATCAAGAGATCTCTGGTTGGAACACGTGATGAGCTTGACATAGCCTTGGTGCCAACCAGCGTCGTTTGTGATGGGAGGTGGTCTCGGATTTTCCTGCATTATTACCAAGAAGTTGCTCGAAAGCTTCAGCTTGACCAGTTGCCACCGTTACCGGTATCGTTCCTATCGATCACCGCGATCACTATTGCATCCTTTAGGACTTCATTTTAAGACCTCAGAGATGTGCTGTTGGATGGCCCAGGGGTTTTTGAACTATATGTTTTGGGCCTCTTGGAAACCGGCACGGTTTCCTCCAACGATCTCTGGCGCTTGGAGGAGTCTTTTAAAACTTTGGAAGCAGTGGAAGCAGTGGATGTTTTTAGCCCACTCAATCTTGCTCTTTATGTCCGCACTTCTCTCAACCTGCGGAATGGATTCGAAGGTTTTGATAATGCGTGAAGCATTTCGGTGTCTTAGGTAGAGCGCCTTAGATGGAGCTTGCCGATGCGGCTGAGCTCCAGATTCCTACTTGGGGGGAGGAGTTTTGGTAGCAGTGACAAGCTAGGGGTGAAGGAAGTGATAATCACCGTTCTACCGTCCAGTATTAAAGGAGTACCGGCCTCGGGTTTTTTTTTTTTGAAGAGTTGTCTATAATATGATCCACGAGTAGCGGAGAAAGGGGTGTCCATCTGTACAGAGATATACAGTATACAGATAAGGCTAGCTAATCCGGTGTTCGCCACGTATCCGGATACTCCGTTCGCGACTGAGCTATTTTTGGAGATGCTGGGCAATCAGCCAGGTTGATCTTCCTCACGGGTCGTATGACACCTTGATCCAGCCCAGAGGAAGAAAGGAGAGGTTTGGGTCGTGGGGTGGGGTGGAGGGGTGGTAGCATCCTTTGGTTTCAGGACTCGTCTGGAGAATTTCTTCTCTAGATTCAATGACCCTACTCAGCCTCTACAACTCGACAAGTTCGATGCTCGCGGTAGAAGTGTTCATCAGAGCTAGTTAGCTTTTCCTTATTGCAGTGACAGGTTGCATTTTCAAGAAGCAAGAATGCTTTTTTTGGCAAATTATTTTCTCTTATATACTCGTATCGTTTAACCTGGAAAAGCGTACAAAACAAAGTCGTAAGTTTATGGTAGGTAATGGTGTGATTTGGCTCAGACAAAACAAATTTAAAATCGAAATAAAGTGCCTACCTCTTTGGTAAAATTTTCACTAAACCAATTTTGAAAGATTTCACTCGTCATCCAAGCGTTTTTACTAGATCTATAAATCAGTGGAAATATGAAACCCGAAAAACCTTTAGACTTCCCGAAAACTAATGGAGTGAGCTTATGCGTTTCAGTTCCATTCGTGCAGGCCATCCTTCCTTCCAACGGTATCCTTCCCTTGCTAGTTTTACTTCCCGGTGCTGTATGATAAGTAGACAAAACGAGTATTTTACTAGAAGCTTCTAAAATAGCATTTTTGAGGAAAAAAAACGGATCAACTGCACTTTTATTACATGACAACCATTCACAATCAGGTGAATTCGGTGGCTGTTGGATGGTACTTGTTGCATTTTTCGTCAAAAAATTACGAATAATGATGGCACGGTGCGACGGTGCGTTATAATGGTGCAATATCCACGGGTTTTCTGCCAACAATTCTGGTCTCTTTTGGCGAATTGCTTCACGCAAAGGTCTCATAACGCCCAAATAATACCCTTTGTTTACTGTGTGGCCTTCTGGCAAAAATTCATGATGCACTACACCGTTGTAATCCATGAAAACCGTGAGCATAGCCTTCTTTTTTGACTGAAAACGACGTGGTTTGTTGGTCTCGGCTCATTTGGCGAACGCCATTCACTGATGTCTGGATTGCGTGTCGTACTCGTACTCATAAACCCACGTCTCGTCTCCAGGAATGATCTTTTTGATGAAAATGGGATCGGATTCAGCCTCGCAAATCATCTCTTTTGCGACGTCAACACGGTCTCTTTTTTGCATGAAATTGAGGTCTTTTGGCACCAACTTTGCTGCTACACGACGGAAACTCAAATCATTAACCAAAATGTTTTGGACGGATCCATAGGCAATGTTTAAGTCCTCCGCTCTCTCTCAATGTCGATGGTATGCCACTGCGTTGATCATCTTCATTTCCAACGTTCGCGCACCATTAAATCTGTTTTTTACGCAAAAATTAATACAAGTTCGTTGTTGCAAATTTAAATCAATTTCTAAAATTGTAAAAAATCGCCAACACACACATGAATAGATGTACTCTTGGCTACGTAACTTTTGCAAATGTCAAGCTATGGCGCTAAGATTTAGAGGGAATGTTAACAACAGATTTACCAACTTAACAAAAAAACCGAACACTAATCGGGACAATGGGAGCGCCACACGGTGGTTATTCCGGGATCAAGGTGGTATACAGACCAATGTCTAGTTTTAACATCACCGCTTACCTTTTCATGTTGGACAGAACGGCTATGGAGAACGCTCGCTGTTCCGGAAAGGGTGATCTCCCCGAGACCTTAGATTTGGTTGGCAGATGCGCCATCATCTGGCTTCTTTAACATCATACTTAAGATAGTTCTGCGGAACTCTAAACAGGCAGGTTGACTCTATTCGTTTAATACAAACTGGTCTTAAACTAAATCTAAAATACATGGAGGATCAGGGTTGTAAGAGGTGATAAGTGAGGTCATTTTTGAGGGCACATTCCATGGATATCGAACACATAGGAGGTTTTATTAGCTTCACGTAGCATATGAGACAAGGGTTCGTTAAAACGAGCCACATCAAGTGATGAATCACTCAACCTACTACTAGACACCCACTTTCCAGGTAGCCCCTATTCGCGGCCAGTAGCAACCACAACAAGACTACAGTAACCGTGACTAAAATTCACGGCCTGTTTGCAAGAGAGATATATGGTCTGCTAGCCCGGACTGTATAATACCTGAGCTGCCTGAGCTACAAAGATCCTCAGATCTGCCTACGCCAGAGAATATCCTGAGGAATTGTGCATAAATTATCCGCATTCCACTGTCGTGAAGAGAAATCAATGAAGCTTTCATTCCCAAAGCCGGAATCCATATACAAGCTAAAATTGATCCACGACTTTTATCAACGGCTCGGCATGTAAAGGAAATCGGTGGAAACGGCTCTGCATTCACTGACTAGCCACATCGAACGATCTATAGAGTACACAATGTTCGAACATAGAGGGCACCACTAACAACGTCAACACATGGGCAATCACGACTGCGCTGTCAACTCTGAAGGTAGACGAATCACTTGGAGAGTTGATCAGTCTAATGCTAAACAGCAGGATAATCAACTTCAAACTGGGTGGGGCTTCTGCTAATAGTTGTGTCAGCAGAGGTATTCGCAGGGCGGTGTCTTTTCACACCTTCTGTGGAGCTTAGTGGTTAATGAACTCCTGATAGACCTGGAAACTGGTGGTAGGGGGGCGATTAAAGAACTGCTTCAGCTAAATTATAACAGATTAACCCGTTGGGCGGATCGCTGTGGATTGGGAGTAGACCTCCAAAAAACTTTTCTTGCCGTCTTTTCCAGGAAATACAAGATTCCAATCGTAGAGCCCCCTCAATAAACGGTACCAGTTTAGTATCTGGGTCTCATTTTTGACAGGAAAATAAACTGGAAACCTAACATTCCAGAAAGAATCAATAAAGCTACAATAGCATTATTCTCTTGCAAAAAGGCCATTGGAAATAAATGGGGCCTTCAACCTCGCATAACCCACTGGCTATACATGTCGATCATAGGACCGATACTTATCACCCGGTAAGGTCGTCAGGTGGATAGCCTTAGACAATGCAGTCAACTAAGCAGAGCAAACTGAGCAGAGTCCAAAGAACAGCATGTCTATGCATAAGCGGATCCCTACGCTCTACTCGCTTCGCGGCACTGGATATTCTGGTTCATTTGACACCCCTCGATATTTTCAGCAAGGAAGTAGCTGCGACTGCAGCTATTATAATACATTAGGAATCCTCACAGAAAACATCGATTACACCATACCTGAACTTTGGTTTAACAAAAACTAAGCTAAGCTTCCGATCTAGATCATTCTGGGAGGAAGATGCTTTCATGGACAAGTCAATCCATCTCTTCACAGATGGATCTAAAATCGATAGCGGAGTTGGTGGCGGTGTTTTCTCCCATAAGCTAAATCTAAGCCTCTCTTTCCGTGTTCCAAATCACTGTAGCGTGTTCCAGGCGGAAATTTTGGCGATTAAAGAAGCTCTGTCCTGGCTGAAGAAAAACGTGATATGTGCAAGGAATATCCGCATCTTTTCGGATAGTCAGGCCGCTATCAAATTCCTGGACTCAGTCTGACATCGTCCTTAGGGAGATGAGGAGGAGTAAGAGACAATCTTCCTCTGTACGTCCCCAACTCTCTACCAAAGAAGCAAACTCCACTTAGGAGCTTTCTTTTACAATGACTTTAGCGATCTAGAGAATATAGACGTTAACGGTCTCCTACGCTTCATCAGAAGCTCAAATTGGTTCTAAGAGAAGGAGGGCCATAGATCCACGTGGCATCACAATGGGCCAATAAGTCTAAGTGGGTTGGTCTTTCCAATAGCTACCCTTACCTAAGCTAACCTTAAGTAGAGTACGTCCCTGAAAGTAGGCTTGAGGGTGTACTGATAGCGAGACGAGTGTTACGTTTAAAATTCTACTTCGGTGTAGCAGTGATTGTGAAAATAGTGAGACACGATACATAACATATGTGTTCGAGTTTTATCGCACGGTTTTGGATACTATCTAGCAGGTGCAGATAGGTTTTAGGCGCACCTAACCAGATGTGGGAGTTGTACTCCAATTTTGGGCGGATGAATGCCTTATATATTGCGGCCAGATCAGAGGGGTAAAATATTTCTCACATCGCCTGAGGAAACCTAGATATTTTGCAGCATTTTTGACGACATCGAATACATTGTCATTCCAATGTAAGTTGTCATTGACACACATACCGAGAATGGAAAGTTTTTCGGTTTGAATTCAAACTCTGTTGGTGGTTCCCCAATTAGTTATGCTGTTGATATCGGAATATAATGAGCTTGGCATACGCTGGCGTTTCCGTTCTACAGCCGAAGAGCAGGGACATGAATTTGGGAACGAATATAAAAAGCAGGAGTACTGTCGTCAGCAAAGACATATATTGGACTAGAACTCGCAGACAAGAGATCATTGATAAAAATTAAAAAGAGTGTCGGAGAGAGAACGGAGCCCTACGGCATACCAGTATTTATTTTGTGAATATCAGACTTGAAACCATCCCAGACAGCTTGAATTGAACGTTTCAAAAGGTAATTTCTAATTCATTGAAGAAGAGAGGCATCGATCCTAAAAGCACGCACTTTCAACCAAAGAACCTAATGTTAAACTCTGTCAAATGCTTTTGATGTCAAAACGGGTTTAGACAAGGCGATGCGCTGTCATGCGATTTATTTAACATCATTCTTGAAAGAATAGTGCAAAACTCACACTTCAGCACAAGAAGCACAATATTTTAAAAGTCCGTCCGATTACTCGAATACGCCGATGATATTTCAATCAGACAATGACACCAGGGCTGAGACAAAAAAAGAATAACTCTTGCTAATCGCTGCTTCTTTGGGCTAAGAAGGAAATTGACTACCAACGTCCCATCGCCCTTAATAATCACAGTCCTGCTCTATGGAGCAGAGATATGAACTTTATCACAAATAGAGGAGGGTACTCTTGGCTGCTTTGAGAGGAAAATTCTTCGATTGATTTTCGGTCCGGTCTGCATAAAGAGTGAGTGTAGGAAGAGAAGATGAGACGAACTGTACGGGCTGAACAGCGACTCCCACTTAGCCAGCTGGCTCACGGTTTGGTTATGATACACCAACATATGTTTTCAAAAGAAAATATTTTCAAAGAAATGCTGCGTGCAAGACTTACAGTGGTTTAGATCTTTGAAGGCGTTTGTTCTGACCTGTAGATCCTGTATGATGTGGATTTCTTTGAATTCTGTAATGTTCCAATACAAAAACATTTTATTCAGACGCAAGTGCTGCAACTCACGAACAATGGCTGATTGTGTTTTTTTTTCTGCCAATTGTAAGGGAATCACACTATTACTTGCGAATTCTATTTTGAATGTTTCGCTTTAAGTACGACGTAGAACGATAAGCTTTCTTGTGCTCGTAAACAACTGGACAGACTGACAATAGATAACTGTGAAAATATGAATCAGCTGCTATCGCTAACACCAGTTTTTCCAATGTAAAGTTTTGTTTTCAAAAACCCCACAAGAAGTAATCTGATGGCGTCAAATCCCACAATCTCGGTTTGTTCACGACATAATATTGTCGTTGAATGGAGTCATCAGTAGGTCGATGGTTTCATGAAATATAGCAGATAGCCCATTCTGCTGGAACCACATATCGTTCGAATCAATGTCGTCTATATGTTATCTGGCCAGACAGTGTAACGCAAACTCTGGCCTCAATTTTATGAGAACGTGAACACCACACAAATGACTGCACTTTTGTGGGTGCAGTTGAGTCTCATAAGACTGTTCCGGATTTGCCTCACACAAACTTCTTCATGAACTCGTTGAACCAAAAGTTAGCATCGTCACTAAATTGTTCGCCCAATCCGCGAACTCTCACAATATTTGATTATTATTGATTCGCTGGAGCAGCTACCTGTACCATAACTTGGATTGGGCCAGCAGCGCAACAATCAAACTCGTAGCGAAGTGTTTGCCTTACTCACCCTTACTCTAAAGTGGTAAGAGCATGCCAAACCAGTAGCACTATATACTATAATTATACTGGACTACGCCGTTGTATGACTTACAACCTTATACGGAGAGATTAAAATATATGACGAACCTGTTAGCGATCCTAGCTCTAAAGGACAACGACAATCTGCTCATGAAATGTCCGGACCTTTAACAGCCCACGTGCAGCCCAACATTTAGCAGAGGCCCTTGACTACTATCAAGCAGATATCACTGCCATCCTGGAAGTGAGATTTGCCATATCCGGCAGACACACCACCAGAGGTGTCGCAACAGTTGTGCTAGGTTTCACCCGATCAGCACCAAGAAATCCCCAGTTTAACGACGAATGCCAGCAAGCACATGTAGCTAAACAAGAAGCCTACAAAGTGGTGCTGGAACGAGGGACGAGAACTGCTCGTGAGGTATCTCCAGAAGAAGAAAAAAGAGCACGAGAAACGCGCGATCGAAAATATAGAGGTGAGGAACAACGTATGGAAGTTTTACCAATGG